>LPNX010108021.1:0-92293 GCA_001517045.1 Pseudotsuga menziesii
AAATACAATGTTGGTATTATGTCATAAAATAATTTAATCAACTTAACATTTAATACAAAATATAAATAATATTAATAGAAATTATGTAAGGATTCAAAGGCTATGACTTTCCTCATTTTGAAAGAAGTCAATCTAGTGGAAGTTCTAAATTATAGATCTAACCCATCTAGTTCTAATTGAGATGTAATATTTTCTTTTGAATGGTTGAATACTAAAGTTTTACTTGAAATAAATAAAAAGTTATTAATTGAGAAAATAACTCATTGGATTAATTCTTCCAAATTTAATGGAATAGTTCTTTGAGTTTATTTTTCTATATTTAATAGAATATGTATTTAGAGATTTACAAAAAAACTCAATGTGGATGAAATCCTCGTAATAGAATATTTCCAAATTTAATGAAATATGTGTTATGAGGAGGATGATGAATATGATGATGATGAGAAGGATGAGAGTGTCAATGAAGATGATGATGATAGTGAGGATGAGGGTGATGAATGATGCTCATGAGGATCAAGGTTGATGACGATGAGGATGAGGGTAATGATGATTATGAGGATGAGGGTGACGACGAAAATGATGATGAACAATGATGGTGATGATGAGAAGGATGATGAATATGATTATGATGATGAGGATGAGGGTGATGATGATGATGATGATGACGATGACCATGATGACGATGATGAGGATGAGGGTGATGATGAGGAGGATGATGACTATGATGATGATGAGGAGGATGAGGGTGATGATGATGATGATGATGAGGATGAGTATTATGATGATGATGATGATGATGATGAGAATGAGGATGATGTTGAGGATGAGGGTGTCGGTGAAGACGACGACGACGACGAAGATGATGAGGATGAGGATGATGAGGATGAGGGTGATGACGAGGAGGATGATGACTATGATGGGGATCAAGGTGATGATGATGATGACCATGATGATGATAATGATGATGATGATGACCATGATGATGATGATGAGGATGAGGGTGATGATGAGGAGGAGGAGGATGAGGGTGAGGATTATGATGATGATGATGATGAGGAGGAGGATGAGGATGGTGATGAGGATGAGGATGAGGGTGTCAATGAAGATGATGATGATGGTGAGGATGAGGCTGATGAACAATGATGATGACAATTGAGGTTGATGATGACGATGAGGATGAGGGTGACGATGAAGATGATGATAAGGATGATGGTGATGATGAGGAGGATGATGAATAGGATGATGAGGATGAGGATGAGGATGTCAATGAAGATGATGATGATGGTAAGGATGACAGTTATGAACGATGCTGATGAGGATCGAGGTTAATGATGATGAGGATGAGGGTGATGTTGATGATGAGGATGAGGGTGACGATGAAAATGATGATGAACAATGATGGTGATGATGAGGAGGACAATGAATACGATGATGATGATGAGGATGAGGGCGATGATCATGATGATGACGATGATGATGACGATGATGATGATGATGATGATGATGAGGATGAGGAGGATGATGACTATGACGATGATGATGAGGATGACGATGATGATGATGAGGAGGAGGATGGTGATGATGACCATGATGATGATGATGATGACCATGAGGATGAGGGTGATGATGATGATGACCATGATGATGACCATGATGATGATGATGATGATGATGAGGATGAGGATGAGGATGAGGATGATGAGGATGAGGATGAGGGTGATGAGGAGGAGGAGGATGAGGGTGATGAAGATGATGATGATGAGGATGAGGATGATGACCATGATTAAGTTGATGCAGATGAGGGTGGTGATGATGATGATGATGAGGATGAGGGTGATGATGATGGTGATGAGGATGAGGGTGATGATGGTGATGGCCATGATGATGATGATGATGAGGATGAGGGTGATGCTGATGAGGAGGAGGATGAAGGGGATGATGATGATGACCATGATGAAGCTGATGAGGATGAGGGTGATGATGATGATGAGGAGGATGAGGATGAGGATGATGATGAGGAGGAGGAAGATGAGGGTGATGATGATGATGATGACCATGATGATGATGATGAGAATGAGGGTAATGATGATGATGATGAGGATGATGAGGTTAATGATGATGATGATGAGGATGAGGATGAGGATGATGACAGTGATGATGACGATGATGACGATGATAACTATGATGAAGCTGATGAGGATGAGGGTTATGATGATGATGCCGATGATGAAAATGAGGATGATGATGATGGTGATTAGGATGAGGGTGATGATGATGATGATGATGATGATGATGATGAGGATGATGGTGATGATGATGATGATGAGGATGAGGGTGATGATGATGATGAGGTTGATGATGACGAGGATGAGGATGAGGATGATGATGGTGATGATGATGACGACGATGATGATGATGATCATGATGAAGTCGATGAGGATGAGGGTGATGATGATGATGATGACGATGATGAGGATGAGGACGACGATGATGATGATGAGGATGAGGATGAGGATGAGGGTGATGATGATGACGACGATGATGGTGATGATGACCATGATGATGCTGATGAGGATGAGGGTGATGATGATGATAACGATGAGGATGAGGATGATGAGGATGATGATGAGCATGAGGATGAGGGTGATGATGATGATGATGATGATGATGATGATGACCATGATGATGCTAATGCTAATGAGGATGACAGTGATGATGGTGATGAGGATTCGGATGACGATGATGATGATGATGATGACCATGATGATGCTAATGAGGATGAGGGTGATGATGATGATGAGGATGAGGATGAGGGTGACGATGAAGCTAATGAGGATGAGGGTGATGATGATGATGATGAAGCTGATGAGGGTGATGGTGATGATGATGATGATGAACAATGATGATGAGGAGGAGGAGGAGGATGATGACTATGATGATGATGATGAGGATGAGGATGAGGGTGATTATGATGATGATGATGAGGAGGATGAGAGTGATGAACAATGATGCATTAGGACAAAAACAAATTAGTTAAAACAAAATGCATATGCGTTATAGCTTTATCATATCGCATATGTGTTATATCGCATCTACGTTATATCTTATTCATATTGCATATGCATTATATCACATATGCAATATGAATAAGCTATATCGCATATGATTTATTTTAAAATTTAAATAATTGGCAGGATTAAGGTTTGGCGATCGGTTTGGAAGCAGCTTTGAAATACCGAACATATAGGCTATGACAAATCAACCAGGGCTATTGCTTGTCTTTTAGAACTCTATCAATATGCTCAATTTAGATGGCATGTTTTGATATGACATACACAATATTTTTTATGAAAATGTAGGATATTGTAGAGTAAGAAATGACGATTCTGAATATGTAATTTTTTCCTTCAAAACTATGTTTTATTTATTTATAATTATTTTTCTAAATGACACATGTCAGTTTTTAAAAATACATACATTGATTGTTTTTTATATAACTTTTGATTTCCATCACCATTTACCAAAATAACTATATGGTGCACTAGATGAGATCAAGCTCTACGATCTTATATTTAGAAATCAAGGATTTCATTAATTTTTTCCCCTAAAGTGTTGCACCCGCACATAATGTTTTAATTTCAAGATTTTATGACTTCAATAATTAATAATAAAAAAAATAATTCATGACTTGGCCCATATGTCCTTTATATGTCAGCAAGACTTTATCCCAAATGGACATCATTTACCTCATATATTGCTGCACTCGCACAAACATATATGTTAAGATGAGTTGAAAATTTGAAAACCTACTTTCATTAAAAATAATTTTATAATCATTTACACACATTTTCTCTGCATAAATGCTATATATTATGAAAGCTAATTCAATTACCTATCTTTTCTCTTTTTACTTCATCTTCAAATAAGTTAGGGAAGTACCCCTAATTGTCATCTAAAGTTAGAGTTTCCCATTTATTCTAGTATTATGTGGCATCTAAAGTGTCTTTAAATGAGTCCATGATTGTGCATCAGCCCTATGGTAAAATAGAGGAGAGGTAAGCATCCATAGAGCAATGTTATGGTATTGGTCTTTCTTATTATTCAAGAAAATTCTTTTCTCAGAATTTCATTCTAAACTTCCAAATAAACTTCCAATAAAAAAACACTCAGTTTTTTTAATATTCAAACTTGAGGCTTTGATTTATTCCATAAATAATTACTGCAAAAAAGATTTAAAAGTTTACCACTCCGCAAAAAACGTAGCACTAGTATGGCAATTCAAGTCCATAGGCAAGTTCATCTGCAATAGTAGCAACCAATGGCCAGACTCCATGCACGGACAGTTTGACATGCTTTCCCTTTTTCGGTTCTTCTCATAGCAAAAGTTTTCCTTTTGCATAGCCTCTTTAAGGGTTTTTGGATTATTGTATTCAATTTTGTCTTTTATGTGAAAAGGTAAATAGCTTAGAAATCGTTGCACCTTAGGCTTCTCATCCACAACGTAAGGCACATAACGTAGTAAAATTAAAAGTTTATTGTTTAATTCCTTCATGTTCATAGTTTCCAACTTCAGTTCATATAATTCATTAGCTCGCTCTTCATAATACTGCTTTGACATAAACTTATTTTTAAAGTATTTTTTAAAGGTACTCCAATTAATGTTCTTTTCCTTAATACCTTTTACTCGTTTTAAATCTTGCCACTAGATATTTGCCTTTCCAGTTAAGTTGTAAATGGCCATTTTTGCTTTTAGGTGATTGGAGTAATTATAAATTTGAGAATACTTCTTCATTCCAGACAGCCATGATTCAGCTTCCTCCCCTTTCTTGGTTTCACCATTGAAAGTTGGTGGTTTTATCTTGTTAAATTCTCCTAAAATTTCCTCAAAAGGATTATATTTTCCTTTTCTACATTGGTAATTATCTTCAATGCTATCACTAGAGTACTAGCGATTCTTTTTGTGTGAATCACCATAAATTTCAGAGGATGAACTAATTTCAATTTTAGACTGTTTGGACTTTTTAATTTTATGTTGGTTGTAATATCCCTCTTTAATACCCTGAATATTTTGTAATTCTGAATGTACTTATTCTCTAGTGAGGAGCTCAAGGACAAGGCCCCACGAGCAGAACTTTATATTATAGGTGATGTAAATTCCTAAGTTATGGACTTGGGACATTTAAGACATGAACGCAACTATATTCGGACAACCTAGTCCACTACGAGGAGAGACAAGTGGTAGGAAACACCTTGGGGACTTGGTAAGGTTCAACTTGGTTCTTCACAATCCTAATGTTGTGATCGAGAGAAGCTAGCTACCATATTATTGGTAGGTTTCATAAACACCAAAATTTGGGTAAGAGCATTTAAAGTTATAGGGAAAATGTATATATATATATATATATAAAATGACGGTAGGGAAAAACCTACTTTGGGTGGTATGGTAAGTAAAATATGGTTGAAAATATATTTTACTTAAAGACTCCCCTTATAAGAATGGGATAATCCCTAAGAAAAGGTGAATTACAAACCATTTGTAAATTAAAGTAGGCTTATCCACGATAACGGTAATTGAGGAATATCTCCTTGAACATACAGTATACCAAATCAAATTAACTTTTCCTTTTTTAATTAGAAGAGATATCTTTGGGAGAGTGAGGGAGAAGAGGCTCTTGGAGATAAATGTGTGCCCCTAATTAATCAGTTACAGACAAAACTAAAGGAAAACTGTTTGGCATAGTTAGTGGCAAAATTTACGCCTCGATTTGGGGGAATCCTCACTCATCTCAAGTAATGAAAACCGTTTGCTTCTGGCTATTTAAAAAGTCATGAAATGAGTTTAGGGGGCGCTGGATATTGAGCATCAAGTGTTGAGCTGTAGGAAGAGTTCTCTGCATGGTCTATTGGGGGAATCGACATGGGAGGTTGGAGTGAGATCTCCAGGTCTCGACTGCAATGTTGGGATCAGGTGATTCCATATAGGTTGTGTTTTTTTGTTTTCAGATTGTTATATGATCATGTAAGTACTCCCATATCCTGCCTATGTTTTATTTGGAGCTTACGGCCTATTAACCATTAAAGGGATAGGTTTGATGGCGTCCTCTCTACCGATTTTATTCTTAGCTCATTGTTTGTACACTGTATACGTTAATATCTTGCATCAATTAAAAGTCCAAGTTTCCTGTGTTCGCTTGCTCTATTTTAGGTTGATATGAAATCGATTCCACCAATTGATCGAGATGTGATTTAACCTAGCATTTTAATTCATCCAAGGTCTGCTTAATAAACAAATCTAATCAATGGGTGATACCAGCCTTCAATTTTACATATGATTTGGTTGTAAATCTGTTTATATACATATATATTCCAGCTTTTGAAGTGGGATCCTATCCCTACGAGGCCAAACCCAAAATCCGCAACCAAATGTTTTCCTTAACATTATTTTTCCTTATTTTTTTACTGGAAGGTTCTCGATAGCAGTGCAACCTAAATCAAAGTTCACCTTTAAATTAATGAACATGTACAACATAATAATACCAATGAGACAACCATATTCACGTACCTACGTATGCTAAGAGATGGTAGATTGCATGCCTATGTTTTTTTTGTTTTTTTTGTTTTTTTTAGATATTGAAAATTCATTCAAGTACCAGCATTTTCAATGTATAGACATTTTCACTAATGAATCTTTCCCGAAGCAAAGGATCGTATGAGTTTGGCTTGTATAAATACGATTCCTAGGTAAGACCTATCCGAGTTTGATGGCTGTATGCATATTGCATAGGTATAATGCACTCAACATAGTCACAGATGCTCTTTTAGAATTGTAAACTCCTTTTGATAACATCTTTCCTGCATGGAGTATCTACCTTGTCTCCCTGAATTTTTTTTCATTGAAGTGTTTACATGCGATTCATACCTTGAATATTGAAATATGCGTTATTGAAATTTCAATGCACAAACTCTTGTTCGTGATTTCCAAAGATCTGGAATATATCTGTAGGTTATTCCTGAAGTCAACCCTCTACCCGATACATTGGAATTAGAGGCCCTAAGGGCGTTTCTATATATATTAAATATATATACATGTGGTTAGTGATGATATTTTGTCTTTTAAACAAAGCTAAGACTTAACAGATTCAAAGAGGGAAAACTGGGATATGGAATTTCATTAGGTGAATTGACTTAGGGTCCGATCCGTGATATGTTTGGAGTCCCAATGAAATTACGTTGTCATGGTTGCGTTGAGGGGTTTCCTCGGTTATCTATGTTATGCACGGTTTTTAATTGATTATTGCATATTCTACTCCAATTCTAGGTCTGGATTATATTGTTATTATTATTTTTTATATATAATATTTTTGGCAGGTCCATCTTCTCCGTTTTATTCACCCTGGTATGCATCCATTCATTATATATATTCTTTTCTTAAAGGGTATATATCTGAAATTAAATATTATTTTTGTTAGCAATTTCCAGCAATATTTTGAATGGGTGGAGGATGTCTATAGCCAAGAACCATTGAGTTGCTAAAAGTCATGACACACCAGGCGGATCTATAAACTTTGATAGAATTGTAGCAATGGCAACATCAGGTGAAACTTATTTTTGAATTGGTAAGGTTGAAATCAAGAATGTTAGATGAAATTGAGTCCATCCCCCATGGAATGTTTACTCCCTGCTTCACAAGTAAGATGTATTTCTGATGATTTTGTAGAACTTGTATTTCTTCAATGACTTATTGGAACATTGAAAAGGAACCAACATTACAATTAAATAACTGTGAGAGTTACCACCTCTGACCGTTTGGACACTTAAGGGTGAAGATCAATTGTAGCCTAATGTCATTTTGTGTAGCTTGACAATTGTAAAGCCGTCTTTTTCCTTTGTTTGGAGAGGGTCAATCATAGATGGCGGGTGACACAAGGAATTGTTTATGCTAAATAAATTACCGAGCTAAAATTGTGCATCATAATCAATGGTCAAAGATAGATGAGAAGTGACAGAAGCAATACTGCATGCAAAATAAATTACAGCTTGAAACATGTGCATCATAATCATGTAGGCAATTGCTAGAGAATCTAGTTGTAGTGAGGCACTTGTTAATTGCTATTCAGTTACAGTATATATTCATTGGTATAAGAAGCATATTT
The DNA here is from genome assembly GCA_001517045.1 of Pseudotsuga menziesii. Lineage (NCBI taxonomy): Eukaryota > Viridiplantae > Streptophyta > Pinopsida > Pinales > Pinaceae > Pseudotsuga > Pseudotsuga menziesii. The sequence goes on from LPNX010108021.1 coordinate 8,154, forward strand.
TCAATTTTCTGGAATGGCACACATTGTTAAGGATAGTTGCATATATTTACCATTGAAGATAATCTAGAGGGGAAAGGGTGCAGATTATAAGATTATAATAAGGGTTTAGTCTTTCAAGTTCGAAGATAATGGCTAACCTTTGAAATTCTTAGTTTTTTCTTGATGGGCCATAAGAAGATATCGCAATAGTTATCAAGTGCTCATAAAGAATACAATTCTGCAATCTTGAACAATAGACTGATGCCCATCATGTGCTTGCCATTTCCCACAAGCGTTAATTTCTATAGTTGAAGGAGGGAAGAGTAAACAATGGAGTAGGGTCTTATTATTGTGTGGATATTTTCAATTTATGCATTGTTTTGATCAATCCTGACCACATATGACAGCTTCATTATTCCTAAGAAGTTATACACAGTTTTTCAGAAGTATAAATTTCTAACATCGAGTCAATCATTTGGAAAGTATCTGTGAAAATGAAATCCTAGTTAGGTACCTCCTATGCAGGAAGCTGAGATGCGGTAGGAGCAGAAGCGTTTTTGGAAAATGATTCAAATCCTGATTTTTGTTAGATATGATTTGTATTATAAGAAATGTTGTAACATATTTCCAAGTCTGAGTGCATGTTTTGAGAGATATTTCTAGACTTGCATCCTTAACAGCCCTCATGGTATGTCAAAATTCACTGTAATACCTGTTTCTCCTTGTGATTGATTTTTTTTTTGTTATCCCTATTCTCCTATTACAGTTGTTTGCACTCCTTCAAGATATGAATTTTATTGCATATAATTCTGTTGATACATAATAGTACAAATATAGAAGCAAGTAATACATTGAAGTTAATGTCTAAGGTGGTGTTTGCATTGTCAAATCTCCTAGGTTTTATGTGGTTTCTTATGAATTGTTTTGTTATAAGAAATTGAAAGGGTCTTGTGGCTTCTTGTGAATGCCTTCTTGTCAATTCTAGTGTTAAAAGAAATTGAAAATGGCTCTTATCCGATGAATGAGAAGAAAGGAATGACTTATGCTAAAATTTTTGATGTTCTTTGAATTAATAAAATGCCATAAATTGACCACCTATGGAGTGATTGCAGGCATGGGAAATTGTGGCCCCGAGGAGTGCTAAAGCTCCAGGATGGTAGTGAGTTAAGAAGTTATGAGAAAAATCTGATGCACATAAAGTTGTCACCATGAGGAAGTGGTGATGGAGGTAGTAGATGAAAGCTACCTGTTTCCCCCGGGCTAGTGAGGGACCACTATGCATTCTGGGGATGCCTAGATGTAAGATATTTTGGTTAAGACTCATTCTGCACACATTGAGAGGACTGTCACAAGAGTGGGGGACTCTGTGAAGAGAATAACCTCTAGGCATTGTGGGGGTGTGCGAGAGTGGAAATGCCTCAGCTTGGTGAAGCACCTTGAAGAGCACAAACAAGAGATATGCCTAAGGAAGGGTATCGTCCTTGTGTTGGGTGGCTTGAATTAGTACTTGGAGTACTGTTAGCACTTGGTGTGCTGGGATGGATGACATCCAGAGAAAGGAATAATGGCAAAGCACCCTGAATAGCATGAGAAGGATATACGCCTAAGGAAGGGTATCGTCCTTGTGTTGGGTGGCTTGGATTGGTACTCGAAGTACTATTAGCACTTGGAGTGCTGGGATGGAGGACATCTAGAGAAAAGAATAATGCAAGGAACAGGTATGTGCACTACAGGTAAACTGGTACCTATGAGGTAATATGTCTATGTATTGGCAAATAGAACTAACATGTATAATGGAACCACTGTGGATTATGAAAATTGTATAGTGCTGGATTCTAGGTTATACAATGTTATCAATGTATATGTTAGTAGACATGCATATGTGTGTGTGTGTGTGTGTGTGTGTGTGTGTGTCAAATTGTAGGTTGGTGACCAAATCCCATCTATCAAGAGGGATTAATAAATACAAAAACAATCAATCAGAACAGATAGACGAAAACAAGAAAGGACAACATAACAGAGGACCAATGTTGGTTGAAAATTGGAAAACCGAGGACGGTGTTATTTTTTTTACAGGGAAAGGATGTGATATCCCTCTTTAATACCTTGAATATTCTATAATTATGAATGTACTTATTCTCTGTTGAGGAGCTCAAGGCCAAGGCCCCACCATCAGAACTTTGTATTGTAGGTGATGTAAATTCCTAAGTTATGGACTTGGGAGATTTAAGATGTGAACACAACTATATTCGGACAACCTAGTCCACTACGAGGAGAGACAAGTGGTAGGAAATACCTTGGGGACCCGGTAAGGTTCAACTTGGTTCTTCACAATACTAATTTTGTGACCGAGAGAAGCTAGCTACCATATTATTGGTAGGTTTCATAGACACCAAACTTTGGGTAAGAGCATTTAAACTGATAAGGAAAATACATATATATATATCTGTATATATTAAATGACAGTAGGGAAAAGCCTACTTTGGGTGGCAGGGTAAGTAAAATATGGTTGAAAATATATGTTACTTAAAGACCCCCCTTCTAAGTAATAGGATAATCCCCAAGAAAAGGTGAATTACAAACCGCTTGTAAATTAAAGTAGGCTTATCCACGATAAGGATAATTGAGGAATATCTCCTTGAACATATAGTATAACAAATCACTTTAACTTCTCTTTTTTTAATTAAAAGAGATATCTTTGGGAGAGTGAGGGAGAAGAGGCTCTTGGAGCTAAACGCATGCCCCTAATTAATTAGTTACCGGCAAAACTAAAGGAAACCTGTGTGGCACAGTTAGTGGTAGAATGTATGCCTCGATTTGGGGGAATCCTCGCTCACCTCAAGGAATGAAGACCATTTTCTTCTAGCTATTTAAGAAGTCACAAAATGAGTTTAGGGGGTGCTGGATATTGAGCATCAAGTGTTGAGCTGTAGGGAGAGTTCTCTGTATGGTCTATTGGGGCAATCCACATGGGAGGTTGGAGCAAGATCTCCAGGTCTGTGAATGCAATGTTGGGATCAGGTGATTCCATCTAGGTTGCATTTTTTTTGTTTTCAGAGTGCTATACGATCATGTAAGAACTCCCATGTCCTGCCTATGTTTTATTTGGAGCCTGCGGCCTATTAACCATTCAAGGGATATGTTTGATGGCGTCCTCTCTGCCAAGTTGTAGGGATATGTTTGTAGGGAGAGTTCTCTGTATGGTCTATTGGGGCAATCCACATGGGAGGTTGGAGCAAGATCTCCAGGTCTATGAATGCAATGTTGGGATCAGGTGATTCCATCTAGGTTGCATTTTTTTTGTTTTCAGAGTGCTATACGATCATGTAAGAACTCCCATATCCTGCCTATGTTTTATTTGGAGCCTGCGGCCTATTAACCATTCAAGGGATATGTTTGATGGAATCCTCTCTGCCGATTTGATTCTTAGCTCATTGTTTATACATTGTATACTTTAATCTCCTACATCGGTTAAAAGTCCAGGCTGCATGTGTTCGCTTGCTCTATTTTAGGTTGATCTGAAATATATTTCACCAATTGATCGGGATGTGATTTAACCTGGCATTTTAATTCATCCAAGTTCTTCTCAATAAACAAATCTAATCAATGGGTGATACCAACATTCGATTTTACATACGATTTGGCTGTAAATATTTCTATATACATATAGATTCCAGCTTTTGAAGTGGGATTCTATCCCCACGAGGCCAAACCCAAAATCCGCAACCAAATGTTGTCCTTAACATTATTTTTCCTTTTTTTTAACTAGAAGGTTCTCGACAGTAGTGCAACCTAAATCGGAGTTCACCTTTACATTAATGAACAAATCATTGAAATTATTTTTCAACGAGCCCCTTTGTTTTACCCCTAACAGCTCAGTGTCCCTTTGACGCGAGCTAAAGGACACCCACACCTTGACTTTTTCTGTATTGCAAGATGCACACATCTATCGTCTCTTTTGTTATGGCAACTCAGTTCTGGAGAAATAAGGTTTAGGGTTTGATTTATTTGTTCATTGGGATTTTATAACAACATTTAGTATCCTCCGAAATATCTTTTGGATGGAGACTACTATCCTTCATTTTCATCTGGTTTTGTTGTTTCTATCCACCATTGAGGCCGATTATAACCTTAAAATTTTAGACAGGAATTGTTGCCTCTCAACCCTTTGAAGATTTACATTTTAATCCACCCTTTTTCTTCTCTGTTAACAGAGAGTATTCTCCCAATTATCATTATGGTCTATGGTGTTCTCCCATTTTCTTTTGTAGAAAGGAACATCAATTGTGATTTGGAAGGGAACTCTAGGCTTATGGCTTCAGATTAGCAGCCTACTTTGGGAGTCTCTATTAATTATTTACCCTAGTGGTGCAGACCTGTGTTGCTCCGCAACTTTTGAAACAACGTTTTGAGAGGATAGATAGGCCATTTTAGTAATAATTGTATTGAAATATAAACTTAGCGGTTCTAGTGCTGTTTGGAGTTTCCACACCTGGTTTTGACATAGGCAAACATGATATGAAAGGTATCATATAGATGTCTTCACAAATGGAGTTTAAGGGAGAAATTTATAGTAAAAAACCTCCAGGGATTTATGTAACCCGGCATTATAATTTAATTGGTAAGTGACTTAGAGATAGAATGGAAAAGGGAAGTCTTATGCCTCGATTGGGTATAATGGGGCCTGGGTGGGTATGTCCATTTTTAGAAAAGGAAGGCCTTGATGTATGGCACATATTTGTTATAAAATATCCTCTATGAGAGAGAGGATGAGTAAATAAATTGCAGCTAGAGTACTGCAAAATTGTAATCCTTTGAGAAATAAAGTAATAAAGGAACTAACAAATGATTGGTGGACGTAGCCTCGTGGATGAGGTGAACCATGTGAATATGGTTGTCTCATTGGTATTATTATGTTGTACATGTTTATTTCCTTTTTTTTTACATGGTGATGATGTTATGAATGCAGTATCAAGGCTTATTCATGGAAAAGGTTACTAAACATGTTTTTGCAGACACCTATTTTCGGAAACACATTACTTAATGCATTAAGGTATACGAGGTATTCTACATTGGTAGGACATATTTTTGGATCCTATATGTTTATATTTCCCTTCACTCTGAAATTTTTTCATCAGTATCAGGTTCAACTCCTCTTGAGCTCTTAGAATTCTTTCATTCTCTTTTTTAGATATTTCCATTTCAATTCTTAATTCTTTAACAATTTGTAATAATTCTGAAGAATTGTTAGTTATTTCTTCCTTAACTTGTTCTTTTCTAGAATTACTTTGTTCGTTTAGTGGGGACCCTTAATCTGCATATTCTGGCAAATCTTTCCATAACTGCAGTTCTAGCTAGGAATTTTTTCTTTGATAACAGCATTTCAAAAGAAAAATAATAAATAAGTTATGCATGCATTTTATTTACTGTTGGCCTATGTAGACTGAGCAGCATTGAGTCCTAGTGTCTCAATGTGTGCTCTGATACCATATGTAATACTCCAAATTTTCATAAAACAGTTTAAATTTTTTCTTGCGACAATTAATGTTTAAAATTATCGGTAAAGAGGGTAAATTAACTGCTAATAGTTAACATCCTAAAGGGTCTAATCTAGAAACTAAAATCAATTTCTTTATTAATTTCTATAACTGCATACTTCACTATTTTTCATTCATAACTAAGTCTTGAAAGATTGATTTAGCAAGTGATGATGTGAAGTAGTAAGATCTGAAAACAATTGTTTGTTTACTATGTACTAAGTTTGTTTCCTATTTAAAATGAAGGAACTTCAGTTCATGCTTGAGGTTCAATAATATCTTGAAGCTAATGCAATGAAATAATGATTTTTGTACAGGTGTTTTTATAGGTAAGACGCTTTGTATCCCAATTTCAGGATCGAGATTAATTATCTCAACTTACAAAAGTAAAATGCTAGACTATTTGTTTAGTTTACAACTTTGAGAAAAAGAAGGTATTGTCAAACTTGAATCTTTTCCAAATATTGAAATTCTTAAGTTGTTACACAACGTTTAAGGTCTAAGTTGTTAACCTTTTTATTCTTGGTTTAAGGACATAATGTTTTCATGTATATTTAATTTTGATTTATTTATTTATAAGTATAAGTACTTACAAATACAAGCAGAATTAGAAGTAGATGGTTTCCACCTAACTTTGAATATAACTTGTACATCTTATACTTATCCTTTTGTTGTTATATTAAATCCTAAATTATACATGCAACTCTAGAGAATGATAAATTTTGCAAACTAAATCTTGCAATACATTACTACTTGTTACCAAGGTAATGTATATGCACTTGTATCAACATACATTCGAACGTTACATAAGTCTAGGCATTGTCATAAGGTATTAAAGAAATGACATTTATATATATGAAACTAATGATATTAGGAAGAGTATAATTTTACTAACTACCTAGGTACTTACCATGTGAAAGTGTAAAATAATACATTATAAGGCTATATGTGTAGTATTAATGCTTTGTTTTAAGGGGTGGAAAGTTCATTACCTAAAGAACAATTAAAAACCAAAAACCTTTGCATAAGCTAAAACTCACTATAAGGTGTTTATATAGTAAGTATAACCCTATCTATGCAAAACCAACCTATAATACCCTTACCAAAAATTATAATAAAGCATCTCTATACTTGAAATCTTGTACTTATATGATTTTAACCAAAATACTAACAAGGATATGAATATCCTTTTTGGAGGCTTCACTCAATCTCTCGAACTATAGAGAAACACCTACAAATTCAAGTCAAAGTGGAAACCACGTGGGTATATGTTGGTGGATAGGGTTTTGGTGTTGGTAAACACTACGACAAAACTGTTCCAACCCTAAAATCATGCATTAATTACCACACCCTTCATTGCTGTGGAAAGTTCCACCAGGCTCATGGCCTCATGGCCATTGGTGCCATCGTTTTGTCTCTGTGAGCGATGGCCTCCGATGCCAAAGTCTAGCTCTATGAGTGTCTTCACCTGTGTATCAACCAAGCTAAAACCTCTCTCTTGATATTAGTGTGGTCTCTCATTCTAAACTTGCAGCTTACTTTGTGGATTTTCATTGATAGTGGGGAGATTTGGTTTCATCGTGGCCTTTTCTATTTGCTTTTACATTCTCGTTGAGGTTTTAGCTTATGTTTCTCCTACCTAGTTGCTAGGGTATGGGGTTTCCTTGGCCAAGGTTTCTATGCACAATAAAATCACTACGCAACCAAGGACAAAATATCTCCAAGTAAACTTTTTTATAACCCTTTCTGCATTTGCCCAAAAAAATTCTTTAAGGTAACATCATTTTTTTTATAGAAAAGAGCTTGACACATTTTTTTTTTTAAAACTTGTGGAAACTTCAAAAAACACTACTATGAGGTGGAAGACACATGATACATCCACAAAAAGGGATCCACACTTCTCATACAACCTAGTAAGCCTTAGTTTCATGCCTGAGGTATTCTCCTGTGATGATGTGTGGGGTTTGGAAAGATGTTATCTTGCAGAGTTTGGATCTCCCTTGCCGTAGCTACGTTTTGAACCATGCTTGTTTGTAAAGGTCGTGTGGTCGTAGACTGTTTTTATCGATATCTTATATTTTTATTAGGGTTTTTCAATTTGTAAATACCTTGTTTTTAAGTTGTAACAGTTGACAGCGAAATGGGTGCACTGGCCTGTGTAGAAAAAGGTCTTTACTAGACTTGGACATCGTGATTTTTTGTGTGTTGGAAATTTCAGTTGGTTTAAGTTAGCTTAATGAAGTTTGAATAACCTTGTGGTTATTTACCTTCTCGTGAAATGATTTGATAAAAGATAATGCAAGGATTTCGTTGTTTGCAAAAATCCATAATTATGATTTTTGTTAAGATGAGGTTTTTATTTGACAATTTAATGTGAAAGCTATCCTCTCGGGTTTCCTTTTAGTTTAAATATTTATTTATGAAATAATAAAAAGGAGAAAGGTCTTGTCACTAAAACCCGAGTATAACTCTGTAAATTCATTTTAGAATAATTTTATTTATCTTTTCTTATTTATTTTAGTATTTAAATTATACATAGTCTAAACTCTGTGTAAAAATTTATTTAATTTAGGGCAATTATAATATAGAGATCATAATTATGTAAAGAAGGATTTGATTATCAAGGGAATGATAAAACTATAAATACTCAATTTTTGAAAAGAGGGAAGAAAGAAAGACTTGGTTTATAGTTTTCCTCAATTAGGGTTTGTATTTTGTTTGAAATTAAAACTCTCCATTATTGTTGTTTTTACATTGATGTAATTGATATGTGTTGTTTTACTTATAGTATTACTGAAATTACTTGCTTGTTATTTGCAAAACCTAAGTTATTACTAATATTCCTTTATAATGTTTATATAATCTATGTTATTCATATGTACGTTATTTTTCTGTTTCTTGTAATAATTAATAATTATATGTATTTATAATAGTTTAAACTTATAAATAGTAATTATTACTGTGTGAACACGAACACAGTTACACAAACTATGTCCTAGTTTTTAAGTGATCTTCTTTTAAGATAGTTTTTGTTTATGTTCTAAAATAGATGTACTCTAACTAAGAAAACTTCTGAAATAGAGGAAACATTCTTTTAACATTTCTATAAATATTTAACAGTAGAAAGTAAATAATCAGAATCCTACATTTCTTTATTTGATTTAATCATCAAACTTATAGTACTACCTTGTTGAAGGTGTGCAAAAATATAGTCACGTAATCTATTCATTAGTAAATTTAAACTAGCCCTAAATTGTTTATTGTAATACATATCTGAACATAATTTATAAATCTTGGATCAATAAAAGAGCTAACTAACTAACAAAATAATTAGTCATATAGATGCATCGATTCCTGAATTTATACATTCCAGTTCCTATGCTTGCATAAAGAATATAAAAGTCAAATTTAGAACCTGGTAATATAGTAGAGGAGACAACAACCTAAGGAGCCCATTCCTCCCAACCAACCGCTGAAGACAACGAAGCTGCGAATATTAGGACCACCGAGCATATATACTAGTCCATGAGGATGAAAGCACTGGGTGAGAGAATAGGTTTAGAAACCCTTGCAAACTCCAGAGAGTAATCAATAGTAATACTTCTTCCTGTAGTAGTAAGAACTCAACCCACATCAACTGCACTAGTTTAGTAAATCAACACTTTCCACTCAAACACTTCTGCTTGTCCCCTCCATCGAATTTCTTGTGCACCAATTTCACTCAGAAATTTCACAAGTAAAGAATGAGCATCCTGAGCTGAATTCAATGGGTAGTTTTATCACCATGCCTGGGTCTTTTGGGTTAGTTTTTCACTCAATGAACAACTTGCTCTTGTTCCACTTTCTTGGGGAACATGACCCACACATGACCACAAAAATAGTGAAGTTTCCTCCTCCAACAAATAGGATGAGTTTGAGGATGCTGCCAAGCGTCAATCTGCTCTCAACCCAACCTATTCCACCAAGTGGCTAGTAGACACTTCTTTAACAACCTCCTTAAGTTGTTAACTCATATTTTATTTATTAATTAATAAAATATCCAACAATTAAATTAAATTATTCTTGACCCCACTTGGTCAATAATTACAAACTTTATAATAAAATTAAAACATAATATCTCTTAAAACATAAAATGTTTTTGCAATTTGGGGTATGTGACATAACACCTCCTTGGGTGCTCCATGGAAGTTCTATTCTAAAGCCTAGCACCTCTTTTGGGTGCTCACTGACAGCTTTGTCTTACAAAAATCATGAGCTCCCCTTTCAGACACCATAATACCTAAGGGTTATTTTGTTCACGGATCCCCCACTCCCATGACAATCCCCTTACGCGGCATGAATGTGTACGACAAGAATTCTAACGAGATGTCTTACACCTATGCATCCATATCGATGCATTATGGTGCCTAACTAGCCATGAATATCCTTCTCATATCACTTCCATTACCGGGTATAGGTACCTGCAACTATCACCATCTTTACATCATAGATTTTTATAGCATCAATATTTCCATCTATCACAGATATATATATACTGTTTTCAAAACTGGAAAATATAATACGTACACAACATGCTCTTGACATTATCAATTTTCTACTATGGTCTAGAATAATGCAATAGATTTAATTTATAATAGCATCTTGCCAGCATATCGTAGCATAAGCGAATAACATCGATTTCTAGATGTTACATGATCGATTAGTCGCTTACCAAGGCTACACACCCCTTACACCAACCTTTTGATCATAGTTTGTTGTCCTATCCTTTTTCAAAAGGATATTAGTCATATGCAGATTATCAATACCATTCCAATCATTCTCATATGCCCTTAGTCCTGCAATTATTGCCATCGACCCTAATATTATAGACAACCATAATTAGTAGTGGTTGTTCTTGTGTACAAGTAAAAAATTTACTAAATTCTTCCATTATGTACTATTGCATGTATGCAACAAATCTCCCTGAGCACTATTCCCTATCTATTTATATGCTTACTAATGCATAGGCATCTAAACTATCAAATTTCTTTCATTCCGATCATTCCTAGGCCACAGTTCTATGTACATGGAATTCATAAAATACAAATATATTGTCGAGAGAAGAAGTTGAATTATCATAACAGTCAGTCCAATTTCATGGCTTCTCTAGGAAGGAAATGATAGCAGAACAACTCTGGTCATGTGCAATAATATGTCAGCACTCCGTTTAGGGAATCCTGCAAGTCCAACACTAAACCTTCCTTCATGGTTTAGATTGTTCTTTAATTAGAAACCTGAAAATTTGGCTTCTTGGCCAAATATTTTCCTCATGCTTGTTGAGGTGGTAGTCTGGATATCTCTTGTGGAAATGCATTCATAAGATTACATAATACGGGGAAGTCCTTTATGTGTTTTTGGCCTCCCTTTAAGGATCAGTTTTATGACTTACACTGCATACAATTTTCAGCCTTTTCATACCTTTCTTTAACTGCAAGGTAGATACGTGCCTTTAAATAGCAGGCTTTCTAAAACCCCTTACCTTCTCAGCCACATAAGTAAAGTTTTTATCAAAACCATCTACTATGACTTTATGCCTTGCTCTTTAGTCTATGCCAATAATCATATTATACATCCAACTGCATGTCTATTACAACATATGCAAGAATCAAAATTTAACAATATTAGATTTCATGATTCATAAGGATACAAGGATTCTTATTCCTTCCATTCATTGAGAGGTAAGCGTATTCACTTCAGAGGGACAAATTTAATTACAGTGCACTTTTACTCCGTAGTAGGCATCTTTATGTTTTCTTTGGATATCCAAGTAAACACACCAAGTGTTAAGTGATCATCCCATCTATCCAACACCATAATAAGTAAATGTAAAAGAATCAAATTATACCTTGTGGTCTTGTACTTCATCTTCACCACTCACCTGGAATACTGTATCATACCCAACTAAGTTATATGCAATAATCCTCATCTAACTCAGGCTCAAAAAGGGGTTATAACAACATATAACTTTTACCTCATTGCAAATCATTCTTCTAAGAAATCATTCAAGAAGCCATGATTCAATATTTATGTGATCCACAATCTGCATATCGGAAAGAAGAAAAGGAAAGCTAAGTCCTAAGAGGGTTAAATTGATGATCCACATAGCAAAAAACAGAAAGTTGAAAGGAAAGTAAAGGTCGTCAAAGTGTTAAGTTCTGCAATCCATGATCCGCATAGAGGAAAGAGGAAATTGGAAATAGGAAAGGGTAAGTTAAATGCTAAAAATGGTTAAGAATTCCACATTTTGTGATCTCCACAGTGGAAGTCGAAAAGCGGGAGGAAAGAGTGTAAGCTTAAAGTTATTAAGATTTAGGCAATCCGTAGTGTGGAAGGAGGAAATGGAATAGGAAAGTTAAAACGTAATTATGCTAATATTTTCACGTCCCGTGATCCGCATAACGGTAGGTGAAAATCGTAAATTAAAGGTTAATGTCTTAAAGTTATTAAGACTTCCACGATCCACGATATGCACAATGGAAAGCGGAAAGAGGAAGGAGGAAAGTGAGGAAGTCGGAGGGTGGAGAGTAGATAAAGGGTTTTTCCATTTGTTGTTTCTGATTTCTGAGTTTTGCAGTGGAAGGTAGAAGGCGAAAGTCAAAAGGAAAAAAATGGATAAAGGATTTCTGTCGTTTGTTGTTTTTTCCACTATCTGAGTTCTGCAACTGAAAGTGGAATTGAAAGGGAAGAAGGCAGAAGGCAAAGTGTGGAAAGGATATGTCCAGTGCAGAAATGATCACTCTGGTTGCAAAATGGACCTCTTAGGGATGTAAATGACCTACGTAGTAATAGAAGTGGATTTAAATCTAAGCGGATAAATTTCTTTGCAGAAATCAATGTTGGTTATTTTTCTAAAGCTTAAAGTAGAATAGTTATGAAAGTTATAGCCAAAATTTGTGTGAAAGAATTATATTGAAAAGGTTTTTACTATGCATGTTTCCATGTTATATGGGTATGTTACATATGGTATCAGAGCCACGTTTAAACCGTGTCACCTTTTGGGAACATCTAAACCCAATACATTATGGAGAAACTTTGTTCTAACAATAAAAGTTTTGTTTGGAATGTTTAAAATAGATCCACAAGTTTCAACCATATCGCTTTTTGGAAACATCAAGTTCTCCTAAAGCACACCAAGGTTATAACTACTTTTTCTGAGTGATAACCATCGTTTGTTTGATGGCTCCTGGTTATATACGCCGGTTGTGTATTAAATTGATGGATCCTCATCAATGCATTCTAATGAGTGTATGATGGATGAGGAGTATGAATGATGTACTACAGGGGATGCTTGTATAGTGATTGATGCATGTATGGTTGTCTTTGGTAGGAATTACATGATTGATAAAGGATGGAAATAGGTTAAGGTATTATGAAATGATGATCTTGTATGGATGCGAGTCGTTGTAATACTGATTGTAGTTATTGAATCATGGCCTCTTGAATGATTTCTTAGAAGAACGCTTTGCAATGAGGTAAAAGAGATATGTTGTTATAACCCATTTTTGAGCCTTAGTTAGATGAGGATTATTGCATATAAATTAGTTGTGTATGATACAATATTTCAGGTGAGCGGTGAAGATGAAGTACAAGACCATAAGGTATAATTTTATTTTTTTACATCTAATTATTATGGTGTTGGATAGCTGGGATGAGCACTTAACACTTGGTGTGTTTACTTGGATATCCAAAGAAAAAAGAAACATTCCTACGATGGAGTAAAAATGCATTGTAATTAAATTCGTCCCTGTGAAGTGAATACGCTTACCTCTCAATGAATGGAAGGAATAAGAATCCTCGTATCCTTATGAATTATGAAATCTAATATTGTTAAATTTTGATTCTTGCATATGTTGTAATAGACATGCAGTTGGATGTATAATATGATTATTGGCATAGACTAGTGAGCAAGGCATAAAGTAAAAGTATATGGTTTTGATAAAAAAATTACTTATGTGGCTGAGAAGGTACGGGTTTTTAGAAAGCCTCCTGCTTAAAGGCATGTATCTACCTTGCAGTTAAAGAAAGGTATGAAAAGGCTGCAAATTGTATGCAGTGTAGGTCATAAACCCGATCCTTAAAAGGAGGTCAAAAACACATAAAGGAATTCCCCATATTATGTAAGCTTATGAATTTATTTCCACAAGAGATAGCCAGACTACCACCTCAACGAGCATAAGGAAAATATTTGGCAAAGAAGCCAAATTTGCATATTTCTAATTAAAGAACAAGCTAAACCGTGAAGGAAGGTTTAGTGTTCGACTTGCAGGATGCCCTAAACGAAGTGCTGACATATTATTGCACATGACCAGATTTGTTCTACTATCGTTTCCTTCCTAGAGAAGCCATGAAATTGGACCGACTGTTATGATAAGTCAAATTCTTCTCTCGACAATTTATCTGTATTTTAGGAATTCCATGTAGATAAAAATGTGGCCTAGGAATGGTGGGAATGAAAGAAAATTGCTATTTCAGATGCCTATGCATTAGTAGGCATATAAATAGATAGGGAATAGTGCTCAAGAAGATGTGTTGCATACATGGAATAGTACATAATGGAAAAATTTAGTAAATTTTTTACTTGTACACCAAAATAACCACTAATAATTACTGTAGTCTATGATATTAGGGTCGATGGAAATAATTGTAGGACTAAGGGCATATGAGCATGATTGGAATGGTAGTGATAATGTGCATATGACCTATATCCTTGTTAAAAAGGATAGGACAACAAACTATGATCAAAAGTTTGGTGTAAGGGGTGTGTAGCCTTGGTAAGAGACTAGTCGATCATGTAACATCAAGAAATCGATGTTATTCATTTATGCTACGATATGCGGGCAAGATGCTATTATAAATTAAATATATTGCATTATGGTAGACCATAGTAGAAAATTAATAACGTCAAGAGCATGTTGTGTATGTATTATATTTTCCAGTTCTGAAAATAGTATATATATATCTGTGATAGATGGAAATATAGATGCTATAAAAATCCATGATGTAAATATGGTGATAGTTGCAGGTACCTATACCTGGTAATGGAAGTGATATGAGAAGGATATTCGTTGCTATTTAGGCACCAATATGCATCGATGGGGACACACAAGTGTAAGACATCTCGTTAGAATTATTGTTGTACAGATTCACGCCGTGTAAGCGGACTGTCATGGGAGTGGGGGATCCATGAACAGAATAACGCTTAGGTTTTATGGTGTCTGAAAAGGGAGCTCGTGATTTTGGTAAGACAAAGCTGTCAATGAGCACCCAAAAGAGGTGCTAGGCTCTAGAATAGAACTTCCATAGAGCACCCAAGGAGGTGTTATGTCACATACCCCAAATTGTAAAAACATTTTATGTTTTAGGAGACCTTATGTTTTAATTTTATTATAAAGTTTGTAATTATTGACCAAGTGGGGTCAAGGATAATTGTATTTAATTGTTGAATATTTTATTACTTAATAAATAAAATATGAGACAACAAGTTAAGGAGGCTGTTAAAGAAGTGTCTACTAGCCACTTGGTGGAATAGGTTGGGTTGAGAGGGGATTGACACTTGGCAGCATCCTCAAACTACTTCTAGTCAATGGAGGAGGAAACTTCCATATTTTTTTGGTCATGTTCCCCAAGAAAGTGGAACAAGAGTAGGTGGCTGATTAAGTGAAAAACTAACCCAAAAGACCTAGGCATGCTGATAAAACTACCCATTGAATTTAGCTAAGGATGCTCATTCTTTACTTATGAAATTTATGAGTGAAATTGGTGCACAAGAAATTCGATGGAGGGGACACGCAGAAGTGTTTGAGTGGAAAGTGTTGATTTACTGAGCTAGTGCACTTGATTTGGGATCAGTTCTTACTACTACAAAAATAAGTATTATTGTTGATTACTCTATGGAGTTTGCAAGAGTTTCTAAACCTATTCTCTCACAGAGTGCGTTCAACCTAGTGGACCAGTAGACAGGCTCGGGGGTCCTAATATTTGTAGCTCAGATGTCTTTAGGGGTTGGTTGGGAGGAACGAGCTCTTTAGCTTGTTGTCTCCTTTGCTATATTACCAGTTTCTAAATTTGACTTTTATATTCTTTATGCAAGCATAGGAACTGGAATGTATAAATTCAGGAATCGATGCATCTATATGACTAATTATTCTGTTAGTTAGTTAGATATTTTACTGATCCAAGATTTATAAATTCTGTTCAGATATGTATTAGAATAAACAATTTAGGGCTAGTTTAAATTTACTAATGAATAGATTACATGACTGTATTTTTCCACACCTTCAAGAAGGTAGTACTCTAGTACAGTAGGTGAAATTAAGTTTGATGATTAAATCAAATAAATAAATGTAGGATTATGATTATTTAGTTTCTACTCTTAAATCTTTATAGAAATGTTAAAAGAATGTTTCCTCTATTTCACAAGTTTCCTTAGTTAGAATACATCTATTATAAAACATAAACAAAAACTATCTTAAAAGAAGGTCACTTAAAAACCAATACATAGTTTGTGTAACTGTGTTCGTGTTCACACAGTAATAATCACTATCTATAAGTTTAGCCTATTACAAATACATATAATTATTAATTATTACACAAAACAAAAAAATAACGTAAATATGAATAACATAGATTATATAAACATTATAAAGGAATTTTAGTAATAACTTAGGTTTTGCAAATAACAACCAAGTAATTTCACTAATACTATAAGTAAAACAACAGATATCAATTACATCAAAGTAAAAACAACAATAATGTCGAGAGAGTTTTAATTTCAAACAAAATACAAACCCTAATTAAGGAAAACTATAAACCAAGTCTTTCTTTCTTCCCTCTTTTCAGAAATAGAGTATTTATAGTTTTATCATTCCCTCGATAATCAAATCTTTCTTTACATAATTATGATATCTATATTATAATTGGCCTCAATTAAATAAATTTTTACACAGAAACATAGTTTCAACTATTTATAATTTAAATACTAAAATAAATAAGAAAAGATAAATAAAATTATTCTAAAACAAATTTATAGAGTTATACTCGGGTTTTAGTGACAAGCCCTTTCTCCATTTTATTATTTGATAAATAAATATTTAAACTAAAAGGAAACCACACACGATAGATTTCACATTAAATTGTCACATAAAAACCTCATCTTAACAAAAATCATAATTATGGATTTTTGTAAATAATGAAATCCTTGCATTATCTTTTGACAAATCATTTCATCAGAAGGTAAATAACCAAAAGGTTCTTCAAACTTCATTAAGCTAACTTAAACAAACTGAAATTTCCAACACATGAAAAAATCACGATGTCAAAGTCTAGTAAAAACCTTTTTCTACACAGGCTAGTGCACCCATTTCACTGCCAACTGTTACAACTTAAAAACAAGGCATTTATAAACTACAAAACCCTAATAAAAATATAATATATTGATAAAAACAGTCTATGACCACACATCCTTTACAAACAAGTGTGGTTCAAAATGCAGCTATAGCAAGGGAGATCCAAACTCTGCAAAATAACATCTTTCCAAACCCCACACATCATCACAGGAGAATACCTTAGGAATGAAACTGAGGCTTACTAGGTTGTGTGATAAGTGTGGATCCCTTTTGTGGATGTATCATGTGTCTTCCACCTCATAGTAGCGTTTTTTGAAGTTTCCATAGGATTTTAAAAGAAAACATGTCAAGCTCTTTTCTCTA
The DNA here is from genome assembly GCA_001517045.1 of Pseudotsuga menziesii. Taxonomy (NCBI): domain Eukaryota; kingdom Viridiplantae; phylum Streptophyta; class Pinopsida; order Pinales; family Pinaceae; genus Pseudotsuga; species Pseudotsuga menziesii. The sequence goes on from LPNX010108021.1 coordinate 25,417, forward strand.
AAAAAATATTGTTTCCTCAAAGAATTTTTTGGACAAATGCATAAAGGGTTATAAAATGTTTACTTGGAGATATTTTGTCCTCGATCGCATGGTGATTTTTTTTGCACGGTAACCTTGGCCTAGGAAACCTCATACCCTAGAAACTAGGTAGGAGAAACATAAGCTAAAACCGAGCAACGAGAATGTAAAAGCAAATAGCAAAGGCCACGATGAAACAGAATCTCCCCACTATCAACGAAAATCCACAAAGTAAGCTGCAAGTTTAGAATGAGAGACCACACTACTATGAAGAGAGAGGTTTTAGCTATGTTGATACACGGGTGAACACACTCATAGAGCTAGACTTCGGCATCGGAGGCCATCACTCACAGAGACAAAACGATGGCACCAATGGGCATGAGGCCCCGAGCCTCGCAGAAATTTCCATAGCAACAAAGGGTGTGGTAATTAATGCACGATTTTAGGGTTGGAATAGTATTTTAGTAGTGTTTACCAACACCAAAACCCTATCCACTAACATATGCCCACGTGGTTTCCACTTTGACTTGAATTTGTGGGTGTTTCTCTATAGTTTGAGAGCTTGAGTGAAGCCTCCAAAAAATATATTCATATCCTTGTTAGTATTTTTCTTAAAAGCATATAAGTACAAGATTTCAAGTATAGAGATGCTTTATTATAATTTTGGGTAAGGGTATTATAGGTTGGTTTTGCATAGATAGGGTTATACTTACTATATAAACACCTTATAGTGAGTTTTAGCTTATGCAAAGGTTTTTGGTTTTTAATTGTTCTTTAGGTAATGAACTTTCCACCCCATAAAACAAAGCATTAATACTACACCCATAGCCTTATAATGTATTATTTTACACTTTCACATGGTAAGTACCTAGGTAGTTAGTAAAATTATACTCTTCCTAATATCGTTAGTTTCATATATATAAATGTCATTTCTTTAATACCTTATGATAATGCCTAGAGTTATGTAGCATTCGAATGTATGTTGATACAAGTGCATATACATTACCTTGGTAACAAGTAGTAATGTATTGCAAGATTTAGTCCTTAAATATACATGCAAACATTATGTCCTTAAACCAAGAATAAAAAGGTTAACAACTTAGACCTTAAACATTGTGTAACAACATAACAATGTCAATATTTGGAAAAGATTCAAGTTTGACAATATCTTCTTTTTCTCAAAGGTGTAAAATAAAAAAATATTCTAGCATTTTAGTTTTGTAACTTAGATAATTAATCTCCATCGTGAAACTGGGATACAAAGTGTCTTACCTATAAAAATACCTATACAAAAATCATTATTTCACTCCATTAGCTTCAGGAGCTAATTAATCCTTGGGCATGAACTGAAGTTCCTTCATTTTAAATAGGAAACAAACAATTGTTTTCAGCTCTTACTACTTCACATCATTACTTGCTAAATCAATCTTTCAAGACTTAGTTATGAATGCAAAATAGTGAAGTATGCAGCTATAGAAATCAATAAAGGAATTGATTTTAGTTTCTAGATTAGACCCTTTAGGATGTTAACTCTTAGCCGTTAATTTACCCTCTTTACCGATGATTTTAAACATTAATTGTCGCAAGAAAAAATTTAAATTGTTTTATGAAAATTTGGAGTATTACATATGGTATCAAAGCACACATTCAGAGACTAGGACTGAATGCGGCTCAACCTACATAGACCAACAGTAAATAAAATGCATGCTTAACTCATTAATTATTTTTCTTTTGAAATGTTCTTATGAGAGAAAAAATTCTAAGCTAGAACTGCAGGTATGGAAAGAATTCTGAGCAGATGAAGGGTCCCCATTAAACAAACAAAGTAATTCTAGAAAAGAACCAGTTAAGGAAGAAATAACTAACAATTCTTCAGAATTATTAGAAACTGTTAAAGAATTAAGAATTGAAATGGAAATATCTAAAAAAGAGAATGAAAGAATTCTAAGAGCTCAAGAGGAGTTAAACGTGATACTAATGAAAAAATTTCAGAGTGAAGGGAAAGATAAACAGATAGGATCCGAAAATACATCCTACCAACATAAAAGAAAAATGTCCAAACAATCTTAAATTGAAAGTAGTTCATCCTCTAAAATTTATGGTGATTCACACAGAAAGAATCGCAAGTACTCTAGTGATAGCACTAAAGATAATTACCAATCTAGAAAAAGAAAATATAATCCTTTTGAGGAAATTTTGGGAGAATTTAAGAAGATAAAACCACCAAATTTCGATGGTGAAACCGAGAAAGGGGAGGAAGCCAAATCATGGCTGTCTGGAATGAAGAAGTATTTTCAAATTTATAATTACTCCAATCGGCTAAAAGCAAGAATGGCCATTTACAACTTAACTCGAAAGGCAGATATGTGGTGGTAGGATTTAAAACAAGTAAAAGGTATTAAAGAAAATAACATTAACTGGAGTACCTTTAAAAAATACTTTAAAAATAATTTTGTGTCGAAACAATATTATGAAGAGCGAGCTAAAGAATTATATAAACTGAAGTTGGGAACTATGAACATGAAGGAATTAAACAATAAATTTTTAAGTTTACTACTTTATGTGCCTTACATTGTGGATGAGAAGCCTAAGGTGCAGTGGTTTCTAAGCTGTTTACCTTTTCACATAAAAGACAAAATTGAATATGATAATCCAAAAACCCTTGAAGAGGCTATGGGAAAGGAAAATAGTTTACTACTTTATGTGCCTTACATTGTGGATGAGAAGCCTAAGGTGAAGTGGTTTCTAAGCTGTTTACCTTTTCACATAAAAGACAAAATTGAATATGATAATCCAAAAACCCTTGAAGAGGCTATGGGAAAGGAAAATATTTGCTATGAGCAGAACCGAAAAAGAGAAAGCATGTCAAACTATCTGTGCGTGGAGTCTGGCCTTTGATTGCTACTGTTGCACATGAACTTTCCTGTGGACTTGGATTGCGAGACTAGTGCTGTGTTTTTTGCTGAGTGGCAACTTTTAAATTTTTTCTGCGGTAATTATTTATGGAATAAAGAAATATGCTATGGAATAAATCAAAGCCTCAAGTTTGAATATTAAAAAAACTGAGGGTTTTTTTATTGGAAGTTTAGAATGAATTTCTCAAAAAAGACTTTTCTTGAATAATAAGAAAGACCAATACCATACCATTGCTCTGTGGATGCTTCCCTCTCCTGGATTTTACCGCAGTAAACTCTTGTGGTCATTGATGAATGTTTGTTAATATATTCTGTGTATTATATTCAACAAACTTAGACATGAATTTAGTCTAAACTTTTAAAGTTTACGATATATTTTATTCATAAAAAATGTAATGATAATTTTTATTCATATACAAAACAAATGAACAATTATGAAAATGTTGCCAAATGACTTCGTTGTTGAATACCTCTTGAAAAAGATTAACTAAAAACAATACAATATATACAAAAATCCTAACTACATAATAAAAAACCTTCATTAAAAATATGTGTCACTTCATCATCAAAGTATAGGTTCCACAAATCTTAAACTTTGACATTATACTTTAACAACAATTCATGAAATATCAAATTAAAAATTCAACAAAGTGATTATCCAAAAGCCTTGATCAACTAAAAAAATTCTAATCTAAAATCTTAAGGTTTTGAGTAACACATTAATAAGATGTTTTATGTATGTATAAGATTTAAATAGACCTAAATACCTTACACTTAGCCATTAATTTCATTGAAACTTCTAAAGTTTACCATATGTTTTATTCATAAAAAAATTTAATGATTATTTTTATTCTTATACCAAAAAAAAGAGAAATGAGGCAAATGCTATTAAACTACTTACTTCTTGAATATAGATGAAAAAAAGTTCACTAAAAAACATACTATATACAAAATCTAACTACACAATAATAAATAAACATTCAAACATAGAATTACAAAAAGTCAATTCAACATAATTTTAGTTGAATTACCTTCATCAACAAAGTGTGGACTCCACAAACCTTACACTTTCACATAATAGTTTTGAAAATAAGTATAGAAACCTTTGGTCTAAGAATAAAAAAATGTTCAAAACAATTACTACAACCAAAAAAATCTATATGAAATCTTAAAAGTGATAATGTGAATGAAAATTATGTTTTTAGCATTAAATAAAAATAAACACAAATTCAAAGATTTCTTTTTGTCTTATTCTAAGCAATTTACAATTTTATTTCTAAATATCTAGTTTCACTAACACTCTTCACTTCTACTTTTTCATTAAAAACATAAAAATCATACCAACATTAAAGATATACCTAAATACCTCAATCTTAGACATTAATTTCCTCTAAACTTTTAAAGTTTACCATAAATTTTATTCATAAAAAACTGTAATGATTATTTTTATTCATATACAAAAGAAAGGAACAATAATGGAAATGCTGCTAAATGACTACTTTGTTGAATATCTCTCCAAAAAGATTAACAAAAAAAAATGCAATATATACAAAAATCCTAAGTACATAATAATAAACAGTTTTTAAAAATTTATCACTTTTCAACATAATTTTAATTAAATTGACTACCTCACCAAAGTATAGGTTCCACAAACCTTCAACTTTGATATTATACTTTTAACAACAATTCCTGAAATATCAAATTAAAACTTCAACAAAGTGATCATCCAAAAGCCTAGATCAACTAAAAAAATTATATTCTAAAATCTTAGATATCAAAATTTTCTAATACCATTACCTTTCACTTTTCCTAAAAGCATAACAATCTTAACCACATTTGAAAAGAAAAAACACTTATCATAACTTTCCAATGTCTTCTAATGCCACAATATAACAATCAAAGTATATATCTACTTATTTATTTATACATCTGTATATGTCCATACCACAACCACAATTATTCAAAGTTTAGGAAATTTAATGTGAAATAACACCGTCATTTAACTTGTGGCAGGTAAATCTTAATAGGTCCACAATATGAAAATACACACTGTTAAACCTCTTTCAGTTTAAAAAAAAATACCCATTAATCTACCCCAATTTCTAAAATATAAATATANTGGCAGGGAAATCTTAATAGGTCCACAATATGAAAATACACACTGTTAAACCTCTTTCAGTTTAAAAAAAAATACCCATTAATCTACCCCAATTTCTAAAATATAAATATAAACACTGTACATAATACTTATGTTTTATAATGAAGTTTAAGGAATACCACTAGCGTGTTCCTCTTCTTTGTGTTCATGACGGCACTGATCTTCTTGAACTTGTAATTCCATTTTTGCAAGCTGCTCATCATGTGGAGGTTCAAGAATGTATGCATACTGCTCACCGTCTCCGATGAATCTTGTTGCAGTTAATGGTTCAGCCATGTTTTCATTAACCTCCTCAGTTTCCAAGAATCGTGTTGGAGTTGCAGCTTCACGGTTGAAATCTCCTTCTAGTCTTCTCTTTTTGAGAGGAGGTCCAATTTTGAAATCAAGCAACTTAGGTTCCATGGCTGCCAATTCTTTCAAAGCTTGCTCCTTAGCATCCAGCGCTTCATTCTCTTCTAATGATTCCTGCCCCAAAGAGCACCTGTTGCATATTTGACAAGGTTTTCCTGGTTCTGCTCTACTACCAGGACAATCACAAAAATGACCATAGCCTGACGTAATTGTCAATCTGCAAATGTAACACATTGTGTTACCACAGGAACATGTCAGCTTATTGCAGCTCCAGTCCTCCTTGATTAACTGCGCGTGGCAAATGTTACATTCTCTTATCACAGCTTTTGTCATCCTCTCTTCAACTTCCCCACGAAGAGTATCAGGCATTTTCTGAACCTCTTCAAACAGTAATGGAGAGTGATTCAGGTTCTTGCATTGGATACAAGAAGCCTTTAGACATTTTGTGTTTGGACACTCTAACACTTGTAGACACTTGTCTACTTCATATGGAATGTTACAAAATGGGCAATAAACCAAGCCGTCAACTTTGGCTTTAGCTATAGATTCATGCGCCTGTGTCCAGTAGATTTGATCTTCATATTTCTCAATGATATGATTTGGTACAGCTCTCCGAATCTCTGAAAAAGGAACTGACTCTTCGCATCCACCCGTATACATACAACTTAGAGAGGAATGTGCTTTCAAACCGCTTCCATATATGATTAGGTTTACCTGCCGCTTTATACAATCAAAACAAAATAGATGCTCATTTGGACACTGTACCAAATCTTCTAATCGAAATGGCCAATAACAGCAATCACATTGACTATCCATTTCTTCTCCGTCGCAACTCACTTGGGGATTATTGATCATCCTCTCTCCATCTTCCCCACGAAGAGTGTCATGCATTTTCTCAACAATTTTTTCAGCTGTTAGTTCATCGGAGTGACCTGCGCCTCCACTAATTATCTCTTTTCCGTTGCCTTTGTCATCCTGGGAATTACTAATCCCTTCCATGAAAGAAGGGATTTCATCTTGTACAGTCCTCCTCTGATCTCCTGCTCTTGAGGCTTCTGGAGGTCCATCTTTTGACGAATATTTTTCTTCGGTAGAACGGAAGATACAGTCTGAAGATGATGAACTTGCAGCCATGTTTCCAAAATTGAATAAAAACTTTTTGGGCAATGTGCTGAAATTACACATATGTTAAATCAAATAAGACATAGTTAAATACCAAACTAAACCAGCCAAATTGAAGCCAGCGACGGCATATGTTTCATAGCTTTCATAGTTTTCAAGCCGACATTTTTCAAGCTAAAAAAGCGTGTTCTAAATTATAGTTTTACTTAATGGATGCTTTGTAATAATAAAGCTTTGTTACTAAAATATTAGTATATTTTAAAAAGACTTAAAAAACTAATAAATAAAATCTTTTATTTTATTTTTCAAAAAGGTTTATTTTAATAAAACTCCAAAATGAATAAACACTAAGTGTAGGAAAATAATAGGTAATGCTAAATGAACATGGTATTCTAAGTTATTGGACCAAGCCTAGAGAGCTTAATCAAGTGAAGGACCATCCCAATTAAATGAAAGAGAAGAGATAAAAAGACACATGATCCCATATCAATTTAATGAAAAAGAAGACATAAAAAGATACTCAACACTCTTTTTATTAACTTTACATAAAGGACATATGCTCCCACCACTCAAGAATTTTATAAGCGTAAATCTCATTCCTTGATCTTGTTTGAGAAGGTAAGCCATAAACAAACGTTTGTCTTAAGAGGACATTTATGCCTCCAAAATGTTGCATGCCACTAGGAGAGATCTAGATTATTGTCTTCTTCACCTAACCAATGTTGGTAGAGTAGGACCCCTTTGTTGTTTCCTCGATCAAATTAGTGCATCCTCATATTATTTCAAACTTATATGACTCTCTTTTAACATATTGATATACCGTGTATTATTCCCCAATACACAAACATTTTATGTAATATTAATTTTACTATTATTATTCCTTGAATATAATTGGAGAAACTGGAATATGCCAATGGGTCCTTGGAGGACATATGTAACTAAAAAACATTATTCTTATAATGGAAACCAAATGATAGGGACAACCACATTGAATGAAGATTTATGCATGCAAAGAGTGGGGGAACTCTAGGGGTCATTCTCAGACACTTACACCACGCGTGGGAGGGCCAATATGGTGCTAGACCCACCATGGGAACTGGAAAAGGAGCGGAATAGAGACTTTGAGAGCTGCAAAATACCTAGGATGAAACTATAAAGAGAACGTCACTTGGTATGTTGGGGTCTCGCAGGCTGAGCACTCTGTGTTAGGCAAGATAAAGAAAATAGGACGAGATTCCTCATTGGAGAAATTGGAGTGAGTTTGACTGTCACCACTATTGGAATGCATAATTAGCTCGAGGTGATTAATAATTTATGGTTGGGTGGAACGTGGTTTCCCTCTTCATTGCAAATCATTCTACAAATAGGTTACGTTTTCTGGTTTGACGTTTCTACATTTTACCAAGATAAGAGTACATTTGTAGATGTTTGAATGTGTGTTTCCATGCTTTTTTTTTATGATAAATGCCATATTTAATGCATTAAGAGAAAAAATTCTTCCAAGCTTGTGTGTGTCGACACTATGTGCATATTGTGTGTGAAATGCCTTCGACACTATGGTTGTTGTTTTGGATTAAAAATTTGAAGGCTTGCATGCTAGTGAATTCCAGATACGCAAGTTTGCATGCATAGATGGGGTCTACACATTGTTACCTAAGTTGTCTGTGTTATGTCTGAAATGTTTATGGTAGCCTATGTTTGAATATCAAGAACATACATGTGCTTTCTATATTTGGAATATGTTCATTTCGTGTGATTAAAATTACTTGGGCATGTATTCTTTTTGTAATGTTTCGATAACTTGAAGCCAAAATGTGTACTTGATAGCTTACTACTCCTTGCATGAAGGAATTGAAGGATGGGAATACATTGAATAAGTTAGTACTGTTAGGTTAAATGACTGAAGTATGAAAATGCAAGTTATAGCTTCTTGTTTTTTTTGTCAAAGGTCTGAAGTATGAGAATGTATGAGACTTGAAAGTTTCCTAGCTAGCTATTGCTTGTGGAATGATGCTTATGAACTTGTGTCAGCATGTTTTGTTTGATTGATTATGCTTTTCTTCTATAAATATTGGTAACTCAAAAGGGAAATTACTACTCTCCACAAACTTACTTGTATGTTGTATGATTTCCCTTGATGAATGAGTTTAGGGCATGTTTGGGTATGTATGAATGTGGGTGATAAAATCATATATAGAGCAACTCTATGTCCGTGACTCGCATAACTTCCCATGAACTAGTGTGTGATCATGCCCTATTTGGCATGAATAGGATTGCTTTGGTTAGATAACGTATAAATGTTATGATACACCTACTTTAACTCATGCTTTGTCTATGGGTCTCATCCCTCTCCAAAGAAAAGTATTCATGTTTGTTTAAGAATCGGTTATGATTGCATTGGGTATGTAGATCATGGAGGAAGTAATGCACCTACTGTGTTTTACTTCATTGAAAGTTGCCTATTGTTATAGTCTTCCTTAAAATGCATCTCTCCTCCTTAACTGAAGGAATAGGACTATGTTGATTTATGGATTGTGTGGTTTTAGAAGCCAAACTCTCTTCTAGGGGTCTAAGGTTGTTCGTGGGTACATGACCCTTCTAAACCTTGGTATCTATTGTTCTATGATGAGTTTTAGATATGTTATCGTTCTCTTACAAAGGTCTAGTTAAGAAAACCCTCTAGAAAATGTAGGTGTTGAATGGGAAAAGATTGAATCCCCTTAAGGAAAAACACAACACGACAATTTAAGAAGTTTAAAGAAGGAATGAAGGTTAGCAATTTTGTGTGTTCCGCACTCAGCAATGCACACTACGGAAGGCGGAAGGCGGAGAGTCTAAGGGAAAGTGCAATGAATATTAATATTTACGCGATCCGTGATCTGCATATTGGAAAGAAGAAAAGGAAAGTTAACTCTTAAGAGGGTTAAATCCATTATTTGCATAGCAGAAAACAAAAAGCTGAAAGGAAGGTAAAGGTCATCAAAGTGTTAACCTCTGCAATCCGCAATTTGCATAGAGGAAAGCGAAAAGCGGAAACACGAAATGATAAGTTAAATGCTGAAAAGGGTTAATACTTTTGTGTTTTGTGATCTACACAGCAGAAGTCGAAAAGTGGGAGGAAAGAGTGTAAGATTAAAGTTATTAAGATTTCTGCAATCTACAAAGTGGAAGGAGGAAGCGGAATAAGAAAGTTAAAACGTAATTATGCTAATATTTTCGCATCCCGCATTTTGCATAACGGTAGGTGAAAATCGTAAATTAAAGGTTAAAGTCATAAAGTTATTAAGACTTCCACGATCCATGATATGCACAGTGGGAAGTGGAAAGTAGAAGGTGGAAAGTGAGGAATTCAGATGTCGGAAGGAGGAAAGTGAAAGTGAGGAAGTCGGAGGGGGAGAGTTTATAAAGGGTTTTTCCATTTGTTGTTTCTGATTTCCGAGTTTGGTAGTGGAAGGCAGAAGGTGAAAGTTGGTAGGTGAAAAATGGATAAAGGATTTCCATCGTTTGTTGTTTTTTCTGACATCTGAGTTCTGCAATGGAAGGTGGAAATTGAAAGGGCGGAAGGCGGAAGGCAAAGTGCGGAAATGACAGGTCCAATGTGGAAATGATGATTCTGGTCGCAAAATGGATCTGTTAAGGATGTAAATGACCTACCTAGTTGTAGAAGTGGATTTAAATGCAGGCAGATAAATTGCCTTGCAGAAATCAATGTTGGTTATTTTTCTATATCTTAAAGTTGAATATTTATGAAAGTTATAGCTAAAATTTGTGTGAAAGAATTATATTGAAAAGGTTTTTACTATGAATATTTCCATGTTATATGGGTATGTTACATATGGTATCAGAGCCACGTTTCAAATGTGTCACCTTTTGGGAACATCTCAACTCGCTACATTATGGAGAAAATTTGTTCTAACCATAAAATTTTTGTTTGGAATGTTTAAAATAGATCCACAAGTTTCAACCCTATTGCCTTTTGGAAACATCGAGTTCTCCTAAAGCACACCAAGGTTATAACTAATTTTGCCGAGTGATAACCATCGCTTGTTTGATGACTCCTAGTTATATACGGCAGTTGTTATTAAATTGATGGATCCTCATCAATGCATTCTAATGAGTGTATGATGGATGAGCAGTATGAACGATGTACTACAAGGGATGCTTGTATAGTGATTGATGCATGTATGGTTGTGTTTAGTAGGATTTACATGATTGATAAAGGATGGAAATAGGTTAAGGTATTATGAATTGATTATTTTGTATGCATGAGAGTTGCTGTAAGACTGATTGTAGTTATTGAATCATGGCTTCTTGAATTATTTCTTAGAAGAATGCTTTGCAATGAGGTAAAAGAGATATGTTGTTATAACCCCCTTTTGAGCCTGAGTTAGATGAGGATTATTGCATATAACCTAGTTGTGTATGATATAGTATTTCAGGTGAGCAGTGAAGATGAAGTACAAGACCATAAGGTATAATTTTATTTTTTTAGATCTAATTATTATGGTGTTGGATAGATGGGATGAGCACTTAACACTTGGTGTGTTTACTTGGATATCCAAAGAAGAAAGAAATATTCCTACTACAAAGTAAAAACGCACTGTAATTAAATTCATCCGTGTGAAGCAAATACGCTTACCTCTCAATGAATGGAAGGAATACGAATCCTCATATCCTTATGAATCATGAAATATAATCTTGTTAAATTTTGATTCTTGCATATGTTCTAATATCCATGCCATTGGATGCATAATATGATTATTGGCATAGACTAGTGAGTAAGGCATAAAGTAATAGTAGATGGTTTTGATAAAAAATTTACTTATGTGGCTGAGAAGGTAGGGGGTTTCAGAAAGCCTACTGCTTAAAGGCATGTATCTACCTTGCAGTTAAAGAAAGGTATGAAAAGGCTGCAAATTGTATGCAGTGTAAGTCATAAAATTGATCCTTAAAAGGAGGTCAAAAACATGTAACGAACTTCCCCATATTATGTAAGCTTATGAATGTATTTTCACAAGAGATATCCAGAATACCACCTCAATGAGAACAAGGAAAATATTTGGCCAAGAAGCCAAATTTGCAGATTTCTAATTAAAGAACAAGCTAAACCGTGAAGGAAGGTTTAGTGTTGGACTTGCAGGATGCCCTAAATGGAGTGCTGACATATTATTGCACATGATGAGAGTCGTTCTGCTATCGTTGCCTTCCTAGAGAAGCCATGAAATTGGACCGACTGTTACGATAAGTCAACTTCTTCTCTCGACAATATATTTGTATTTTAGGAATTCCATGTACATAAAACTGTGGCGTAGGAATAGTGGGAATGAAAGAAATTTGATAGTTCAGATGCCTATGCATTAGTAGGCATATAAATAGATAGGGATTAGTGCTCAGAAAGATGTGTTGCATACATGCAATAGTACATAATGGAAAAATTTAGTAAATTTTTTACTTGTACACCAGAACAACCACTAATAATTACTGTTGTCTGTGATATTAGGTTTGATGCCAATAATTGCAGGACTAAGGGCATATGAGCATGATTGGAATGGTAGTGATACTATGCATATGACCAATATCCTTGTGAAAAAGCATAGGACAACAAACTATGATCAAAAGGTTGGTGTAAGGGGTGTGTAGCCTTCATAAGAGACTAATCGATCATGTAACATCTAGAAATCGATGTTATTCGTTTATGCTATGATATGCACGCAAGATGCTATTATAAATTAAATCTATTGCATTATGGTAGACCATAGTAGAAAATTGATAACATCAAGAGCATGTTGTGTATGTATTAGATTTTCCAGTTCTGAAAACAGTATATAAAAATATCTATGATAGATGGAAATATTGATGCTATAAAAGTCCATGATGTAAAGATGGTGATAGTTGCAGGTACCTATGCCTGGTAATGGAAGTGATATGAGAAGGATATTTGTGGCTAGTTAGGCACCAATATGCATTGATGGGGATGCACAGGTGTAAGACATTTCGTTAAAATTCTTGTTGTACACATTCATTTCATGTAAGGGGACTGTCATGGGAGTAAGGGATCCATGAACAGAATAACCCTTAGGTATTATGGTGTCTGAAAAGGGAGCTCATGATTTTGGTAAGACAAAGCTGTCAATGAGCACCCAAAAGAGGTGCTAGGCTCTAGAATAGAAATGCCACGGAGCACCCAAGGAGGTGTTATGTCACATAGCCCAAATTGCAAAAACAATTTATGTTTTAGGAGACATTATGTTTTAATTTTATTATAAAGTTTGTAATTATTGACCAAGTGGGGTCAAGGATAATTGTATTTAATTGCTGAATATTTTATTAATTAATAAATAAAAGATGAGACAACAAGTTAAGGAGGTTGTTAAAGAAGTATCTACTAGCCACTTGGTGGAATAGGTTGGGTTGAGAGCGGATTGACACTTGGTAGCATCCTCAAACTACTTCTAGCTATTGGAGGAGGCAACTTCCCTATTTTTGTGGTCATGTTCCCCAAGAAAGTGGAATAAGAGCAGGTGGCTCATTAAGTGAAAAACCGACCCAAAAGACCTAGGAATGGTGATAAAACTACCCATTGAATTCAGATGAGGATGCTCATTCTTTACTTGTGAAATTTATGAGTCAAATTGGTGCACAAGAAATTCGATGGAGGGGAAACACATAAGTGTTTGAGTGGAAAGTTTTGATTTACTGAACTAGTGCAGTTGATTTGGGCTGAGTTCTTACTACTATAGGAAGAAGTATTACTGTTGATTACTGTGTGTAGTTTGCAAGGGTTTCTAAATCTATTCTCTCACTGAGTGATTTCAATGTGGTGGACCAGTAGACAGGCTCGGGGGTCCTAATATTTGTAGCTCAATTGTCTTCATGGGTTGGTTGGGAGGAACGAGCTCCTTAGGTTATTGTCTCCTCTGCTATATTACCAGGTTCTAAATTTGACTTTTATATTCTTTATGCAAGCATAGGAACTGGAATGTATAAATTCAGGAATTGATGCATCTATATGACTAATTATTTTGTTAGTTAGTTATATCTTTTATTGATCCAAGATTTATAAATTCTGTTCAGATATGTATTGTAACATCGCTCTCAAATTCCCTTTGAACATTTGTAATTTCTAAATGTAATTGTTCTCTAGTGAGGAGCTCAAGGCCAGGGCCCCACCAACAGAACCCTGTATGTAGGTGATGTGATTTCCTAAGCTATAGACCTGGGAGATGCAAGACTGGGACACTACTTAAAGAATAGACGACTGAATTCACTAGGGAAGGTAAAATAGTGAATGGGTCTATGGGAAGAAGAGTGAACGTCTTATTTCAACATCATAGGTTTTTTAGTGTCGTCCTATGTCGAAGTAAGCCTAAGTGGACTAACTTACATTCTGTATCTTTTGAGTTAATATCCGCACCTACCTGGATACATGTTGGTAAAAAACTTATCCCAACTCGGACACCACGACTTGGTACTTAACCCTAATATCATCAAGTCGAGATAGAGGGAGTGGCACTTGATTTAGCTTCGACACAAAAGAGTTAAGGGGTTAAAAAAAAAAAAAGGGTTAAATTCGAGGAGAAGAGCATCCTAAGGAGCTAATGATTATAGGTATTTTTAGGTTATAATCTCCTAAAAACAACAAGAGCCTAAGTACTCTAGCGCTTACCTCCACCTCACCTTAACCTAGGATATTGGAAGGAAAAGGTGTGCATATTATATATAAGGAAGAAAATTATATATAATAGCCGACAATTATATCATACATGTATATTATATAGACAGGGGTATTCTATATAATATCAGACTGCCTATGGTGAAAGGATTGCATGTATAAAATATTATATATAATGGTGAACAATTATTTTGTGTGTTATATATAAGGGTGTTATATATAATATCACACTGCCTATAGTGAAAGGAATTTCTCGTGTAAAATATATAAAGAACATTATAAATGACGGATTGAGCGTTTGATATTATATATGATGGATTAAAAAAAGAGTAAATTTTAGAGGTTTTTGTAGGAAAATTGAAAATGAAGAATTAACCAAAAAGCATGAATTCATATTCCTTTCATGCCTGGATCTTGGCATGACTTAAGGGGAGGTTCGGCTTAGAAAAAGGAAATGATGACCACTAGCGTTGATAGTCAGACCATTTAGTGCCAGAATGGTTGCCAGAATCCTGAGATTTGTGAGCATCATTTTCTTCCTGACAGTTGCAACAACAACGCTACCAATTAATAAGCAATTTAATTATTTAAAGGGAATCTCTGCGTTTTGGCAAGGGGGCGAATGGCCTTCTCTTCTATCAAAGGGAAGATATTATTTCTAAACTAGAATAGTTTGGTCTGTCTGAGTGGTTGTTTATAAGTTATCAAATTTGAATGGAACAGGAAGAGATTGCCGCAATCTGCATTTTTTTTCAAAGAATACAGGATTCAGTGCCGAGAGTGCCAATTAGGAGAAAAGTGTATATGAGATCCAAAGCGCATGCAAGTTTTAGATCTAGAGAATGCCATGACACCAATTTGACCTTGATCGGGTTTTATTTTGGGATAGGAAATTATTTATGACCCACTACCAGTTTTCCTGATCAAAATCTCTTAGTGCCTCTGCGACTGTTTGACTTTGGTATGTTTTACATTTAAATTTGGGTTACGGTTGCACATTTAAGAGCATTAGGTTTGAATCAAAATATGTTATTGTGATTTTAACCAATCTAGAAGTATTCAAACTGCATATTCAGTTTGAATGATGTTGTTAGTATTTTTAAGTTCTGTGTTTTCCATCGTGAGGACCTTTCCTCTCTAGGGACATTAAAGGAAGTTTTAGAATAAACACAATAGAAAATAACATTCCTCTAATATGCATTGATGCATGAGAATCGCAACCCCTAACACGGTCTAACCCATTTTTCGTTTAGCAAGGGTTTGTGATATTGCTCAATTTGGCAGATGGAAAGGTTATGGCTGAACCCGGTTGACTTATGAGTAGGAATTTTTTACTTCTTCAGTCACCCTTCTCAAATGTCTTTAAACCTATTGTGCTCCTACTCAACAGC
Source organism: Pseudotsuga menziesii (assembly GCA_001517045.1). Classification (NCBI taxonomy): domain Eukaryota; kingdom Viridiplantae; phylum Streptophyta; class Pinopsida; order Pinales; family Pinaceae; genus Pseudotsuga; species Pseudotsuga menziesii. Next base: position 41,044 of record LPNX010108021.1, read on the forward strand.
CTTAAAAACAAATTTCATCAAGCAAAATAAAATTTTGTTTGATGAAATATTTGAATTTCTCATTTCAACTTACAAAATCGGGAGCTACTGAAACGGTGAAATTCCATTATTTTTATAACCTTGCGAACTATTGTTAGTTGACAAAATTACTATATTAAAACCATTGTTTTGAATGGGTTTGCGTCTCAAATTAGGGGGTAAGCGTTTTGGTTTATATACCTTTCACCATAACTTGATCATCTATCACTTGATATTTTTATTTGTGTTTTAGTTGCAAATTTAATAAGATAGTGAAAATTGTAAGGTCGATTATTCCATGTTTTGGCACCTTATCAAAAGTCCATGCAAACTTTTATCTCCAAGGTTTGTCCTCCAATCTTCAAATCATGCATAATCCAACCATAAGTATTTCATCTCAATCTTCGTAATATGCTTCATACATCACTTATATTTTCGCATGTAAGGGTTGGGGTTGATATAATGGGTTATGTCATGTGTTTCACGTAGTATGTTCGCCATTTTCGAAGGTTGAAATTATTATATAGCAAGGTCGACGTTTTAACGCGCAAGGTTCATTGCATATGGTTGGTTTAATTCACATCGCCATTCCCAAATCCAATACACTTGATTGAAGGCTGATATGTCATCATTATACACGTACAGAACTCTTTGAATGACATTTAATTGCAGTACGAGCGTAGCGTCGTGTCTTCCTACTCGTTGAACACCTGTACTCTATGCAATTTGTGGTTTTATTTCGATCAAGACGAATAAATCATGGCTAAGTGAGGTTGTTCTGGAGTCTTCGTGATCTCTTTCCATTATTGTGATCACTTCTCTGTGTAATCATTCATGTTCACTCATGCTGATTTCACTGGGTTCCTGTCTAAGTTTATCCATGTCGTATTTCCCTTATGAAGGAGTCAGGTTTCATTGTTTATGGTTTTTTCTTGGCTTGCATCCCGAATGGTCTCTCTCCAACGTTCTGTGTTATTGTGATCCGTTGTATCTCCTCTGTGTGCAACTATGTGTGTTTGCACTCGTATCCATGGCCCCGGTTGTTAGGGTCGAACCTAATAATACAAAGCTTCTTGATGAGAATTTGGAGCTCCTAGCCAAAGTAGAAGTAGTCAGATGGCTTCCCTTTTTCCGTAAATTCGCAGATTCGAACCCTGAAGTTACCAAGTTGTTTTCCCTCTCGCTGGTTGATGCTAGAGCTAAGGTGGCCGACCTTCAGTTCAGAGTGGATGAACGCTCAGTCGCCTTGGCCACGGGCCTACCTTTAGCAGGTGAACGCTGGTCTAAATCCAAGCAGATGAAAGCTACCGAATGGAGGCAAATGTTAAAAAACCCCTGCCAGGACGTGTCTTTCAGGGCTGGTGTGTCGCACTAATATTTCAAAAAAGAATGGAGACCTGTTTTGTATGTCATTCATAGGTATGTTACTTGCGAGGGTGATCTTTCTTCTGCGTATGTTTATCATCTTAGGCTAATGACTGTGTTTCTTGGTCTTCCCATCAATTTATCTCATTACTTAGTCCAAAGCATGCGTAAAATGTCTGCGGACATCAAGAAAGGGCCTAAGAATATCGGTCGGAGTTTTTTCCACCATGGTATTGTTAGAATGTTAGTGGAGAGGGAGCTGTCCAGACGAAATCATACCTGGGACCATTTTCTTGAGCAAAATGGTTTTATGGCATTTTTCCATTGCCAATTTGATTGCGCAGAGGAGTGTTCTAGGCATCAGCAGCCTTGTGAAGTCCCAACTCCTCCTACGCATAATCCTCTACCAGACCATAATGATCATGTAAACCCTAGCATCCACGACGATTGCGCTCCCACTCTTGTACAAAGTCCCGGCTCACCTATGCGGTCTAAGCGAAGGAGGAAATCTGTAAACCTTTCTCCGGTAACACCGAACTATGATGATAAACCCTGCAGAACAGTGAGTAAGACCCCAAGTGTTAAGGTTACAGGAAGATTCACTAGGAGTATGGTTGTTAAAGCCGATGCTGTTAAGTCCTCTCGAAAAATTAATAAAGACATAGAAACGGTTGTATTGGATGAGAAGGAGAATGGGCATGTTCCACATGATGTCCCTGATATGGAACTTGAGCCTGTGACTCACCCGGTAAAACACAGTCCTCATATTTCTGATAAGGACCCCCAAATGGACTCTGTGCTAGATCCTCAAATCAAGGGCAAACCTCTTGAAGGGAATCTATCTGGTTCATATCGAATTAGTGAAGTAATTCACCCACTATTCTTCAATTGTTTGCTTGATAAGATACATCGAATGGAGGTAGAAATGACAGAGTTGGTATCACGTAGTGATTCTGTTAAAGCTAAGAATGTGAGGTTGCAGGAGAAATCCGATTTGGCTAGTAAATGCATCCTGCGTCTAAAAAGACACAAGAACAAGTTAATCCAGAGGGTTCTAAAACTTCAACATGAGAATCATAGAAATAAGGAAAGAGTTCGTGAGCTGAACGCTCAGGTCACTTTGATGCAGCTTAAAGGTCACTCACAAGCTCCATTTTCTCAAATCACAGCGACTGGTGTGAATATACAGGTTTACAATACCCCTGTTAGATCATAGCTTTTGGGATACTCACTTTTGTACATATGTCTAGAAATAATTTCAGGTTTGAAGTATGTAAGTAGAAGCAGCAAATTGATATGAAGTTATTTTTGTTTTCCAGGTATCGTTTTGATTTGATTAGTGGATTATGTAATTCAGTTTAATTACCCTCGCATTTTATGCTAATTTTCATTGTTTTGATGTTGCAGATGACTTGATTTGTTTTCTAGATGTGCCTTTCCTGGATTTTGATGATCACTCATTTTCAATATTATTGCCAAAGACTTATGAACGAATCAGTTGAAACCATTTTCAATTATGGATATGTCGTCTCCCAGGTGTCACTAATTTACTAGTGTCTTCATCAGTTTTTGATTTAGTACTACAGGTCGAATCTTTTCAATTTCGGGTTATCGTAACGTATATAGAAAATGACAATTTCATTTGTCATTTTTCTGTTTTGGATGAAATTGGTTAAGATTATGATGGTGTAGATTCCTGTTTTCTAGAACTATCTCTATATGATATTGAATGTATTTAAGGAGACAGGTTTTACTATAATGGGGGTCGATGGTTGAGGAAAGAGACTAGGTAGGATCACTTTATCATTTCTCTGTAGCTAAGACAATTTCTTGTTGGGAGTTACAACATCTTTTTGACTGAAGATATTTATAAGTATATTTGCAGTATTTTTACTATGGAGATGTACTTGTAGTATCGTATGATCTTGTCATTTATTTTCGCAATTTTTATGTTTTGTTACTTTTCTTTGATGAAATGTGCAAACGCATCATGTTAAATTGTCGATCTATGCTGGTTTAACTTGCAAATTCATGTCATACAGTTAATTTTGATGTTATCATAAAAATATTTGTGACATACTATTTCTGTGTGTTGTCTTGTTCTTTCTCAGAATTTCTTCTGAATTTTTCAAGATTGTCTGCACAGTATCATTAATTGCAGGTTGATTCCGGGGTTAATATTATTATGCTCCTGATCAGGATAGGACATTTAGGATATATGTGTGGTAGTTTTCTTATTTAATTTATAGAAACTAAGTTGGATAAGATTTTTATGTTTACACTCTGTCAAATTATCTTTCAACTTTATTATGAATGTACATATGTCTATATTGTAATTTCTATGTTTGATTAAGTTTGTTAATATTTTCTTAATCATTTAGTCCTGTACACATAGGTTAATCGGGTTAACTAAATTAATTTTTAGTATTAGTTGTGTATCATACGAATTGATTTGCTAATCATTTTTAACATTCCCTTTTGTATATTCATAAGTTTAGTATAGATTTAGTTAGCCAACATTAACTTTGCTCCTTTCCTTTGAGTCTACTCCTGTAATTAGGAGTGATTTAAGAGAAGGCAATGGGGCCTTAATCCCGTCAGAGACAACTATCTAATGACTGAGAGCATCTTTGAAAGCTTTTGGATCGGGTTGTCTCTTAGTTGACTATTGTGCCAAATTCAGCCTGTCAATAATGGCGCTAGAAGGAGGGATAGCTTAAGCGAATGGCTGATGAAAACAATCCTGTTCACAATACTAATCACCCCTCTACCCCTGAATTCACACCACCTTCTCGATCGGGTGAATTACAGTCATCATCCCAACCACAAATATTCCAGTCATCCCAATTAGGTGAGACCCCATTGAACGATATTGTTTGAAGCCTTATCCATCAGTTCAACTCTAGCGGTGCTCATCCACCTGAAGAACTTGACCAGTTCAAATAGGACATCAATGAATCTCGCGGGATTTTAACCAGAGCTTATTCAAATCTCACCGGGATCCAACCCACCGAATTGCCTCTTCCACAAATCAGACGTCCACGAACTCTCCATATTGAGTCGACTCCTAAAGAACAGGATCAACCTTCAGGTGTCTTTCCTAACCATCAATTACAACAGTCTCTAATAGGCACCAATCAACCTTCATCTTCTTCAGGACCATCTGCTACAGGAGGGTCTTGTCAACCCCCATCACCGCCACATTCACCTCCTCACATTTTTCAAAGACCACCTTCACCACCTCCATCACCAAGGAACATGGAAAACCTAAACCCAAACCCCAATGCCAATATGCCATGGTTAGCTCAGGATGCGGTCATTGTTCCAGGTGATCAACATCCTTTGCCAAAGCATCCCGAGAAATTGTTTCCCAAATTCAATCCCGAACTGAAAGAGCCTGCCGAAGATCATGTTAAGAAATTTATGCTAGCAGTTAGGCTTTTGAATGTTGAGCACGAAGATTTAGTTTGCCGGATTTTCCCTTACACATTTGAAAGCAAAGCCTCGACTTGGTATTTCTCACTTACTGCTGGTTCTATTACCAGTTGGAAAGAATTCGAGTTGGCTTTCATGAATAAGTTTGGAAATGATAAGACTCCAGCTATTTTGGTATTAGAATTTTCTAGGATTCGTATGGAAACCAAGGAGAAGGTCAAAGATTTTAACTAGCGGTTCTTGACACTAAGAAACAAAATCCCTCCCACCTCAAGGCCTGCTGAAGATGTCACTATTGAATTCTATACTTCAGCCCTACCCGTGTCTATGGCCATGTTTGTCAGGAGAGCGGCCAAACCCACTCTCACTGAAACCTTTGATGAAGCCATCAAGGTCGAGAAGGACATGTCTGCTATTAAGACGAACCCTGGGGTAGACACTGATTCAGCATCATCTTCTCACAAAAAGAGTGAGAGTCCTTCCAAAACCACCAATCTTGATAAGAAGGGGCAAGATGCACTAGAATTAGACAGTCTTTAGAGAGTCATAAAGAAGCTATCCAATGAAATCATTGATTTGAAGAAAGGTACTTCTGAAAGTATTCGAAATAAAGAACCCCCTAGGAAACCTTTTAGAAGACCATTCCAAAATATAGCTGCTAAACAGACTTCACCTCCTGAAGCTAGTAACGTAGATGAAATTAATACGTTCCTAAAATTATTGGTCTCAAGATTAGAAATGACAGCTGAAAGTGAAACCCAATATTCAGGACAGAATTCTGAAGATACCCAAGGCACAGATAATAACACTGAAGAAAAACCTCCTCAAATTATCAGTCACTTCTGGGATACCACAGAATTGACTAACGATGAAGATGTTGCTGTTGTGAATGTCAGTCAGCATCAATATAATATTAGAAGCAATAAAAACCATTCCTCAGGGGAACCTTCCACAACACTTACAGATGACAGTTTAACTATCAAAACAAAAAAACAACCTTCAAACACTAAGTATACACCTTCTCTTGATTTAGAGTATGATCTGGTTGAGGATTTGAAGAAAATCAGAGCAAATATTTCTATCTATGAACTCCTCAAATTGCCTGTGATTCAAGACAAGATGATTCAAGGGGTTTATTTAAGTAAAAATGGAAAAACTCCCTCCACTCAAAACAGTTCTGCTAGTACCAAAGACAATCCAACAAAAGCTTCAGTTAATTCCTTGTCCATAGGTAAGAAATCAGATTCCTCAACTCCTCCTTTTCTGCTCACATTTGAAATATGCAATCGTAAAGTACACAATTATATGATAGATTCAGGGGCTTCGAAAAAAGTCATGCCATATTCAGTATGCAAAAAACTTAATGCAGTCCCCGAGCCATGTGATACGAGCATTGTGCAACTTGACCGATCTAATGTAAAGGTAATAGGAAATTTGAACGAAGTACTAATAAGATTAGCCTCTAACCCTCAGGTTCATTTCATCATTGATATTATTGTTGCGGATATACCTGAGGCATATGGCTTATTTCTCAGCAAAGATTGGTCTGAAAAATTGAAGCGATATTTCACAACAGACTCGTCACACTTATGGCTATCTTGTAATGGTCACCCAAACAAAATCAGAATTGATCAAGAGCGTTATATGAAGCACACGGTAACCGAACTGGATGAATCAAACGAGCCAATGTTATTCACTGATACTATAATGGAAAATTACATGGTTGATTCCTTTTTTGGAAACCTTGAGGCTGAAACATCATCAATCCAAGATCCAGAGCAGTAATCCGAATTTTTTCATTTTACACAAGTTTCGGACGAAATTCCAGTTCTAAACAGTGCACATTTAGAACTGAATAACGGGCTTTGGTCCCTGTATTTTGAAGGATCTAAGTCAAAAGAAGGGGCTGGGGCCGGTTGCTTGTTAATAGATCCCCACAAAAAAAGGTATTTTGTTGCTTGTAGGTTGGAATTTGAGTGCACGAATAATATTGCTGAATATGAAGCCCTTATTCAAGGGCTGAAAAAGGAAATTGATCTAGGAGATAAAGCTTTGATAGTGTTAGGAGATTTTGAAATTATCGTGAGACAGGTACGCAACACTATACATTGCATTGTTGGTCATATAAGAAATTATTAGATAGAGGTGTGGAATCTATTATTATCATTTGAAGCTTTTAATATAAATTCTATTCCTCGTTATTTGAATCAGGAAGCAGACTTGTTAGCAAATGTTGCTTCGAGGTTAATTCCATCTGAAGGGATGTTTGCTGATTCTTTCTCGGTTGAACTACTTTTCAGGCCTTCCATACCTGATAATATTGTTAATTGGATATTCTTTGACCATGACGAGCAGTTAATCAAGTTTTTGACCATGAAGGACACCTTCAAAGATGTAGTCATCGATGAAATGACTCATGATGAAGATCTGTACAACTTTTCGGTAATTCACAAACCTTGTTCGATTGAAGAATCTCTTAATCAGGTCAGTACTCTCCCTAGATCTATAATTAAACTTGAGAAGTTCTATGATTTAAAGGACAAATTTAAAAGTGCAAGGAACTGTAAAACCAACAGCTCTACTATGGAATATGAAGTCATAAATTTGGGCACCAAACATAATCCTCAATGTGTCAATCTCGGCAGTACATGTACCCCCCAAGAAAAAATAGCCTTCATACAACTCTTTAATGAATTTAAAGACATTTTTGCTTGGACATATGATGATCTCAAGACATTTGATCCAAAAATAATGCAACATGTCATTCCCATGAAACAACAGCCTAAACCATTCCAACAAAAATTGAGAAAAATGCACCCTAGCATGGAACTAGCTGTTAAGAAAGAGCTTAACAAACTTCTGGCTGCCAAAATAATTTTTCCAATGCGGCATGCATAGTGGGTGGAAAATCTCGTCCCAATTAGAAAGAAAAATGGTGATATTAGGTTGTGCGTCAATTTCCGAAATCTAAACAAGGTTTCGGAAAAAGACAATTATCCTGTTCCCCCTATGGAAAATATCTTACAATAGGTTCTCACTTTTAGATGGATTTTCGGGATACAACCAAGTGTTAGTATCCAAAACAGATCAGTTGAAAACAACCTTTAGGACCCCTTGGGGAACTTATGCTTACAGGACAATGCCATTTGGTTTAATTAATGCCGGAGCAACATTTCAAAGGGCGATGGACATTGCGTTCAGAGGCCTAATCGGCCAATTTGTTGTTGTTTACCTTGACGACGTAACTATTTTTTCAAAAATAGGGCTGATCACCTAACACATCTTAGGAGGGTTTTTGAACATTGCAGGAAATATGGGATCTCCCTAAATCCAAAGAAATCCATCTTTGCGGTTACAGAAGGTAAATTATTGGGTTTTGTATTTTCGAAACAAGGTATCAATATTGATCCTGAAGGAACCCAGGCTATATCACAGATTTCTATGCCTCACTCAAAGAAAACTATGCAATCATTTCTAGGGAAAATAAATTTTGTCTCCAGGTTTATTCCTGGTTTCACTGAGATTGTTAGACCACTCCAGAAAATGATTAAGAAAGATGCTGAGTTTAAATGGTCTGCTGAAGAAAAGCAGTCTTTTCACGATATATTAAAAGTTATTGCTGAAGCTCCTACCTTAACAATCCTGGATTTCACTAAACCATTTATTTTGTACACTTTTGCTTCTGACTCTTCATATGCTGCTGTTTTGACGTAGAAAAATCAGGACAACAATGAACCTCCCATTGCTTTTACAAGTTCCAGTTTTAACGGTGCAGAGCTCAATTATCCAGAAGTAGACAAACAAGCCTTCACTGTTTTTAAATCAGTAAAACATTTTCAGCCATATTTGCTGAAGTCTCATACCAAGGTTATTGTGCCGTATTCCGCAGTCAGATATATTTTGGTGCAAAAGGACCTGGGTGAAAAGCGAGCACATTGGGTCACAACACTTCAGGAATATGACCTGGAAATCAAACCTTTTAAGATTGTCAAAGGACAGGGACTTTGTAAGTTGGCAGCCGGATCTTCAGAGATGTCTGAATCGGATCTGCACTTTATCAATGAACATTCACTCTTTGAAAGGGAAGTTTTTCCAATCTCAGCCCCCTCTGATTCCTAGTATCATGACATTAAGTTTTTTCTATTGCATGGAAATTCTCCTGAACATTTAAATTCACGTAGCAAAATGGATTTAAGATTAATATCTTCCCCTTATCAGCTGATCGATAACATTCTGTTCAAAAAAAAATTCAAAGGGGTTCTCCTTCGTTGTTTAGAAAGAAATGAAGTTGATAGTGTGTTGTCTCAACTACATGTAGGGCCAGCTGGGGGACATTTTGGCAGGGAAACCACTGCACATAAAGTACTGAAAGCTAGATATTACTGGCCTACTTTGTTTAGAGACGCATATGCCTTTGCTAGGAAATGTCAGGAGTGTCAGAGAGTAGACGGAAGACTTAAGAAAGTAGCATTACCTCTTCAGCTTGTTATTGTTGAAGTTCCATTTCAACAATGGGGTTTGGACATTGTTGGGCCGATTACACCAGCTTCCTCATAGCAGCACAAGTACATTCTGACAGCCACTGACTATTTCACTAGATGGGTCGAAGCCATCCCCTTGCGAGTGGTTAACTCAGAACAGGTGATATCATTCCTTGACTCTTCTATTGTCACCAGGTTTGGCGTCCCAGAATATTTGATTTTTGATAATGAAACCTATTTTTCTTCTTTAAAATTAACAGAATATGCATTGGAAAAGGGTATAAAGTTAAAATATTCAGCTAATTATTATCCTCAGGGTAACAGATTAGCTGAATCCTCCAATAAAAATTTAATCAAAATTCTGAAATGCACATTGGTTAATCATCATAAAAATTGGCATAATGCCTTATCAAATTCCCTGTGTCCTGACAGAGTGACTCCCAAGGATGCCATAGGTAAGTCCCCTTTTTTCCTGGTATATGGTAAAGAAGATATCTTGCCTCCCCATCTATTTTACCCTCTCTACAGTTCTCCCAGTCAGTGCAGGAAACAACATGTTCTACCATGGAACATCGGATTAATACTCTGCTTAAACTGGAGGAAGAAAAAGAGTTGGCCAGGAGAAAATTTGACCAACACCAGAAGACAGTGTAATGCTGGTTAGACAACAGAAAATCAGCTAGTAGACATTTGGAAGTAGGTGACCTAGTTCTGAAATGGGAGAAAGAGCACGAAGACAGAGGAAAGCATACTAAGTTCCAATGCATGTGGTTGGGACCGTTTATCATTATAGAAAAGCTTGGTCCCATCACATTCAGGTTGCAAACGCTGGAGGGAGACATCGAGAACCTTCCGGTAAATGGCCATTTGATCAAAAAATATTTTTGCTGATACCCATTAGGGGATTATCCTGTACATACCTTGTGTGGTTTTCTTGGTTTATGGAACTTTTTAGTGTGTTCATTTTATTTGTTTTTTTTTAATATCCTCTCGCATCTATTTGCTGTCTTATTTGCATGATTTTTGAGAGTGATCAATTGATTTAATCTCTGGCTGATGACTTTTCACCGAATCTTGTGGTTGACCTACAAATCATGCATCATGATCTTTACTATCCTTAATATTACCATCCTTCCCTTAGAATTTCACTAATGACTATTTTACATTTTGAACAGTGGACGATTTTTCATCTTTCTGAATTTTACCAGAAGCTCCTAAATCATATAAATATAAATTGAGAAGATGAGCCTCCGCAAAGATTTTTCCAAAAATATTAGGGCAGTATGTCAAGGATTATCTATTCAAGTCTTTTACGCCACCCCTCTCGTGAAGAGAATTAGACTTGCCTCCCCGTCGGCTAAGATAATCTCATTTGAGATTAAATATAACTACAATCTGGCCATGGTTGGATTTAATGCAAAAGTAATTAATTTAAAAAAAAAAATTTGAAGGACAAAGGGTCTCATCATGAGCCAGTCTAATCAAGATCATAGATCTGCATTCAGTAACATTGTCGCTTCCAGTCACCAAGCCGGGACAATGGCTCTTGGACAAAACACCAAGGGATAAAAGGTCTCATAACGAGCCAATTTATTTACTATAGTGCATATTGGTGACTGGCATGGTTACTACCTGGTTACCAAGCCAGAGCCATGGCCTTCAGGTATTTTCAAAAAAAGAAATGAATAAAAAAAAAAGGAAGAGAAAATAATAGTAACATTTCAACCTAACCAGAATTGTCTATCTATAACTGGCAGATGGGATATTGGCATTCTTTGGGCTTTGAAGCAACCCTGTCGGGGCTATGGACGCCTACTGGCAGTAGGGCCATGCTTGTGGTATTGAGACTTTATTCTTCAAAACCAAGCCACCTACTGCCTTACGTCGTTCGGACTGATTTTTTGTGAGACCTGATTTTTATCAAATAAATAATTAAAAGTGTAAATTTCTGGTAAGCTTTAGAAATATGAAATTTCTGAATCTGTTTAAGGTGATAAAATTTGACTCTTACAATGGTATACATGAGGGATCTAATTCTTTGATTGCATGATTTCAGGTCAAGAAAATAGAGATAACTGTTCCGCCCAATCAGTTGTCATCTGTTGTGATCCTACTCAACAGCCTTAAAAACAAATTTCATCAAGCAAAATAAAATTTTGTTTGACGAAATATTTGAATTTCTCATTTCAACTTACAGAATCGGGAACTACTGAAACGGTGAAATTTCTTTGTTTTTATAACCTTGCGAACTATTGTTAGTTGACAAAATTACTATATTAAAACCATTGTTTTGAATGGGTTTGCGTCTCAAATTAGGGGGTAAGCGTTTTGGTTTATATACCTTTCACCATAACCTGATCATAAGCCTTATTCACACATCTATCACTTGATATTTTTATTTGTGTTTTAATTGCAAATTTAATAAGATTGTGAAAATTGGAAGGTCGATTATTCCACGTTTTGGCACCTTATCAAAAGTCCATGCAAATTTTTATCCCCAAGGTTCGTCCTCCAATCTTCGAATCATGCATAATCCAACCATAAGTATTTGATCTCGATCTTCATAATATGCTTCATACGTCACTTATATTTTCGCATGTAAGGGTTGGGGTTGATATAATGGGTTATGTCATGTGTTTCACATAGTATGTTCACCATTTTTGAAGGTTGAAATTATTATATAGCAAGTTCGACGTTTTAACGCGCAAGGTTCATTGCGTATGGTTGGTTTAATTCACATCGACATTCCCAAATCTTATACACTTGATTGAAGGATGATATGTCATCATTATACACATACAGAACTCTTTGAATGACATTTAATTGCAGTACGAGCATACCTTCATGTCTTCCTACTCGTTGAACACCTCTACTCTATGCAATTTGTGGTTTTATTTCGATCAAGCCGAATAAATCATGGCTAAGTGATGTTGTTCTGGAGTCTTCGCCATCTCTTTCCATTATTGTGATCACTTCTCTGTGTAATCATTCCTATTCGCTCATGCCGATTTCACAGGGTTCTTGTCTGAGTTTATCCATGTCGTATTTCCCTTATGAAGGAGTCAAATTTCATTGTTTATGGTTTTTGCTTAGCTTGCATCCCGAATGGTCTCTCTCCAGTGTTCTGTGTTATTGCAATCCGTTGTATATCCTCTGTGTGCAATTGTGTTTGTTTGCACTCGTAGCCATGGCCCCGGTTGTTAGGGTCGAACCTAATAATATGAAGCTTCTTGATGAGAATTCGAAGCTCCTAGCCAAAGTAGAAGCAGTCAGATGGCTTTCCTTTTTCCGCAAATTCGCAGATTCGAACCATGAAGTTACCAGGTTGTTTTCCCTCTCGCTGGTTGATGCTAGAGCTAAGGTGGACGACCTTCAGTTCAGAGTGGATGAACGCTTAGTCGCCTTGGCCATGGGCCTACCTTTAGCAAGTGAACGTTGTTTTAAATCCAAGCAGATGAAAGCTATCGAATGGAGGCAAAGGTTAAAAAACCCCTGCCAGTACGTATCTTTCAGGGCTGGTGTGTTGCGCAAATATTTCAAAAAAGAATGGAGACCTGTGTTGGATGTCATTCACATGTATGTTACTTGCAAGGGTCGTCTTTCTTCTGTGTATGTTTATCATCTTAGGTTGATGACTGTGTTTCTTGTTCTGCCTATCAATTTACCTCATTACTTAGTCCAAAGCATGACTAAAATGTTTGCAGCCATCAAGAAAGGGCCTAAGAATATTGGTCGGAGTATTTTCCACCATGGTCTTGTTAGAATGTTAGTGGAGAGGGAGCTGTCCAAACGAAATCAGACCTGGGACCATTTTCTTGAGCAGAATGGTTTTATGGAATTTTTCCATTTCCAATTTGATTGCGCAGAGGAGTGTTCTAGGCATTAGCAGCCTTGTGAAGTCCCAACTCCTCCTGTGCATAATCCTCTGTGAGACCCTAATGATCATGTAAACCCTAGAGTCGACAAAGACTGCACTCCCACTCCTGTACGAAGTCCCAGCTCACCTATGCGGTCTAAGCGAAGGAGGAAATCTATAAACTTTCTCTGGTAACACCGAACTGTGATGATAAACCCTGCAGACTGGTGAGTAAGACCCCAAGTGTTAAGGTTATAGGAAGATTCACCAGGAGTATGGTTGTTAAAGCCGATGCTGTTAAGTCCTCTGGTAAAATTAATAAAGACATAGAAATGGTTGTATTGGATGAGGAGGAGAATGGGCATGTCCCACATGATGTCCCTGATATGGAACCCGAGCCTATGACTCACCCGGTAAAACATAGTCCTCATATTTCTGATAAGGACCCCCGAATGGACTCTGTGCCAGATCCTCAAATCAAGGGCAAACCTCTTGAAGGGAATCTATCTGGTTCATATCGAATTAGTGAAGTAGTTCACCCACTATTCATCAATTCTTTGCTTGATAAGATACGTCGAATGGAGGTAGAAATAACGGAGTTGGAAACACGTAGTGATTCTGTTAAAGCTAAGAATGTGAGGTTGCAGGAGAAATCTGATTAGACTGGTAAATGCATCCTGCGTCTGAAAAGACACAAGAACAAGCTAATCCGGAGGGTTCTAAAACTTCAACATGAGAATCATAGAAATAAGTAAAGAGTTCGTGAGCTGAACACTCAGGTCACTTTGATGCAGCTTAAAGGTCACTCACAGGCTCCATTTTCTCAAATCTCGGTGACTGGTGTGAATATACAGGTTTACAATACCCCTGTTAGATCATAGCCTTTGGGATACTCGCTTTTGTACAGATGTCTAGAAATAATTTCAGTTTTAAAGTATGTAAGTAGAAGCAACAAATTGATATGAAGTTATTTTTGTTTTCCAGGTATTGTTTTGATTTGATTAGTGGATTATGTAATTCAGTTTAATTACCCCCGCATTTTATGCTAATTTTCACTGTTTTGATGTTGCAGATGACTTGGTTGGTTTTCCAGATGCGCCTTTCCTGGATTTTGATGATCAGTCATTTTCAGGATTATTGCCGAAGACTTATGAACAAATCAGTTGAAACCGTTTTCAATTATGGATATGCCGTCTTCTAGGTGTCACTAATTTACTAGTGTCTTCATCATTTTTTGATTTAGCACTATAGGTCGAATCTTTTCAATTTTGGGTTATCGTAACGTATATAGAAAATGACAATTTCATTTGTCTTTTTTCTGTTTTGGATGAAATTGGTTAAGATTACGATGGTGTAGATTCATGTCTTCTAGAACTATCTCTATATGAGATTGAATGTATTTAAGGAGACATGTTTTACTGTAATGGGGGGCGATGGTTGAGGAAAGAGACTAGGCAGGATCACTTTGTCATTTCTTTGTAGCTAAGACAATTTCTTGTTGGGAGTTACAACATCTTTTTGACTGAAGATATTTATAAGTATATTTGCAGTATTTTTACTATGGAGATGTACTTGTAGTATCATATGATCTTGTCATTTCTTTTCGCAATTTTTATATTTTGTTACTTTTATTTGATGAAATGTGCAAACACATCATGTTAAATTGTCAATCTATGCTGGTTTAACTTGCAAATTCATGTCATACAGTTAATTTTGATGTTATCATAAAAATATTTGTGACATACTATTTCTGTGTGTTGTCTTGTTTTTTCTCAGAATTTCTTCTGAATTTTTCAAGATTGTCTGCACAGTATCATTAATTGTAGGTTGGTTCCGAGGTTAATATTATTATGCTCCTGATCACGATAGGATATTTAGGATATATGTGTGGTCGTTTTCTTATTTAATTTATAAAAACTAAGTTGGATCAGATTTTTATGTTTACACTCTGTCAAATTATCTTTCAATTTTATTATGAATGTACATATGTCTATATTGTAATTTCTATGATTGATTAAGTTTGTTAATATTTTCTTAATCATTTAGTCTTGTACACATAGGTTAATCGGGTTAACTAAATTAATTTTTAGTATTAGTTGTGTATCATACAAATTGATTTGCTAATCATTTTTAACATTATCTTTTGTATAATCATAAGTTTAGTATAGATTTAGTTAGCCAACATTAACTTTACTCCTTTCCTTTGAGTCTACTGCTATAATTAGGAGTGATTTAAGAGAAGGAAACAGGGCCTTAATCCCGTCAGAGATAGCTATCTAACGACTGAGAGCATCTTTGAAAGCTTTTGGATCGGGTTGTCCCTTAGTTGACTATTGTGCCAAGTTCGGCCTGTCAACAAAACCATATCATGATACCATATATTGGGGAGTTATCTCTAGGTGTGTAAGATAATTGCATTTTCAGTTCTTAATACTACTGGGACTTGTGATTTTCTTTCCTTGATCCCCGTATGATTTTGTGAGTCCTTATTCCGGTAATATTCTAGGGCAGAGTATTCATAGAGGACTGGTTTCGGTGGATCTGTTTATCAGTAATTACTCTCATTGCCTGTGCCATGGAATATCTCTAAACTTCTTGCCGCTCATATTTTGGGAAGTTGAGGCAACTTCAGGTAAACAATGGAGCTCTTCGATATTGGTGAATAGGAAAAAAAAACTGTACGAGGTAGGGAATATTTTACTATCACTCTTGTGCCCAAATCTTATACTTGAGTTGATATCGATTTCTATTGAAGAATAGGTATGATGACAAAACATGGAAAGAGACCAGCATATATGCCCCCATCAAGATATTTATCATCTACTTTTATTCAAAATTGAAAAATGTTCATGCTTAATCAAGCTCGAGATAAAGTAGTATTTAAGCAATCAAAACCCATAAGTGGGTATCACACCTCAGTTAGTTAAGCACTGCTTTCATGCTTGGAATTATGGTTTTTAACACTAAGTATAGGAAACGTTGAAGTCATCCCATAGATAATCAGTATTCGCCTTTCATTATGGACAATGTTGAGTTCTGTGGTTATCGCTGGTTACTATAATAATGACTATATCAAGATTTTGGACATTGATACTAAGGTAGAGTAATCAATTATGTTAATGGATTTTGTTGTAATTAATAGCAACTAGTGATCAACCTATTAAGATAACTTAGGTGCTTAAAATTTGAAATCCTGCCATTGCAAATACTAGGAAACATCACAGGGATTGATATCCCCAATTGGTTCTTAATTTATATCTTAAATTTTGATGATTAGATAACTTAGTTGCATTTGAAATTTCATACAGACATATGCGGGAAAATATTCTCAGTTTCAGTATTGGCCTTTTCTTTTGATGTAGAGTTTATCCTGAGATGGTTGGGTAGAAAATGTAAGAGCTTCCTCTAATCATGTGAGGCACTAAGAAAGCTGAAAGGAATGATACATCCGTTAGATGTATGTTGTATACCTCTATAATTGGTTTCATAAATAAAGAAGTTGGCTAAATTTTGGTGGACGTAGCCCCAAGTTGGGGTGAACCACGTATATCTTTGTGTCTCTCTTTTACTTTCGATCTATGTGTATCACATGAGTACTTGTGCATATAGTGTTGGGAGATTCTATTTATGTAACTGTTCATTATTTCAATGATTATGTTATGTTGATGATTGACTTAGGTGGAATAAAAGCTATAATTTAAGGAATAAATTCACTACCTCCTGTATTAAGGATTTTAAAGAATATTAATCTTGAAAGGGTTGCAATTATCAGTTTTAACACACTTGATTTATGATGTTTCGGTGATTGATTTATAATAAGTTTTAGTTTTCATGTTATCTTCCCCAAATCTTAATGATGGTTGTTCAGAAGCATAAAACAGTCCCTCATAAAAGAATTTTGTTCTTCCCACATATTCCACTCGCAAAGCCTCCTCAAAAAATGAACAACTAAAAGACTGTAGGTATATATTGATTGGTGAATCTGAATCTAGAGGAACACTTTGAGAATAGAAGTAATTGTGTTGTTTTATCGAATAAAAATGTTATCTTTGATAGACAAAATTTTTATGGTGTTGGGGTCGTTGCAAAATGACTTTCATACTATCGACTAGTCAAATTAGGTGACTGAATTACCTATGTTTTGGTTGCTTTATGCCCCTTCACATTTTTTCTAAGATGATTGCCCAAAAGAGGAAATACTTTTTCCATCAAGGAATATTTTTGGTTGCTGGTATGGACATGTTACAATTGGTGTATTATGTTATGTACCTTGGTGTGTATTATTTTTATGTCCCTCGATGTGCTTGGTTGATCTCTTTATCTAGGATGATGTAAATGGATGAGTTTCTTTTCTATGAATGTTCTAAATGAAAAATAAAATTAGTTTTACAATGCTTAATATGTATGTACAATCTCATGTAGTATAAATGGCATAAATTTTTGATTAAAGGCCCTTGCCTAGAGTGTATCATGTGAATAACATCATTAGTAGGAAGCAATAAATGGCCGATTTTAATGAGTATTGACTAATCGTGATATATAAGCAACATACTTTCAGAAAATGTTGTTTGCTGCATGGCTAATAGCTTTGGTTGGCTTTGTCATACTTCCTTGTAATGCCATGGAAAAATATGCCACTAACACGATTGATTCATTTTGTAGCAACAGTGAAGAAAAAATAGTTTTTTTCCCCTTTGTCACACATAATGGCATCTAGGTTCAAGGGGTACTTTACATGTACTAGAATAAACGATGTAGGTCTAGTTTAAATTTACTAATGAATAGATTAGGTGACTGTATTTTTCCACAACTTCAAGAAGGCGGTACTCTAGTACAGTAGGTGAAATTATGTTTGATGATTAAATCAAATAAAGAAATGTAGGATAATGATTATTTACTTTCTACTGTTAAATATTTATAGAAATGTTAAAAGAACGTTTCCTCTATTTTAGAAGTTTCCTTAGTTAGAATACATCTCTTTCAAAACATAAACAAAAACTATCTTAAAAGAAGATCGCTTAAAAACCAGTACACAGTTTGTGTAACTGTGTTCGTGTCCACACAGTAATAATCACTATCTATAAGTTTAACCTATTATAAATACATATAATTATTAATTATTACAGGAAACATAAAAATAACGTAAATATGATTAACATAGATTATACAAACATGATAAAGGAATTTTAGTAATAACTTAGGTTTTTCAAATAACAATCAAGTAATTTCAGTAATACTATAAGTAAAACAACATATATCAATTACATCAAAGTAAAAACAAAAATAATGGAGAGTTTTAATTTCAAACAAAATACAAACCCTAATTAAGGAAAACTACAAGCCAAGTCTTTCTTTCTTCCCTCTTTTCCAAAATAGACTATTTACAGTTTTATCATTCCCTTGATAATCAAATCCTTTTTTACATAATTATGATATCTATATTATAATTGCTGTGAATTAAATAAATTTTTAAACATAAACAGAGTTTAGACTAGTTATAATTTAAATAGTAAAATAAATAAGAAAAGATAAATAAAATCATTCTACAACAAATTTACAGAGTTATACTCGGGTTTTAGTGACAAGCCCTTTCTCCTTTTTATTATTTCATAAATAAATATTTAAACTAAAAGGAAACCCCATAGGATAGCTTTCAGATTAAATTGTCACATAAAAACCTCATCTTAACAAAAATCATAATTATGGATTTTTGTAAACAACGAAATCCTTGCATTATCTTTTATCAAATCATTTCACCAGAAGGTAAATAACCAACCAAAATTTCCAACACACGAAAAAATCACGATGTCCAAGTCTAGTAAAGACCTTTTTCTACATAGGCTAGTGCACCCATTTCACTGTCAACTGTTACAACTTAAAAACAAGGTATTTACAAACTGCAAAACCCTAATAAAAATATAATATATTGATAAAAACAGCCTACGACCACACGAACTTTACAAACAAGCGTCGTTCAAAATGTAACTATGGCAAGGGAGATCCAAACTCTACAAGGTAACATCTTTCCAAACCCCACACATCATCACACAAGAATACCTCAAGCATAAAACTGAGGCTTACTAGGTTGTATGAGAAGTATGGATCCCTTTTTGTGGATGTATCATTTGTCTTCCACTTCATAGTAGAGTTTTTTGAAGTTTCCACAAGATTTAAAAAAAAAATGTGTCAAGCTCTTTTCTATAAAAAAATGATGTTACCTTAAATAATTTTTTTGGACAAATGTAGAAAGGGTTATAAAAAATTTTACCTTGGAGATATTTTATCCTCGATCATGTAGTGATTTTGTTGTGCACAGTAACCTTGTCCAAGGAAACCTCATACCCTAGAAAGTGGGCAGGAGAAACAGAAGCTAAAACCTCAACGAGAATGTTAAAGAAAATAGAAAAGGTCACGATGAAACCAAATCTTCCCACTGTCAACGAAAATCCACAAAGCAAGGTGGAAGTTTAGAATGAGAGACCACACTACTATCAAGACAGAGGTTTTAGCATGGTTGATACATGGGTGAAGACACTCATAGAGCTAGACTTTGGCATCGGAGGTCATCACTCACAGAGAAAAAACAATGGCACCAATGGCCATGAGGGCATGAGCATGGTGGAACTTTCCACAGCAACGAAGGGTGTGGTAATTAATGCATAATTTTAGGGTTGGAACAGTTTTGTAGTAGTGTTTAGCAACACCAAAACCCTATCCACTAAAATATACCCACGTGGTTTCCACTTTGACTTGAATTTGTGGGTGTTTCTCTATAGTTCGAGAGGTTGATCGAAGCCTCCAAGAAGGATATTCATATCCTTGTTAGTATTTTGGTTAAAAGCATATAAGTACAAGATTTCAAGTATAGATATGCTTTATTATAATTTTGGGTAAGGGTATTATAGGTTGGTTTTGCATAGATAGGGTTATACTTACTATATAAACACCTTATAGTGAGTTTTAGCTTATGCAAAGGTTTTTGGTTTTTAATTAGTCTTTAGGTAATGAGCTTTCCACCCCATAAAACAAAGCATTAATACTACATGTATAGCCTTATAATGTATTATTTTTCACTTTCACATGGTAGGTACCTAGGTAGTTAGTAAAATTATACTCTTCCTAATATCGTTAGTTTCATATATATAAATGTCATTTCTTTAATACCTTACGACAATGTCTAGACTTATGTAACGTTCGAATGTACATCGATACAAGTGCATATACATTACATCGGTAATAAGTAGTAATGTATTGCAAGATTTAGTTTGCAAAATTTATCATTCTCTAGAGTTGCATGTAGAATATAGGATTTAATATAACAACAAAAGGATAAATATAGGATGTACAAGTTACATTCAAAGTTAGGTGGAAAGCATCTACTTCTAATTTTACTTTTATTTGTAAGTACTTATGCTTATAAATAAATAAATAAGAAATAAATATACATGCAAGCATTATGTCCTTAAACCCAGAATAAAAAGGTTAACAACTTAGACCTTAAATGTTGTGTAACAACTTAACAATGCCAATATTTGGAAAAGATTCAAGTTTGACAATATCTTCTTTTTCTCAAAGTCGTAAACTAAACAAATATTCTATCATTTTACTTTTGTAAGTTGAGATAATTAATCTCTATCCTGAAACTGGGATACAGAGCATCTTACCTGTAAAAATACGTGTACAAAAATCATTATTTCACTATGTTAGCATCAAGAGCTAATTAAGCCTTGGACATGAATTGAAGTTCCTTCATTTTAAATAGGAAACAAAATTAGTACATAGTAAACAAACAATTGTTTTCAGCTCTTACTACTTCAGATCATTACTTGCTAAATCAATCTTTCAAGACTTAGTTATGAATGCAAAATAGTGAAGTATGTAGTTATAGAAATTAAGAAAGGAATTGATTTTAGTTTCTAGATTAGACCATTTAGGGTGTTAACTGTTAGCAGTTAATTTACCCTCTTTACCGATGATTTTAAAGATTAATTGTCACAAGAAAAATTTTAAATTATTTTATGAAAATTTGGAGTAATACATATGGTATCAGAGCACACATTCAGACACTAGGCCTGAATGCAGCTCAACCTATGTAGACCAATAGCAAATAAAATACATGCATAACTGATTTATTATTTTTCTTTTGAAATGTTCTTATGAGAGAAAAAAATATGAGCTAGAACTGAAGGTATGGAAAGACTTTCCAGAATATGTAGATGAAGGGTCCCCATTAAACGAACAAAGTAATTCTAGAAAAGAATCAGTTAAGGAAGAAATAACTAACAATTCTTCATAATTATTACAAACTGTTAAAGAATTAAGAATTGAAATGGGAATATACAAAAAAAAGAATGAAAGAATTCTAAGAGCTCAAGAGGAGCTGAACATGATACTGATGAAAAATTTTCAGAGTGAAGGGAAAGATAAACATATAGGATCCAAAAATACGTCCTACCAACATAAAAGTAAAAAGTCCAAACGGTCTGAAATTGAAAGTAGTTCATCCTCTGAAATTTATGGTGATTCACACAGAAAGAATCGCGAGTACTCTAGTGATAGCACTGAAGATAATTACCAATCTAGAAAAAGAAAATATAATACTTTTGAGGAAATTTTGGGAGAATTTAAGAAGATAAAACCACCAACTTTCAACGTTGAAACCGAGAAAGGGGAGGAAGATGAATCATGGATATCTAGAATGAAGAAGTATTTTCAAATTTATAATTACTCCAATTAGCTAAAAGCAAGAATGCCCATTTACAACATAACTGGAAAGGCAGATATCTGGTGGCAGGATTTAAAGCGAATAAAAGGTATTAAGGAAAAGAACATTAACCAGAGTACCATTAAAAAATACTTTAAAAATAAGTTTATGTTGGAATAGTATTATAAAAAGCGAGCTAAAGAATTCTATGAACTGAAGTTCATAACTATGAACATGAAGGAATTAAACAATAAATTTTTAAGTTTACTACGTTATGTGCCATACATTGTGGATGAGAAGCCTAAGGTGCAGTGGTTTCGAAGTTGTTTACCTTTTCACATAAAAGACAAAATTGAATACGATAATCCAAAAACCCTTGAAGAGGCTATCCAAAAGGAAAATTTGTGCTATGAGTAGACCCAAAAAGGGGAAAGCATGTCAAACTATCTGTGCGTGGAGTCTGTTCGTTGGTTGCTATTGTTGCAGATGAACTTGCCTATGGACTTGAATTGCTAGACTAGTGCTAGGCTTTTTGCGGAGTGGTAACTTTCAAATTTTTTCTACGGTAATTATTTATGGAATAAGGATATATGGTATGGAATAAATCAAAGCCTCAAGTTTGAATATTAAAAAAACTGTGTTTTTTTATTGGAAGTTTATTTGGAAGTTTAGAATGAATTTCAGAGAAAAGACTTTTCTTGAATCATAAGAAAGACCAATACCATACCATTGCTCGGTGGATGCTTCCCTCTCCTAGATTTTACCACGATAAAATCTTGTGGTCATTGATGAATGTTTGTTAATATCTTCTATGTATTATATTCAACAAACTTAGACATGAATTTAGTCTAAACTTTTAAAGTTTACAATATCTTTTATTCATAAAAAAATGTAATGATTTTTTTATTCATATACAAAACAAACGAACAATTATGAAAATTTTTCCAACTGAATTCGTTGTTGAATACCTCTTGAAAAAGATTAACTAAAAGCAGTACAATATATAGAAAAATCCTAACTACATAATAAAAAATGTTCATTAAAAATATATGTCACTTTTCAACATAATTTTTGTTAAATGCACTTCATCAGCAAAGTATAGGTTCCACAAACCTTAAACTTTGACATTATACTTTTAACAACAATTCATGAAATATCAAATTAAAACTTCAACAAAGTGATAATCCAAAAGCCTTGATCAACTAAAAAAATTCTAATCTAAAATCTTAAGGTTTTGAGTAACACATTAATAAGATGTTTTATGTATGTATAAGATTTAAATAGACCTAAATACCTTACACTTAGCCATTAATTTCATTGAAACTTCTAAAGTTTACCATATGTTTTATTCATAAAAAACGTTATTGATTATTTTTATTCTTATACCAAAAAAAAAGAGAAATGAGGCAAATGCTATTAAACTACTTACCTCTTGAATATAGATGAAAAAAAGTTCACTAAAAAGCATACTATATATACAAAATCTAACTACACAATAATAAATAGTCATTACAACAATAGAATTACAAAAAGTCAATTCAACATAATTTCAGTTGAATTACCTTCATCAACAAAGTGTGGACTGCACAAAACTTACACTTTCACATAATACTTTGAAAAACAAGTATATAAACCTTTGGTGTAAGAATCAAACAATGTTGAAAACAATTACTAAGACCAAAAAATTCTATATGAAATCTTAAAAGTGATAATGTGAATGAAAATTATGTTTATAGTATTAAATAAAAATAAAGACAAATTTAAAGGTTTCTTTTTATTATTCTAAGCCATTTACAATTTTATTTCTAAATATCTAGTTCCAATAACACTCTTCACTTCTACTTTTTCATTAAAAACATAAAAATCATACAACCATTAAAGATAGACCTAAATACCTCAATCTTAGACATTAATTTCCTCTAAACTTTTAAAGTTTACCATATATTTTATTCGTAATTGTCAATCTACAAATGTAACACATTGTGTTACCACAAGAACATGTCAGCTTATTGCAGCTCCAGTCCTCCTTGATTAACTGTGCGTGGAAAATGTTAGATTCTCTTATCACAGCTTTTGTTTTCCTATCTTCAACTTCCCCACGAAGAGTATCAGGCATTTTCTGAACCTCTTCACACAGTAATCGAGAGTGATTCAGCTTCTTGCATTGGATACAAGAAGCCTTTAGACATTTTGTGTTTGGACACTCTAACACTTGTAGACACTTGTCTACTTCATATGGAATGTTACAAAATGGCCAATAAACCAAGCCTTCAACTTTGGCTTTAGCTATAGATTCATGAGCCTGTGTCTAGTATATTTGATCTTCATATTTCTCAATGATATGAGAGAGGAAAGTGCTTTCAAACCACTTCCATATATGATTTGGTTTACCTGTCGTTTTATACAATCAAAACAAAATAGATGCTCATTCCAACACTGTACCAAATTTTCTAATCGAAATACCCAATAACAGCAATCACATTGAATATCCATTTCTTCTTCGTTGTAACTCACTTGGGGATTATTGATCATCCTCTCTCCATATTCCCCATGAATAGTTTCATGCATTTTCTGAACAATTTTTTCAGCAATTAGTTCATCAGAGTGACCTGCGCCTCCACTAATTATCTCTTTTCCATTGCCTTTGTCATCCTAGGAATTACTAAACCCTTCCATGAAAGAAGGGATTTCATCTTGTACAGTCCTCCTCTGAACTCCTGCTCTTGAGACTTCTCAAGGTCCATCGTTTGATGAATATTTTTCTTCAGTAGAACGGAAGACACATTCTGAAGATGATGAACTTGGAGCCATATTTCCAAAATTCAATAAACAGTTTTTCGTCAATGTGCTGAAATTACACTCGGAGCATGCTTCAGAGAATAAGAAAACCAATAAAGTTAAGCCATAATCATCAAATCAGACATAGTTAAATATCAAACTAAAATAGCCAAATTGAAGCCAGCGACGACATAGGTTTCAGACGTTTCATAGTTTCGAAGACAGGTCCAATTAACTTGGATAAGCACAACAGGTTTAAGATTGCTTCTGTGTAATTGTACAATTTTTTCATAGGAGAATTCTAAAACAACTAAATGCCTAGACACAAAAACAAATTCTTCAAGTGGAACTGAGCAACAAATAATTAAATATGTGTCAGTTTACATATCTAAGCCTATCCTTCCCCCCATCCTCGTTTATATGTCAAAATATGTGTCAGTTTCAAATCCTTTTCATACATGCCTATCGTGGAATGATGGCAAGAATTTCTCCACATAAATGGTTGAAGCTATGCCAATATCACAAGTTTTTAGTTTTTTTGTCACAAATTTAAATGAAGTTAGTTTTCGACATAGTTCTAAGTTACAAAGGCCATTATTAATGGAAATTTATCATGTTCTATCATTTAAGGAAACATTCACACCTATGTTGTTACAAAGACAAGAAGACAAACATACAATGCTCAAACATTGCATATTGAATGGTGATAATCATCAGTTACAACCAATAGTTAAGAACATGGATTTGTAGAAGTACAACGACATGAACCAGAGTTGGTTCACAAGGTTTTTTTGGCTTAGCAATACCCTATGTAGAACTCAATACACAAGGTAGAGCAAAACCCAGTTTAATAAAACTCTATAACTAGAGATACAAGCATTAGGCGATCTGTCATATGTGAAAAAAGAGCACATGTTTCAACTTACAAATCAAGTTTTTGCTAAGGATATCAGCTTGTAGATGTCTCCGATCACCATGGTATGGACGAATATGCTATTTTTCCTGGGTTTTGCATCAAAAACTTGGTGAAGCAGAATATGTGGTGAATGTTTATATGTAAATGTGATTACTAGGCTACTCTGCTAGCAAAATATCAATCTTGACTGCTTACAATGGTCAAAGGCACTTGATTCCCAATATGATCAAACAAAGATATGCATAATCCTCTCATTAGATCTTTGAGCAAGGCGACAACTGTTGACAGGTTTCAAGGTCAACAAAATGACTAATGTATCACTCTCTCTAGTCTGAACCAGATTTCTAGGCCACCTTCGAGATGTTAGTAACTTAGTATACTTGTTGCCATGTCCCAAGCTGGTTTGGGCTTGTATGTATTATGGCATTGCTCTTTGTTTAAACAATGAGATAAACTACAACCCACTTTTCAAACTGATACTCCAACACCATGATAAGATCACTTTTGAATTTGGATAAAACAACTAGACCCACACAACATCTTTGTTGAGGGCACTAGCAAGATTCATCTTGTGAGTGGACTAGAGATGGAGCACATTACCTTGAACAATTTTTTATCAACTTTATCAAGGAGAAACAATAGAGCAAGAAGTAATTATTCATTATCCTAATCAACAAATACAGGGATACAATTCAGGGCTGTCAGGAGAGGAATTTACAAACATGTCAAAACCATGCCCTAGTGAAATATATGCATAGTTGGAGCTCAAAGATGAAAATGCATTAAAGCATTATGAAGAAAATCTCAATCATGGTGAGTTTGTAGAAAAGGGCGCCCTAAAGAGGATTAAAAGGCACGAGTTGAGGGTGTATCTAGGTGGCACTTACAATTCATTGCACAAAGTAGAAGTGACACCCAGAAGGAATTCAGTGTGATGGCTTAATTTTCTCTCTGAAATAAGTAATCTATAAAAGGAAACATGGGGCCAGTGTTGACTAAAGAGATCACCTATATAGAAATCATGGATGGTTATGGAAGTTTTGAGCCCATGGACCCAAATGAAGTAACCCAAAATGCATTTGGGACATTTTTCCTTTTTTTTTCGATTTATAGTGGTGTCCCCTGGACATTGGAAGGCCATACAAAGGAACCAACTTTCAAACGAACAACTCACTCGGAACCAAAATAGCTCTTCATTCACTCAGAAAGGAAGCATGCCCATTCATAACAAAAAAATACAACTAAATGTAAGATTAAATTCACATAAAGATAGATCTGAGCCTTGGATTGGATTTTATGGTGAGATTTAGCTTGCATAAAAGAGTCATTCAAGGACACGTGGAGAATTTGTCTCAAGACCTAGATCTAAAACTGAGCAACATAATTGAGCTATGAAATTTCCAACGGATGTGTATAGGACTCATAGAATCAATTTGTTCGTCGATGAATGATGCTCCATCACAATATCAACGATTAGAGCACCTGGACGATAAGCCCTTGACGCCTCTCTCGATGCATCTCTGAAACATTGTTGTTGATCCTATCGTCAAGCTCCTGATTTTTTACTTTTGGATGCACATTAATATTTAGGCTTCATATTTCCTTTGACTCCCTTTATATCTCTATCCCACATTGATTGTGGGAATGTCTAAACTTTTATTTACATACATGTGTGTTCTTTATTATATCAACACATTGTGCACATTATATACCATAGTGGCCATGAGATGAACTCTTTCAACACTAGATTTGGTTATGAGTTGTGGTTGGATATGGTGGACTTGCAAAGACAATAAATGTAAAGATTGGGCTCAGCCAAGCCCTAATCTTTTACAATTTACTTTTACAAGAAACCATATATATAACAATTGGAGGCACTAAGGACTAGAGTGGAATAGTATAGTCCCCATAGAAAAGTCCCATATATAGAGGTATTGTGGTATTAGGAGCTTGATTAGGTGTCCTTTCTCATTGTAACCTTAAAGGGCATGTGAATGATACAAGTCCAAAAGCCTATCCACAATACATTTTTTTTAAATTGGATCTCTGACCCATTATTGTTATTTTCTTAGTAGAGTGAGTTTGGTTTGTGTTGAGCATTTAGAGATTTCCCACCATATTATTCAACCACCCTCACCATGAATCTAGGGCTCTAAGTTCCAATATTTCTTTAATCACCGAGAATTGATCCTCACAACTAAGATACAAAACTTTATCTTAAACTAAAATACGGAGCGGTTGGGGGATTCATGCTCGATAGTCATAGTGGATAGTGGTGGGAGATGATATGAAACTTGATAATATGGAAGGTTGTAGGTTGTAGAGTGTACATTATTGTGAGAAAGGATCACTATTCTTTATCAACATAAATCATATCCAATATTTTCTTAAACTCTATAAATTCTTCACTAATTGACAAACAATTTTCAACCACAAACAATTTTCAACACATATTGACCCTGGAAAATCTACTTCAAGAAAAATATAACGATGGATTGGCTTCGAATACGTTTTAATGATTCTTTTGAAAGAGGAGAATTATATATTACAACAACTCCAGTGAGTATAGAATATTGTGTAAGTGAATCTAGTTTCTATAACATTTTTTCCTTTGTCTTGGCTTGCAATCTTCATTTAGAATGAGAATTGGCTAGACTCCAAGCCTGCTTAATTATACAAGTTTTAGTTCCAAGCATTATCATTACCATGACAATGACGAGGATAAGGATGGCGACGACGATGATGATGACCATGATGATGACGATGACAATCATCATCAAAACAATGATACTAACAATGATGAATATTGGTGAGATACTGATGGATCCACACACATCCACTGTGAAGGGTATAATTGCCAACATGTCAAAGTTTAATGTGATGGGTTTGGTCATTAATTTTGGTGGTAGGAGTTTAGGTTGGACTTGTGGAGTATTATGTTGAGGTTTCTTACCTTGTATACCATTGTAGTGAGACCAAAACCATGAATTCAATGAGAATTTTTTTGCACCCTATTTCAAAGAGCTAACACACAAGCTTTTCATAATGGTGTAATGAGCTAACATACATAAGCTTTCACTCATAGTGTCATGTTAGAAGGAAAGCTAACTCCAGCTAGATTTCCATCATGGTTTAATGTATTTGTTGACAATGTGGCAGTGTTAGATGGGAAGCTACCTTATGAAAGCTGACACACATTAGCTTTTACTCACCATGCAATGTTTTAAGAACGAAAGCTAACTCCAACTAGATTTTTATCATGGTGCATTGTGATTGATGACAATGTTGTCGTGCTAGATGGAAAACTACACTATGAAAGCTTACACACATTAGATTTCACTCACCGTGCAACGATTTAAGGATGAAAGCTAACTTCAGCTAGATTTCCAACACAGCACAATGTGATTGATGACAATGTGGTTGTTTACATGGAAAACTACCTTATAAAAGCTAACACACATTATCTTTCACTCATCGTGCCATGTTAAAATGAAAACTAACTCTAGCTAGGTTTCCATAATGGTGTAATGAGCTAACACGCATAATCTTTTCTTTATAGTGCCGTGTTGTTAAAAGAAAAGCTAACTCCAGCTAGATTTCCATCATATTGTAATGTATTTGATGACAAAGTGACTGTGTTAGATGGAAAACTACCTTATGAAGGCTAACAAACATTAGCTTTACTCACCCTGCAATGTATTAAGAAAGAAATCTAACTCTAGCTAGATCTCCATCATGGTGCATTGTGATTCATGACAATGTGGTTGTGCTAGATGGAAAACTAAATTATGAATGCTAACACACATTAGATTTCACTCATCGTGTAATGGTTTAAGGATGAAAGCTAACTTCAGTTAGATTTCCATCACGGTGCAATGGGATCGATGACGATGTGGTTGTCTTAGATGGAAAACTACCTTATGAAAGCTAACACACATTAACTTTCACTCATAGTGCCATGTTGTTAAAATGAAAGCTAACTTCAACTAGATTTTCATCATGGTGTAATGAGCTAACACACATAAGCTTTCCATCATGGTGTAATGTATTTGATGACAATGTGGTTGTGTTAGACAGAAAACTATCTTACAAAAGCTAACACACATTAGCTATTACTCACCGTGCAATGTTTTGAGAATCAAAGCTATCTCTAGATAGATTTCCAACATGGTGCATGTTGATTGATGACAATGTGGTTGTGCTAAATGGAAAACTACATTATGCAAGCTAACACACATTAGATTCCACTCATCGTGCAACGATTTAAGGTTGAAAGCTAACTCCAGCTAGATTTCAATTACGGTGCAATTTGACAATGTGGTTGTGTTAGATGGAAAACTACCTTATGAAAGCTAACACACATTCCATCATCATCATCATCATTAGCTTTCACTCATCATGCCATGTGTTTAAAAAGAAATCTAACTCCAACTATATTTTCATAATGGTGTAATGAGCTAACATACATAAGCTTTCACTCATAATGCCATGTTAGAAGGAAAGCTAACTCCAGTTAGATTTTCATCATGGTGTAATGTATTTGATGACAATGTGGCAGTGTTATATGGAAAGCTACCTTATGAAAGCTGACACACATTAGCTTTTACTCACCGTGCAAGGTTTTAAGAACGAAAGCTAATGACAGCTAGATTCCCATCATGGTGCATTGTGATTGATGACAATGTGGTTGTGCTAGATGAAAACTATACTATGAAAGCTTACACACATTAGATTTCACTCACAGTGTAATGATTTAAGAATGAAATTTAACTTCAGCTAGATGTCCGACACAACACAATGTGATTGATGACAATGTATTTGAGTTATCAAAGCTAACACACATTAGCTTTCACTCATCGTGCCATGTTGTTAAAAGGAAAGCTAAATCCAGCTAGATTTTCATCATGGTGCAATGAGATAATACACATAAGCTTTCCCTTATAGTGTCATGTTGTTAGAATGAAAGCTAACTCCAGCTAGATTTCCATCATGGTGTAATGTATTTGATGACAATGCTACTTTGTTAGATGGAAAATTATCTTATAAAGGCTAACATACAATATCTTTACTCACCCTGCAATTTTTTAAGAATGAAAGGTAACTCCAGCTAGATTTCCATCATGGTGCATTGTGATTGATGATAATGTGGTTGTGCTAGATGGAAAAATACACTATGAAAGCTTACACACATTAGATTTCACTCATTATGTAATGGTTTATGGATGAAAGTTAACTCCATCTAGATTTCCAACACGGTGCAATGTGCTTGATGACAATGTGGTTGTATTACATGGAAACCTACCTTATGAAATCTAATACACATTAGATTTCATTCATTGTGCCATGTTGTTAAAAGAAAAACTAACCCCAGCTAGATTTTCATCATGGTGTAATAAGTTAACACACATAAGCTTTTCCTTATAGTGCCATGTTGTTAAAAGGAAAGTTAACTCTAGCTATATTTACATCATGGTGTAATGTATTTTAATAACAATTTGGCTATGTTAGATGAAAAAATACCTTATTAAAGCTAACAAACATTAGCTTCACTGACCGTGCAATGTTTTAAGAACGAAAGCTAACTCTAGCTAACTTTTCATCATGGTGCAATGTGATTGCTGACAATGTGGTTGTGCTAGATGGAGAACTACATTATGAAAGCTAACACACATTAAATTTCACTCACCGTGCAATGATTTAAGGATGGAAGATAACTCCAGTTAGATTTCCATCATGGTGCAATGTGATCAATGACGATGTGTGTTAGATGGAAATTACCTTAAGGCTAACACACGTTAACTTTCATTCATCGTGCCATGTTGTTAGAAGGAAAGCTAACTTCAGCTAGATTTGCATCATGGTGTAATGTATTTGATGACAATGTGGCTGTGTTAGATGGAAAACTATCTTACGAAAGCTAACACAGATTAGCTATTACTCATCATGCAACGTTTTAAGAATGAAAGCTAAATCTAGCTAGATTTCCAACATGGTGCATTTTGATTGATGACAACGTGGTTGTGCTAAATGAAAAACTACATTATGAAAGTTAACACACATCAGATTTCACTCATCGTGCAACGATTTAAGATTGAAAGCTGATTCCAGCTAGATTTCCATCATGGTGCAATGTGACAATGTGGTTGTATTAGATAGAAAGCTACCTAATGAAAGCTAACACACATTAGCTTTCTTTCATCCTACCATGTTGTTAAAAAGAAAACTAACTCCAGCTAGATTTTCATAATGGTGTAATGAGCTAACACACATAAACTTTCACTCATAGTGCCATGTTAGAAGGAAAGTTAACTTTAGCTAGATTTTCATCATGGTGTGATGTATTTGATGACACTGTAGCTGTGTTAGATGGATAACTACTTTATGAAAGCTAACAGACATCAGGTTTTACTCATTGTGCAATGTTTTAAGAATGAAAACTAACTCCAGTTAGATTTCTATCATGGTGTATTGTTATTGATGACAATGTGGTTGTGCCAGATGTAAAACTACACTATGAAAGCTTACACACATAAGATTTCACTCACCGTGCAATGATTTAAGGATAAAAGCTAACTTCATCTAGATTTCCAACATGACGCAATGTGATTGATGACAATGTGGTTGTGTTACAAGGAAAAATACCTTATGAAAGTTAATACACGTTAGCTTTCACTCATTGTGCCATGCTGTTAAAAGGAAATGTAACTCCAGTTAGATTTCCATCGTGGTCTAATGAGCTAACACACATAAGCTTTCCATTGTAGTGCCATGTTGTTAGAAGGAAAACTAACTCCAGCTAGAATTCTATCATGGTGTAATGTATTTGATGAAACTGTGGCTATGTTAGATGGAAAACTATCTTATGAAAGCTAACAAACATTAGCTTTACTCACCATGCAATGTTTTAAGAACGAAAGTTAATTCTAGCTAGATTTCCATCATGGTGCATTGTAGTTGTGCTAGACGGAAAAATACACTATGAAAGCTTATACACATTATATTTCACTCACCGTGAAATGATTTAAGGATTAAATCTAACTCCATATAGATTTCCAACATAGTGCAATGTGATTGATGACAATGTGGTTGTGTTACATGGAAAATTACCTTATGAAAGCTAACACACATTAGCTTTCACTCATCGTGCCATGTTGTTAAAATGAAAGCTAACTCTAGCTAAATTTACATCATGGTGTAATGATGTAACACACATAAGCTTTCCCTTATAGTGCCATGTTGTTAGAAGGAAATATAACTCCAGCTATATTTCCATCATGGTGTAATGAGGTAACACATAAGATTTTTCTTATAGTGCCATGTTGTTAGAAGGAAAACTAACTCCAGCTAGATTTATATCATGGTGTAATGTATTTGATAACAATGTGACTGTGTTAGATGGAAAACTACCTTATGAAAACTAACATACATTAGCTTTAATCACCGTGCAATGTTTTAAGAATCAAAGCCAACTCTAGTTAGATTTCCATCTGGTGCATTGTCATTGAGGACAATGTGGTTGTGCTAAATGGAAAACTGCATTATGAAAGCTAGCACACATTTGATTTCATTCACCATGCAAATATTTAACGACAAAAGCTAACTCTAGCTAGATTTCCATCATGGTTCAATGTGATCGATGACAATTAGGTTGTGTTAGATGGAAAACTACCTTATGAAAGCTAACAAACATTAGCTTTCACTCATCGTGCCATGTTTTTAGAAAAAAAGCTAACTCCAGCTAGATTTGCATCATGGTGTATTGTATTTGATGACAATGTGGCTGTGTTAGATGAAAAACTACCTTACGAAAGCTAATACACATTAGCTATTACTCATTATGTAACGTTTTAATAACGAAAGCTAACTCTAGCTAGATTTCCAACATAGTGCATTTTGATTGATGACAATGTGGTTGTGCTAAATGAAAAACTACATTATGAAAGCTAACACACATTATATTTCACTCATTGTGCAACGGTTTAAGGTCGAAAACTATCTTCAGCTAGATTTTCATCACAGTGCAATGTGATAATGTGGTTGTGTTAGATAGAGAACTAATTTCAGCTATATTTTCATCATGGTGTAATGACCTAACACACATGAGATTTCACTCATCGTTCCATTTTGTTAGGAGGAACGCTAACTCCAACTAGATTTTCATCATGGTGTAATGTATTTGATGACAATTTGATTGTGTTAAATGGAAAACTATCTTATGAAAGCTAACTCCAACTAGATTTCCATCATGGTGCATTGTGATTGATGACAACGTGGTTTTGTTAGATGGAAACTACCATTAGAGAGAATTTGAGGTAAAAAATGGGCCTCCTAAGAGATGTAATACAAAAATATAAGATATATTAAAATATTATGAGTTAGGGGTTTTATGGGGTAGGTATATATGACAACTCATCTCCTACACTACTTTTTATGCACAATATAAATAACCATGGTTGAGTTACTTTTCTAAATTGACTATAAATAAAATTAATAAAATAACTCTACAATGATGTGACTAAGATTCATTATAAATTCCAAAAAAATTATTGTCCTTTACCATTTATTTTTCTTGAACTTGTAAATAAAATTAAACAAAAATGAATTTAATTTATATGCATAAACATATTTTTTTCATATAAATATCATTCATGAATTTAATTTATATGCATAAACATATTTTTTTCATATAAATATCATTCATGAATTTAATTTATTTTAAAAGTACAAGATTATATATTAAATACAATATTAAATACAAGATTATTAGTTTGACATTATGATATTAAATACAATTGAGTAAAAATATAATTTAAAATTAAAAAACATGAAAATGACAATATATTATTTTATAAAAAAATGTGAAAAGACATTTTTATGAATTATGAGTACTTTACTTGAAAATGACAATAATATTATTTTATGAGAAAGTGAATTGTGAGTACTTTACTTGAAATAACAATAATATTATTTTATGAGAAAGCATGAAATGACTTTTATTGTGAGTACTTCACTTTATGACTTAAAAGTACTTATACCACTACCTTGGTTAACTATGGGTTTTCATCCACCATAGAAAATGTGACAAATAAGAATTCTTAACTCATGCAATGCCACCTCAACCATGGGGGATGATGTCATCTACTAGAATGTAATTGGTTGATTTTTATAGTACATTTTGGTCCTTTTGAGGCCCATTTTTTACCTCAAATGATCTCTAATGAGTATGAAAGCTAACACATTAAATTTCACTCATCGTGCAATGATTTAAGGACTAAAGCTAACTTTAGCCAGATTTGAATTATTGCAACTATATTACTTTTTTGAACATACACTTTGTATGGTTTAACCTTAATTACAAACTACAATTCAAATGTGTTACATAAATTGGGAGGAGTTACAGTGGAAAATATAATTTTGACAAGAGGGGACTATGTTGACCTCCTAATTAATGGTCAAGTTATTGGACTAGGAAGGGTTGAATCTACAGAGACTACAACTCATTATGGTGGAGAAATGCTTAATGTAGGATATGTTATGGTTTTGATAATTGATGTCATTGAACCACATTTGATTGTGGAAGATGCTGATGAAAGGGACTTACATTCATGGAAGATCATAGATTTGAGGCATAACAAAGGTAAATCAAAATCTTGAAGCACATGTTAAGTGTTTTTTATAGTACATTTCTTGTTTTTTTTAAGCAAATACTAAGTTTGTTTAATTTGTTGTATAGGTGCAAATGCCTCTTCTGCAATTTCTATTGGAGACAAGGTAGATCTTTCACAATGTGGAGTGAAGGTAGGTGAAAGTTCCATATTCAATACAAATATTGGTCATAAGGTGCATGGAAGGATGGTAAATAAATGATCCATAGTGGTTAACATTGAGAAGGTGTTAAAACATGATGCTCTCTTGCCACATCCAATATGATTTGAGAATACACTAGGGGGTGCATTGGGATCTTATGAGATTTGGCCAGAAGAAAATTTGAAAACTCATTGTCATGATCATATAGTAAATACTCCCCAAGATAGGCTTACATTCACATGTAAAAATGTTTCTCTTACACATGAATGCATGGGAACAAGCATGTGCATTGCCAAAGGGATCATAGTTAATGTTCGTGAGTATGACATGGTTGAGGGTGAAATGTTAGGTGAAAAGGAATTACGTGTAAAATCAAAATCTGTTGTAGGAACAAACTTGGGTTTGTCGTTGACAGGTATGCTAACACATGGACATAGCACATGAGATTTTGGTCATTTCTCCCTACCATCTGTACACATGGGATCACATTTTACCATTACGTCTCTTGCAAAGTGCTTGAGAGATCTTGAAGACCCACACCTTGATATGTATGGTGATTTGCTTTATGAGAGTGGAAGTTCAAGAAACACACTTTCAAATGCATTATTTCAAAACTCTATTTACTCAAAATGTAGAGTGTACAAGGATGCTTTCCTATCTTTAAATGGAAGCTCAAAAAATCAAAATCTTGATTTTAGACCTCTTCTTCCACATTTGTTGTTACAATTGGACAATACAGCTAGTGATAATAAGAATCGTTATGTTTTCATGTTTCTATCACTATTAACTACACTTGATGTCTTCATCACTATTGAGGTTGGGTTCTTGCTTGTGGGGCACACCCATGAAGACATAGATGGAACCTATGGAAGAATGTCTTCCAACTTGAAAAGTAAAGATATATATTCTTTACCTAGTTTAGGTGGAAACACCAATTTTTCTTCATTTGTGCAATGTTTTAAGAATGAAAGCTAACTCTAGATGATGGATACATATCGCACAATAGTAGAAAAATGAGTGTTTCTACCTAAACTTATTGACAAAGTGTATGACTTCAAAAAATTTCTTACTGGGTACATCAAGGAGGGGAAAAATGCCCTCGTTGGACATCTTAATGTCCAGTACTTCCAATTTCTTGTACTCAATGATGTTCTAGTTATGAGGTAGAAATAATCCATCAAAGACATTGAGTGGTCAGAACCAGCTGAGTTGTGGAATATAGATCATGAAGGTTGACCTATATTTCCCACAGGGAAGCCATCTTTCTTACGTCCCAAAGACAATGATTTTTATTTAAAATAACTAAAGGAATGACTAACATCATACATAAAAATGTGGAAAGAGACTATTGGCAATGAGAATTCACCAATTGTTACAGAGGAATGGAATAAAAAACTAGAGTATTGTAAAAGTGTTCTTGATGCATTAGATGGAATCTAAAATGACCATACACCCTTGGATGAAACTGATTCTTCTTCTAATGATTTTTGTCCCAAGACGAGGCAAAATGTTAACGTTGATGGTAATACACTCCATGCAATATCAATTATTATGAATGGGGATTTTGATAATGTGACAGATCAACCGATATATGTTGGACTCAAGTGCAACAAGCCAAAGGCAACATTCAATCCTAGAATTGATGTTGAGAAATGAAATATGTTGCTTGTTAGATCAGGAAATGAGGATGAAGGAGAGATGATTTGGATGGCAAAAGCTACCTTAGATATCTTTCAGGATGATGACAGCGAGACCCTTCATGTAAAGATTGATTGTTGGCTGCCTAGCTCAGGGAAATACAAGGGAAATTTTTTAGAACAATATTGGGTACCAAATCCTGATGACACAAAACTTGGATCTATTCCAATTAATACCATAGTTTTGGCATGGATGCCAAACAAAGAAGATTGTAGGAAGACCAAGATAAATAAATTTGGTGTACAAGTTGTACTTGATCTGTTTGAGTGGATATAAGGAGATTAGGTGGAGATGATTCATGAATGCAATTTTTCTTTTT
Source organism: Pseudotsuga menziesii (assembly GCA_001517045.1). Classification (NCBI taxonomy): domain Eukaryota; kingdom Viridiplantae; phylum Streptophyta; class Pinopsida; order Pinales; family Pinaceae; genus Pseudotsuga; species Pseudotsuga menziesii. The sequence goes on from LPNX010108021.1 coordinate 78,421, forward strand.
GAATGACTTTTAGTATACATGAAGAAACTTTTTCAATGTTTGTAGTATAATAAATACTCTTCAAGCTACTTTTTGAGGAATTTTGCATTATTTACTGCATATATGAAAATTTCACTTCAAGTTCATTGTTAATTCATGTGATGATACCTTATGTGAATTAGATAACACCATTCAAATTTTAACTTTTCAATTTGTCTTTTAGATCAACACAAAATCTCACTATATCAATTGTGCATAATTATATTTAGTAATGCATGTACAAAACCCTTACCTTATTTATTATTATCTTTTGCTCATTCTCTTCAATACCACTTTGAGCTTTTCATTTTGTTCCCGTGATGATTGGTGGATTGTCCACTTGAAACATAGGGACATTTCAACACACAATTTAATTCCATAAACTCTCTTTGTCATTATGATTAGCTGTGGAAATCTTCATCCTCAAGCTGTACTTGATCTGCTTGATAAAATATAAGGAGATTAGATGGAGATGATTCATGAATGTAATTTTTCTTTTTGAATGACTAATTAATATACATGAAGAAAAAGTTGTCAATGTCTGCACTATATCAAATATTCTCTTCAAGCTACCTTTTGAGGAAGTTTATATTATTTGCTACATATATGAAAATTTTGGTTTAAATTCAATGTTGATTCATGTGATGATACTTTATGTGAATGCACCTTAAAACATCTTATAGACTTGCTTTATGAATAAATGTAAGGCACTTGCAATAAGGTTTGAAGTCAATTTTCCCTATTATTCATTGTTATAGTTGATATAAATTTAATTGCACTACTATGTTGCATTCAAATTCATAATTATATTTTCTCGTGTAGACTTTAAACTAGTGCCAACTTTGTACTAGTATATTAACTTATACTCAATAAATACAGTACTAACATTTTGAGTGTGCAGGTTTTATCAATTTGTCATCATTGTGATTGATTTTCTAGATTAAACTGTGTGAAGGTTTTTCAGACCAACGTTTTGAGTGGACACTCCAGCCATGCTTGTTACGGGAACGATGAAAAAATCATTATGGACCGAAAAAATTTCACATAACTTAATCCAAAAAATCAATCATTAAGTAGTAACATCATGTTAGCTTTAATTCATGTTAGACATTATCGTTAAATACATTGCATCAAAAAGACAATTTAATCCATGTGAGATTTAATGCTGATCGTAATGCACTGCAAGTAATATAAGTATTATGGATGGAGATTTTGATAATGTGATGGATGAACTGGTATATCTTGGACCCAAGTGAAACAAATTAAATCCAAGATTCAATCCTATGATTTAAGTTTAGAAAGGAAAGATGTTGCTAGTTAGATCATGAACTGAGGATGAAGGAGAGATGATTTGGATGGAAAAAACCACCTCATATATCTTCCAGATTGATGAAAGTGAGACTCTTCATGTAAATGTTGATTGATGGAAGCCTAGTTCATTGAAATACAAGGGAAAATTTTAGAACAATATTGCGTACCAAACCTTGATGACACATGACTTGGATCTATTATAGTTAATACCATAGTTTGGGCATGGATGCAAAATAAATAAGATTGCAGAAAGACTACGATAAATAAATGTGGTGTACAAGTTGTAATTGATTTGTTTGACTGAATATAAGGAGATTAGGTGGAGATGATTCATGAATGTAATTTTCTCTTTGAACTAGTTATTAATATACTAGAAGAAACGCTTTTCAATGTTTGTTGTATATCAAATATTCTCTTCAAGCCTTTTTTTTCAGGAATTTTATATTATTTACTAATATAAAAATTTTGGTTCAACTTCTATGTTAATTCATGTGATAGTACTTTATGTGAATTAGACAACGCCATTCAATTTTTAACTTTTCAATTTGTTTTTAACATAAACTCAACATGCAACTAGATCAAATGTGATTCAATAATCAATCTTAAAACATCTTCTAGACTTCCTCTGTGAATAAATGTTAGGCACTTGCAATAAGGTTTGAATTGACTTTTCCCTATTATTTGTTATTATAATTGATATAAATTTAATTGTTCTACTCTGTTGCATTCTAATTAATATTATATTTTCTTATGTAGACTTTAAAGTGGTGTGAACTTTGTACTAATGCAATATCTTATACCCAACAAAGACAAAGTAGTAACATTTTCAGAGTGCAGGCTTTCATAGTTTGTCATCATTGTGAATGATTTTTTGGATTAAGTTGTCAGTGAGTTTTTCAACCGACATTTCAAGTGGGAGCTCCATGCATGATCGTTGGGGGAACAATGTAATATTAATTATGGTTTGAAAAGCTTTCACATAGCTTAATCCCGAAAATCAATATCCAAGTATTAACATTTAATGTCAATACTACATAAGTTAATAATAGTCAAAACACAATATTAATATGTTGTTAAATAACTTTATATCATGTGAGAAATTTCTTACACAAATTATTAATAATTCACTCATCAAATATTGATGACTTTTGTTTTAATACGTAAATATAAATATGAATGATAATCAAAGTATATCATTAAATACATTTATAGGTAAAATTTCTCACATAAATATGTTATTCATAAAATCAACATTCATCCACTTAGTTTTTAATACACTACCACCACCAACAATAATAATAATAAATTATGTCTCTATTCTAATTCATAATTTATTTTAGTCATTACTAAGATAAAACTCATTTTACTCTGAGTCATAAAATATTTTCTCTTGTCCACTTTCAAGTGCTATGAACTTCCAAAAATAAAACATCATACTAAAAAAAAATTAGACTTAGTATGGTAACTAAACCTAGACACATTAGTTAACATAATTTCAATTAAATGAAATTCCAAGATAATAATAGCAACACACATTGATTATTAATGTCATTAAATAACTTTAATAATAATATGCAAAAAAATCTTCTACAATCTATTTTTAGTGATATAATCATTGATCTTAATTTATATTAGAAAATATAAATAATAGTAATATAAATAAATTATATTTCTATTCTAACGTATAATTGATTTTGATCGTTAAAATAATCAACTTAGCATAGTAACACTTAATATATAATAGTTTTTCTTGTCAGTTGTAAAATGTTGCCAACCTTCTAATATATTGCAACATGATACTCAACACATACAATATTACTTGTTATGTTGAGAATTAAAATTGTTACAGTAACAAACACATTTGTATTATGTCATTAAATAGTTTTTAAATGGGTCATTCTAAAATTGTGCCAACATTTTACTAGTATAGGAACTCAACACCAACAATGTACTAGTTACCATATCAAATTATAATTCAATTGCTTAATCATAGTAACATATACAATATTAATGTCATTACATAAACTTAATCAACTTACCATTTAATTCAAACTATAGATAAGATTAACAAAAATTATGTAAGGAATCAAAGTCTAAGAATTTCATCATTTTGAAAGAATCAAAGTCTAAGACTTTCTTCATTTTGATTTGTCACAGAGGATTAGAAATGTGTAATCTAGGTGTTAACACAGTCCCTCTCCCATCATGTTGTAAAGGGTGCTAGATCAATGGAAGAGCACCTGCATTACAAGCAGGACGATGGCGGTTCGATTCCTCCGTGCTCTAACATAAATTAATAGGTGATATAAAATATTAATGATAATATAAATATTGTAATATATCTATATTTTCAATATAAATATGCTCTTTTCAATTAAACACATTTTTCAAATACTTCATAAATAAATAATGAACACTTGCAATAATTAGTTCAGTTGGTTTTTCCCCTTCCTCTTGTATATGAAAAAAAGCAAATTGTACTGCACTAATGCTATTCTAGTTCATAATTGATTTTGGTTGTTAAAATAATTAATATTAATAAATAAGGGAGGATTTACTAACACCAATATCATTAAATAAATTTATAGGTAAGAAATTTCTCACGTCAATCTATTATTCATAAAGTAAACATTCATCAACTTAGTTTTTAATACACTACCATTACCAACAACAACAACAATAAATTATGTTGCTATTTTAATTCATAATTTATTTTAATCATTACAAGACTAAAACTTAGACTTTAAAGTCATAAAATACTTTTTTGTTTTGATTATAAGTGGTGCCAACTTCCAAAATAAACAACATACTCAACAAAGACAAAAATAATTACTATGACAATGTTTATAATTGTTGTAGTAACAAATACAATGTTGGTATTATGTCATAAAATAATTTAATCAACTTAACATTTAATACAAACTATAAATAATATTGATAGAAATTATGTAAGGATTCAAAGGCTATGACTTTCCTCATTTTGAAAGAAGTCAATCTAGTGGAAGTTCTAAATTCTAGATCTAACCCATCTAGTTCTAATTGAGATGTAATATTTTCTTTTGAATGGTTGAATACTAAAGTTTTACTTGAAATAAATAAAAAAAATATTAATTGAGAAAATAGCTCATTGGATTAATTCTTCCAAATTTAATGGAATAGTTCTTTGAGTTTATTTTTCTAGATTTAATAGAATATGTATTTAGAGATTTACAAAAAAACTCAATGTGGATGAAATCCTCGTAATAGAATATTTCCAAATTTAATGAAATATGTGTTATGAGGAGGATGATGAATATGATGATGATGAGGAGGATGAGGGTGTCAATGAAGATGATGATGATGGTGAGGATGCGGGTGATGAATGATGCTCATGAGGATCGAGGTTGATGATGATGAGGATGAGGGTGATGATGATTATGAGGATGAGGGTGACGATGAAAATGATGATGAACAATGATGGTGATGATGAGGAGGATGATGAATATGATGATGATGATGATGAGGATGAGGATGAGGGTGATGATGATGATGATGATGACCATGATGATGATGATGAGGATGAGGGTGATGATGAGGAGGATGATGACTATGATGATGATGAGGAGGATGAGCGTGATGATGATGATGATGATGAGGATGAGGATTATGATGATGATGAGGATGAGGATGAGGATGAGGATGATGTTGAGGATGAGGGTGTCGGTGAAGACGACGATGATGACGATGGCGACGATGCAGACGATGATGATGAGGAGGAGGAGGATGAGGATGAGGGTGATGATGAGGAGGATGATGACTATGATGATGATGATGGGGATCAGGGTGATGATGATGATGACCATGATGATGATGATGAGGATGAGGGTGATGATGAGGAGGAGGAGGATGAGGGTGAGGATTATGATGATGATGATGATGATGATGGTGATGATGATGAGGATGAGGGTGTCGATGAAGATGATGATGATGGTGAGGATGAGGCTGATGAACAATGATGATGAGGATCGAGGTTGATGATGAGGATGAGGATGAGGGTGACAATGAAGATGATGATGAGGATGATGATGAGGATGATGGTGATGATGAGGAGGATGATGAATATGATGATGAGGATGAGGATGAGGGTGTCGATGGAGATGATCATGATGGTAAGGATGACAGTTATGAACGATGTTGATGAGGATCGAGGTTAATGATTATGAGGATGAAGGTGATGTTGATGATGAGGATGAGGGTTACGATGAAGATGATGATGAACAATGATGGTGATGGTGAGTAGGATGATGAATATGATGATGATGAGGAGGATGAGGGTGATGATGATGATGACGATGATGATGATGATGATGATGATGAGGATGATGATGATGAGGATGAGGAGGATGATGACTATGACGATGATGATGAGGATGAGGGTGATGATGATGAGGAGGAGCATGGTGATGATGACCATGATGATGATGATGACGACCATGAGGATGAGGGTGATGATGATGATGACCATGATGATGATGATGATGACCATGATGATGATGAGGAGGAGGTGGAGGAGGAGGAAGAGGAGGATGAGGATGATGAGGATGAGGATGAGGATGATGAGGTTGATGATGATGAGGAGGAGGATGAGGATGAGGATGATGACAGTGATGATGATGATGATGATAATGATAACTATGATGATGAGGAGGATGAGGATGAGGGTGATGATGATGATGATGATGATGAAAATGAGGATGATGATGATGAGGATGAGGATGATGATTAGGATGATGGTTATGATGATGATGATGAGGATTAGGGTGATGATGATGATGAGGATGAGGATGAGGATGAGGATGATGATGGTGATGATGATGATGACGATGATGATGACCATGATGAAGCCGATGAGGATGAGGGTGATGATGATGATGATGATGATGAGGATGAGGACGATGATGATGATGATGAGGATGAGGGTGATGATGACAACGACGACGACGACGATGATGACCATGATGATGCTGATGAGGATGAGGGTGATGATGATGATAACGACGAGGATGAGGATGATGAGGATGATGATGACCATGAGAATGAGGGTGATGATGATGATGATGATGACCATGATGATGCTAATGAGGATGATAGTGATGATGATGATGATGATGATGATGATGACCATGATGATGCTAATGAGGATGACAGTGATGATGATGAGGATGAGGGTGACGATGAAGCTGATGAGGATGAGGGTGATGATGATGATGATGATGAAGCTGATGAGGGTGATGGTGATGATGATGATGATGAACAATGATGATGAGGACGAGGAGGAGGAGGATGACTATGATGATGAGGATGAGGATGAGGATGAGGGTGATTATGATGATGATGAGGATGAGGGTGTTGATGATGATGAGGATGAGAGTGATGAACAATGATGTGTTAGGACAAAAACAAATTAGTTAAAACAAAATGCATATGCGTTATAGGTTTATCATATCGCATATTTGTTATATCGCATATGCAATATGAATAAGCTATAATGCATATGTGTTATATCGCATCTACATTATATCTTATTCATATTGCATATGCATTATATCACATATGCGATATGAATAAGCTATATCGCATATGCATTATTTTAAAATTTAAATAATTGGTAGGATTAAGGTTTGGCATTTGGTTTGGAAGCAGCTTCGAAATACTGAACATATTGGCTAGGACAAATCAACCAGGGCTATTGCTTGTCTTTTAGAACTCTATCAATATGCTCAATTTAGATGGTGTGTTTTGATATGACATACACAATATTTTTTATGAAAATGTAGGATATTGTAGAGTAAGAAATGATGATTCTGAATATGTAATTTTTTCCTTCAAAACTATGTTTTATTTATTTATAATTATTTTTCTAAATGACACATGTCAGTTTTTAAAAATACATACATCGATTGTTTGTTATATAACTTTTGATTTCCATCACCATTTCCCAAAAAAACTATATGGTGCACTAGACGAGATCAAGATCTACGATCTTATATTTAGAAATCAAGGATTTCATTAATTTTTTCCCCTAAAGTGTTGCACCCGCACATAATGTTTTAATTTCAATATTTTCTGACTTCAATAATTAATAATAAAAATAATAATTCATGACTCGGCCCATATGTCCTTTATATGTCTGCAAGACTTTATCCCAAATGGACATCATTTGCCTCCTATATTGCTGCACTCACACAAACATATATGTTAAGATGTGTTGAAAATTTGAAAACCCACTTGCACGAAAACTAATTTTATAATCTTTTACACACATTTTCTTTGCATAAATGCTATATATTATGAAAGATAATTCAATTACCTATCTTTTCTCTTTTTACTTCATCTTCAAATAAGTTAGGGAAGTACCCCTAATTGTCACCTAAAGTTAGAGTTTCCCATTTATTCCAGTATTATGTGGCATCTAAAGTGTCTTTAAATGAGTCCATGATTGTGCATCAGCCCTATGGTAAAATCAAGGAGAGGTAAGCATCCACAGAGCAATGGTATGGTATTGGTATTTCTTATTATTCAAGAAAATTCTTTCCTCAGAAATTCATTCTAAACTTCCAAATAAACTTCCAATAAAAAAACACTCAGTTTTTTTAATATTCAAACTTGAGGCTTTGATTTATTCCATAGCATATTTCTTTATTCCATTAATAATTACTACAAAAAAAAATTAAAAGTTACCACTCCGCAAAAAACGTAGTACTAGTATGGAAATTCAAGTCCATAGGCAAGTTCATCTGCAATAGTAGCAACCAATGGCCAGACTCCATGCACAGACAGTTTGACATGCTTTCCCTTTTTCGGTTCTTCTCATAGAAAAAGTTTTCCTTTTGCATAGCCTCTTTAAGGGTTTTTGGATTATTGTATTCAATTTTGTCTTTTATGTGAAAAGGTAAACAGCTTAGAAATCGCTGCACCTTAGGCTTCTCATCCACAATGTAAGGCACATAACGCAGTAAACTTAAAATTTTATTGTTTAATTCCTTCATGTTCATAGTTTCCAACTTCAGTTCATAGAATTCTTTAGCTCGCTCTTCATAATACTGCTTTGACATAAACTTATTTTTAAAGTATTTTTTAAAGGTACTCCAGTTAATGTTCTTTTCCTTAATACCTTTTACTCGTTTTAAATCTTGCCACTAGATATTTTCCTTTCCAGTTAAGTTGTAAATGGCCATTCTTGATTTTAGGTGATTGGAGTAATTATAAATTTGAGAATACTTCTTCATTCCAGACAGCCATGATTCAGCTTCCTCCCCTTTCTTGGTTTCACCGTTGAAATTTGGTGGTTTTATCTTGTTAAATTCTCCTAAAATTTCCTCAAAAGGATTATATTTTCCTTTTCTACATTGGTAATTATCTTCAATGCTATCACTGGAGTACTAGCGATTCTTTTTGTGTGAATCACCATAAATTTCAGAGGATGAACTACCTTCAATTTTAGACTGTTTGAACTTTTTACTTTTATGTTGGTTGTAATATCCCTCTTTAATACTCTGAATATTTTGTAATTCTGAATGTACTTATTCTCTAGTGAGGAGCTCAAGGCCAAGGCCCCACCAGCAGAACTTTATATTGTAGGTGATGTAAATTCCTAAGTTATGGACTTGGGACATTTAAGACATGAACGCAACTATATTCGGACAACCTAGTCCACTACGAGGAGAGACAAGTGGTAGGAAACACCTTGGGGACTCAGTAAGGTTCAACTTGGTTCTTCACAATCCTAATGTTGTGATCGAGAGAAGCTAGCTACCATATTATTGGTAGGTTTCATAAACACCATAAGAGCATTTAAAGTGATAGGAAAAATGTGTGTGTGTGTTTGTGTGTGTGTGTGTGTGTGTGTGTGTGTGTATATATATATATATATATATATATATATATATATATATATATATAATGACGGTAGGGAAAAACCTACTTTGGGTGGCAGGGTAAGTAAAATATGGTTGAAAATATATTTTACTTAAAGACCCCCCTTATAAGAATGGGATAATCCCCAAGAAAAGGTGAATTACAAACCGTTTGTAAATTAAAGTAGGATTATCCACGATAAGGATAATTGAGGAATATCTCCTTGAACATACAGTATACCAAATCAAATTAACTTTTCCTTTTTTAATTAGAAGAGATATCTTTGGGAGAGTGAGGGAGAAGAGGCTCTTGGAGCTAAATGCATGCCCCTAATTAATCAGTTACTGACAAAACTAAAGGAAAACTGTGTGGCATAGTTAGTGGTGGAATTTATGCCTCGATTTGGGGGAATCCTCACTCATCTCAAGTAATGAAAACCATTTGCTTCTGGCCATTTAAAAAGTCACGAAATGAGTTTAGGGGGCGCTTGATATTGAGCATCAAGTGTTGAGCTGTAGGAAGAGTTCTCTGCACGGTCTATTGGGGGAATCCACATGGGAGGTTGGAATGAGATCTCCAGGTCTGTGACTGCAATGTTGGGATCAGGTGATTCCATATAGGTTGTGTTTTTTTGTTTTCAGAGTGTTATATGATCATGTAAGTACTCCCATATCCTGCCTATGTTTTATTTGGAGCCTGCGGCCTATTAACCATTCAAGGGATAGGTTTGATGGCATCCTCTCTGCCTATTTTATTCTTATCTCATTGATTATACACTCTATAGGTTAATCTCCTGCATCAGTTAAAAGTCCAGGTTGCATGTGTTCACTTGCTCTATTTTAGGTTGATCTAAAATCGTTTCCACCAATTGATCGGGATGTGATTTAACCTAGCATTTTAATTCATCCAAGGTCTGCTTAATAAACAAATATAATCAATGGGTGATACCAGCCTTCAATTTTACATATGATTTGGTTGTAAATCTGTTTATATACATATAGATTCTAGCTTTTGAAGTGGGATCCTATCCCCACGAGGCCAAACCCAAAATTTGCAACCAAATGTTGTCCTTAATATTATTTTTCCTTGTCCTTTTAGTGGAAGGTTCGCGATAGTAGTGCAACCAAAATCAAAGTTCACCTTTACATTAATGAACATGTACAACATAATAATACCAATGAGACAACCATATTCACATACCTACGTATGCTAAGAGATGCTAGATTGCATGCCTATGTTTTTTTGTTTTTTTTAGATCTTGAAAATTCATTTAAGTACCAGCGTTTTCAATGTATAGACATTTTCACTAATGAATCTTTCCCCGGAAGCAATGGATCGTATGAGTTTGGCTTGTATAAATACGATGCCTAGGTAAGACCTGTCCGAGTTTGACGGCTATATGCATATTGCATAGGTATAATGAACTCAGCATAGTCACAAATGCTCTTTTAGAATTGTAAACTCCTTTTGATAACATCTTTCCTGCATGGAGTATCTACCTTGTCTCCCTGAATTTTTTTTCATTAAAGTGTTTACATGCGATTCATACCTTGAATATTGAAATATGCGTTATTGAAATTTCAATGCACAAACTCTTGGTCATGATTTCCAAATATCTGGAATATATCTGTAGGTTATTCCTAAAGTCAACCCTCTACCCGATACATTGGAATTAGAGGCCCTAAGGGTGTTTCTATATATATTAAATATATATATACATGTGGTTAGTGATGATATTTTGTCTTTTAAACAAAGCTAAGACTTAAAATATTTGAAGAGGGAAAACTGGGATATGGAATTTCATTAGGTGAATTGACTTAGGGTCTGATCCGTGATATGTTGGGAGTCCCAATGAAATTACGTTGGCATGGTTGCGTTGAGGCATTTCCTCGGTTATCTGTGTTATGCATGGTTTTTAATTGATTATTGCATATTCTACTCCAATTCCAAGTCTGGATTATATTGTTATTATTATTTTTTTATATATATTATTTTTGGCAGGTCCATCTTCTACGTTTTATTCACCCTGGTATGCATTCATTCATTATATATATTCTTTTCTTAAAGGGTATATATCTGAAAGTAAATATTATTTTTGTTAGCAATTTCCAGCAATATTTTGAATGGGTGGAGGATGTCTATAGCCAAGAACCATTGAGTTGCTAAAAGTCACACACCAGGAGGATCTATAAAATTTGATAGAATTGTAGCAATGGCAACATCATGCAAAACTTATTTTTGAATTGGTAAGGTTGAAATCAAGAATGTCAGATGAAATTGAGTCCATCCCCTATGGAATGTTTACTCACTGCTTCACAAGTAAGATGTATTTCTGATGATTTTGTAGAACTTGTATTTCTTCAATGACTTATTGGAACATTGAAAAGGACCAACATTACAATTAAATAACTGTGAGAGTTACCACCTCTGACCGTTTGGACACTTAAGGGTGAAGAGAAATTGTAGCCTAATGTTGTTTTGTGTAGTTTGACAATTGTAAAGGTGTCCTTTTCCTTTGTTTGGTGAGGGTCAATCATAGATGGCGGGTGACACAAGGAATTGTTTATGCTAAATAAATTACAAAGCTAAAATTGTGCATCATAATCAATGGTCAAAGATAGATGAGAAGTGACAGAAGCAATACTGCATGCAAAATAAATTACAGCTTGAAACATGTGCATCATAATCATGTAGGCAATTGCTAGAGAATCTAGTTGTAGTGAGGCACTTGTTAATTGCTATTCAGTTACAGTATAGATTCATTGGTATAAGAAGCATATTTTCAATTTTCTGGAATGGCACACATTGTTAACGATAGTTGCATATATTTACCATTGAAGATAATATGGAGGGGCAAGGGTGCAGATTATAAGATTATAATAAGGGTTTAGTCTTTCAAGTTCGAAGATAATGGCTAACCTTTGAAATTCTTAGTTTTTTCTTGATGGGCCATAAGAAGATATCGCAATAGTTATCAAGTGCTCATAAAGAATACAATTCTGCAATCTTGAACAATAGACTGATTCCCATCATGTGCTTGCCATTTCCCACAAGTGTTAATTTCTATAGTTGAAGGAGGGAAGAGTAAACAATGGAGTAGGGTCTTATTATTGTGTGGGTATTTTCAATTTATGCACTATTTTGATCAATCCTGACCACATATGATAGCTTCATTATTCCTAAGAAGTTATACACAGTTTTTCAAAAGTATAAATTTCTAACATTAAGTCAATCATTTGGAAAGTATCTATGAAACTGAAAGCCTAGTTAGGTACCTCCAATGTAGGAAGCTAAGATGCGGCAGGAGCAGAAGCGTTTTTGGAAAATGATTCAAATCTTGATTTTTGTTAGATATGATTTGTATTATAAGAAATTTTTTAACATATGTCCAAGTCTGAGTGCATGTTTTCAGAGATATTTCTAGACTAGTAGCCTTAACAGCCCTCATGGTATGTCAAAATTCACTATAATACCTATTTCTCCTTGTGATTGATTTTTTTTTTGTAATCCCTAATCTCCTATTACAGTTTGTTGCACTCCTTCAAGATATGAATTTTATTGCATATATTTCTGTTGATACAGAAGAGTACAAATATAGAATCAAGTAATAAATTGAAGTTAATGTGTAAGGTGGTGTTTGCATTGTCAAATCTCCCAGGTTTTATGTGGTTTCTTGCGAATTGTTTTGTTATAAGAAATTGAAAGGGTCTTGTGGCTTTTTGTGAATGCCTTCTTGTCAATTCTAGTGTTAAAATAAATTGAAAATGGCTCTTATCCAATGAATGAGAAGAAAGGAATGACTTATGCTAAAATGTTTGATGTTCTTTGAATTAATAAAATGATAAACTGACCACCTATGGAGTGATTGCAGACATGGAAAATTGTGGCCCCGAGGAGTGCTAAAGCTCTAGGATGGTAGTGAGTTAAGAAGTTATGAGAAAAATATGATGCACATAAAGTTGTCACCATGAGGAAGTGGTGATGGGGCTAGTAGATGAAATTTACCTGTTTCCCCCAGGCCAGTGAGGGACCACTATGCATTCTGGGGACACCTAGATGTAATATATTTTGGTTAAGACTCATTCTGCAAACATTGAGAGGATTTTCACAAGAGTGGGGTACTCTGTGAAGATAATAACCTCTAGGAATTTTGGGGGTGTGCAAGAGTGGAAGTGCCTCAGCTTGGTGAAGCACCTTGAACAGCACAAACAAGAGATATGCCTAAGGAAGGGTATCGTCCTTGTGTTGGGTGGCTTGAATCATTACTTGGAGTACTGTTAGCACTTGGTGTGCTGGGATGGAGGACATCCATAGAAAGGAATAATGGAAAAGCACCCTGAATAGCATGAGAAGGAGATACGCCTAAGGAAGGGTATCGTCCTTGTGTTGGGTGGCTTGGATTGGTACTCGGAGTACTGTTAGCACTTGGAGTGCTGGGATGGAGGACATCTAGAGAAAGGAATGATGCCAGGAACAGGTATGTGCACTACAGGTAAATTGGTATCTATGAGGTAATATGTCTATGTATTGGAAAATAGAACTAACATGTATAATGGAACCACTGTGGATTATGAAAATTGTATAGTGCTGGATTCTAGGTTATACAATGTTATCAATGTAGATGTTAGTAGACATGCATATATATATA
>LPNX010108021.1:92717-144579 GCA_001517045.1 Pseudotsuga menziesii
GTGTTATTTTTTTTACGGGGAAAGGATGTGATATCCCTCTTTAATACCTTGAATATTCTGTAATTCTGAATGTACTTATTCTCTGTTGAGGAGCTCAAGGCCAAGGCCCCACCATCAATACTTTGTATTGTAGGTGATGTAAATTCCTAAGTTATGGACTTGGGAGATTTAAGATGTGAACGCAACTATATTCGGACAACCTAGTCCACTACGAGGAGAGACAAGTGGTAGGAAATACCTTGGGGACCTAGTAAGGTTCAACTTGGTTCTTCACAATATTAATGTTGTGACCGAGAGAAGCTAGCTACCATATTATTGGTAGGTTTCATAGACACCAAACTTTGGGTAAGAGCATTTAAACTGATAGGGAAAATGTGTATATATATATATATATATATTAAATGATGGTAGGGAAAATCCTACTTTGGGTGGCAGTGTAAGTAAAATATGGTTGAAAATATATTTTACTTAAAGACCCCCCTTATAAGAATAGGATAATGCCCAAGAAAAGGTGAATTACAAACCGCTTGTAAATTAAAGTAGGCTTATCCATGATAAGGATAATTGAGGAATATCTCCTTGAACATATAGTATACCAAATCACATTAACTTATATTTTTGTAATTAAAAGAGATATCTTTGGGAGAGTGAGTGAGAAGAGGCTCTTGGAGCTAATCGCATGCCCCTAATTAATTAGTTACCGGCAAAACTAAAGGAAACCTGTGTGGCACAGTTAGTGGTATAATGTATGCCTCGATTTGTGGGAATCCTCGCTCACCTCAAGGAATGAAGACTATTTTCTTCTAGCTATTTAAGAAGTCATGAAATGAGTTTAGGGGGTGCTGGATATTGAGCATCAAGTGTTGAGCTATAGGGAGAGTTCTCTGTATGGTTTATTGGGGCAATCCACATGGGAGGTTGGAGCAAGATCTCCAGGTCTGCGACTGCAATGTTGGGATCAGGCGATTCCATCTAGGTTGCATTTTTGTTTTGTTTTTAGAGTGCTATATGATCATGTAAACACTCCCATATCCTTCCTATGTTTTATTTGGAGCCTGCGGCCTATTAACCATTCAAGGCATATGTTTGATGGCATCCTCTCTATCGATTTGATTCTTAGCTCATTGTTTATACACTGTATACGTTAATCTCCTACATCTGTTAAAAGTCCAGGCTGCATGTGTTCACTTGCTCTATTTTAGGTTGATCTGAAATATATTTCACCAATTGATCGGGATGTGATTTAACCTAGAATTCTAATTCATCCAAGGTCTTCTCAATAAACAAATATAATCAATGGGTGATACCAGCATTCAATTTTACATACGATTTGGTTGTAAATATTTTTATATACATATAGATTCTAGCTTTTGAAGTGGGATCCTATCCCCACGAGGCCAAACCCAAAATCCGCAACCAAATGTTTTCCTTAACATTATTTTGCCTTGTTTTTTTTACTAGAAGGTTCTCGACAGCAGTGCAACCTAAATTGGAGTTCACCTTTACATTAATGAACAACTCATTGAAATTATTTTTCAACGAGCCCCTTTGTTTTACCCCTGATAGCTCAGTGTCCCTTTGACGTGAGCTAAAGGACACCCACACCTTGACTTTTTCTGTATTGCAAGATGCACACATCTATCATCTCTTTTGTTATGGCAACTCAGTTCTGTAGCAATAGGGTTTAGGGTTTGATTTATTTGTTCATTGGGATTTTATAACAACATTTAGTATCCTCCAAATTAAATTTTAGATGGAGACTGCAATCCTTCATTTTCATCTGGTTTTTTTGTTTCTATCCACCATCGAGGCCGATTATAGCCTTAAAATTTTAGACAGGAATTGTTGCCTCTCAACCCTTTGAAGATTTACATTTTAATCCGCCCTTTTTCTTCTCTGTTAATAGAGATTATTCTCTCGATTATCGTTGTGGGCTATGGCGTTCTCCCATTTTCTTTTGTAGAAAGAAACATCAATTGCGATTTGGAAGGGCACTCTAAGCTTATGGCTTCGGATTAGAAGCCTACTTTGGGAGTCTCTATTAATTATTTACCCCAGTGACGCAGACCTGTGTTGCTCTGCAACTTTTGAAACAACGTTTCGAGAGGCTAGATAGGCCATTTTAGTAATAATTGTATTGAAATAGTGCTGTTTGGAGTTTCCACACCTTGTTTTGATATAGGAAAACATGATATGAAAGGTATCATATAGATGTCTTCACAAATGGAATTTAAGGGTGAAATTTATAGTAAAAAACCTCCAGGGATTTATGTAACCCAGCATTATAATTTAATTGGTAAGTGACTTAGAGATAGAATGGAAAAGGGAAGTCTTATGCCTAGATTGGGTATAATGGGGCCTGGATGGGTATGTCCATTTTTTGAAAAGGAAGGCCTTGATGTATGGCGCATATGTGTTATAAAATATCCTCTATGAGAGAGAGGATGAGTAAATAAATTTTGCAGCTAGAGTACTGCAAAAGGAACCAACAAATGATTGGTGGACGTAGCCTCGTGGACGAGGTGAACCATGTGAATATGGTTGTCTCGTTGGTATTATTATGTTGTACATGTTTATTTCCTTTTTTTTTACATGATGATGATGTTATGAATGCAGTATAAAGGCGTATTCATGGAAAAGGTTACTAAACATGTTTTTGCAGACACCTATTTTCAAAAATACATTACTTAACGCATTAAGGTATAAGAGGTATTCTACATTGGTAGGACATATTTTTGGATCCTATATGTTTATCTTTCCCTTTAGTATGAAACTTTTTCATCAGTATCAGGTTCAACTCCTCTTGAGCTCTTAGAATTCTTTCTTTCTCTTTTTTAGATATTTCCATTTCAATTCTTAATTCTTTAACAATTTGTAATAATTCTGAAGAATTGTTAGTTATTTCTTCCTTAACTTGTTCTTTTCTAGAATTACTTTGTTCGTTTAGTGGGGACCCTTAATCTGCATATTCTAGCAAATCTTTCCATAACTGCAGTTCTAGCTTGGAATTTTTTCTTTGATAACAACATTTCAAAAGAGAAATAATAAATAAGTTATGCATGCATTTTATTTACTGTTGGTCTATGTAGATTGAGCCGCATTCAGTCCTAGTGTCTGAATGTGTGCTCTGATACCATATGTAATACTCCAAAATTTCATAAAACAGTTTAAAATTTTTCTTGCGACAATTAATGTTTAAAATCATCGGTAAAGAGGGTAAATTAACTGCTAACAGTTAACATCCTAAAGGGTCTAATCTAGAAACTAAAATCAATTCCTTTATTAATTTCTATAACTGCATACTTCACTATTTTGCATTCATAACTAAGTCTTGAAAGATTGATTTAGCAAGTAATGATATGAAGTAGTAAGATCTGAAAACAATTGTTTGTTTACTATGTACTAAGTTTGTTTCCTATTTAAAATGAAGGAACTTCAGTTCATGCTTGAGGCTTAATTATCTCTTAAAGCTAATGCAGTGAAATAATGATTTTTGTACAGGTATTTTTACAGGTAAGACGCTTTGTATCCCAATTTCAGGATCGAGATTAATTATCTCAACTTACAAAAGTAAAATGCTAGAATATTTGTTTAGTTTATAGCTTTGAGAAAAAAAAGGTATTTTCAAACTTGAATCTTTTCCAAATATTGACATTCTTAAGTTGTTACACAACGTTTAAGGTCTAAGTTGTTAACCTTTTTATTCTTGGTTTAAGGACATAATGTTTGCCTGTATATTTACTTCTTATTTATTTATTTATAAGAATAAGTACTTACAAATACAAGCAGAATTAGAAGTAGATGGTTTCCACCTAATTTTGAATATAACTTGAACATCCTATACTTATCCTTTTGTTGTTATATTAAATCCTAAATTATACATGCAACTCTAGAGAATGATAAATTTTGCAAACTAAATCTTGCAATACATTACTACTTGTTACCAAGGTAATGTATATGCACTTGTATCAACATACATTCGAACGTTACATAAGTCTAGG
The DNA here is from genome assembly GCA_001517045.1 of Pseudotsuga menziesii. Taxonomy (NCBI): domain Eukaryota; kingdom Viridiplantae; phylum Streptophyta; class Pinopsida; order Pinales; family Pinaceae; genus Pseudotsuga; species Pseudotsuga menziesii. The sequence continues at coordinate 96,719 of LPNX010108021.1, forward strand.
CATTGTCATAAGGTATTAAAGAAATGACATTTATATATATGAAACTAATGATATTAGGAAGAGTATAATTTTACTAACTACCTAGGTACTTACCATGTGAAAGTGTAAAATAATACATTATAAGGCTATACGTGTATTATTAATGCTTTGTTTTATGGGGTGGAAAGTTCATTACCTAAAGAACAATTAAAAACCAAAAACCTTTGCATAAGCTAAAACTCACTATAAGGTGTTTATATAGTAAGTATAACCCTATCTATGCAAAACCAACCTATAATACCCTTACCAAAAATTATAATAAAGCATCTCTATACTTGAAATCTTGTACTTATATGCTTTTAACCAAAATACTAACAAGGATATGAATATCCTTTTTGGAGGCTTCACTCAATCTCTCAAACTACAGAGAAACACCCACAAATTCAAGTCAAAGTGGAAACCACGTGGGTATATGTTAGTGGATAGGGTTTTGGTGTTGGTAAACACTACTACAAAACTATTCCAACCTTAAAATCATGCATTAATTACCACACCCTTCATTGCTGTGGAAAGTTCCACCAGGCTCATGGCCTCATGGCCATTGGTGCCATCATTTTGTCTCTGTGAGTGATGGCCTTCGATGCCAAAGTCTAGCTCTATGACTGTCTTCACCTGTGTATCAACCAAGATAAAACCTCTCTCTTGATAGTAGTGTGGTCTCTCATTCTAAACTTGCAGCTTACTTTGTGGATTTTCGTTGACAGTGGGGAGATTTGGTTTCATCGTGGCCTTTTCTATTTGCTTTTACATTCTCGTTGAGGTTATAGCTTCTCTTTCTCCTACCTAGTTGCTAGGATATGAGGTTTCCTTGGCCAAGGTTGCTATGCACAATAAAATCACTACGCAACCAAGGACAAAATATCCACAAGTAAACTTTTTTATAACCCTTTCTCCATTTGTCCAAAAAAATTCTTTAAGGTAACATCATTTTTTTATAGAAAAGAGCTTGACACATTTAAAAAAAAAAATCTTGTGGAAACTTCAAAAAACACTACTATGAGGTGGAAGACACATGCTACATCCACAAAAAGGGATCCACACTTCTCATTCAACCTAGTAATCCTTAGTTTCATGCCTGAGGTATTCTCCTGTGATGATGTGTGGGGTTTGGAAAGATGTTATCTTGCAGAGTTTGGATCTCCCTTGCCGTAGCTACGTTTTGAACCATGCTTGTTTGTAACTCTCGTGTGGTCGTAGACTGTTTTTATCGATATATTATATTTTTATTAGGGTTTTTTAATTTGTAAATACCTTATTTTTAAGTTGTAACAGTTGACAGTGAAATGGGTGCACTAGCCTGTGTAGAAAAAGGTCTTTACTAAACTTGGACATCATGATTTTTTGTGTGTTGGAAATTTCAGTTGGTTTAAGTTAGCTTAATGAAGTTTGAAGAACCTTGTGGTTATTTACCTTCTAGTGAAATGATTTGATAAAATATAATGCAAGGATTTCGTTGTTTGCAAAAATCCATAATTATGATTTTTGTTAAGATGAGGTTTTTATTTGACAATTTAATGTGAAAGATATCCTCTCGGGTTTCCTTTTAGTTTAAATATTTATTTATGAAATAATAAAAAGGATAAAGGTCTTGTCACTAAAACCTGAGTATAACTCTGTAAATTCGTTTTAGAATAATTTTATTTATCTTTTCTTATTTATTTTAGTATTTAAATTATACATAGTCTAAACTCTGTGTAAAAATTTATTTAATTTTGGGAAATTATAATATAGAGATCATAATTATGTAAAGAAGGATTTGATTATCAAGGGAATGATAAAACTGTAAATTCTCAATTTTTGAAAAGAGGGAAGAAAGAAAAACTTGGTTTATAGTTTTCCTTAATTAGGGTTTGTATTTTGTTTGAAATTAAAACTCTCCATTATTGTTGTTTTACATTGATGTAATTGATATGTGTTGTTTTAATTATAGTATTACTGAAATTACTTGCTTGTTATTTGCAAAACCTAAGTTATTACTAAAATTCCTTTATAATGTTTATATAATCTATGTTATTCATATTTACGTTATTTTTCTGTTTCTTGTAATAATTAATAATTATATGTATTTATAATAGGTTAAACTTATAAATAGTAATTATTATTGTGTGAACACGAAAATAGTTACACAAACTATGTACTAGTTTTTAAGCGATCTTCTTTTAAGATAGTTTTTGTTTATGTTTTAAAACAGATGTACTCTAACTAAGAAAACTTCTGAAATAGAGGAAACATTATTTTAACATTTCTATAAAGATTTAACAGTAGAAAGTAAATAATCATAATCCTACATTTCTTTATTTGATTTAATCATCAAACTTATAGTACTACCTTGTTGAAGGTGTGCAAAAATACAGTCACGTAATCTATTCATTAGTAAATTTAAACTAGCCCTAAATCGTTTATTGTAATCCATATCTGAACATAATTTATAAATCTTGGATCAATAAAAGATCTAACTAACTAACAAAATAATTAGTCATATAGATGCATCGATTCCTGAATTTATACATTCCAGTTCCTATGCTTGCATAAAGAATATAAAAGTCAAATTTAGAACTTGGTAATATAGTAGAGGAGACAACAACCTAAGGAGCCCATTCCTCCCAACCAACCCCTGAATACAACGAAGCTGCGAATATTAGGACCACTGAGCCTATCTACTAGTCCACCAGGTTGAAAGCACTCGGTGAGAGAATAGGTTTAGAAACCCTTGCAAACTCCAGAGAGTAATCAATAGTAATACTTCTTCCTGTAGCAGTAAAAACTCAACCCAAATCAACTGCACTAGTTTAGTAAATCAACACTTTCCACTCAAACACTTCTACGTGTCCCCTCCATCAAATTTCTTGTGCACCAATTTCACTAAAAAATTTCACAAGTAAAGAATGAGCATCCTGAGCTGAATTCAATGGGTAGTTTTATCACCATGCCTAGGTATTTTGGGTCAGTTTTTCACTTAATGACCAACCTTCTCTTGTTCCACTTTCTTGGGGAACATGACCCACACATGACCACAAAAATAGTGAAGTTTCCTCTTCCAACAACTAGGAGGAGTTTGAGGATGCTGCCAAGCGTCAATCTGCTCTCAACCCAACCTATTCCACCAAGTGGCTAGTAGACACTTCTTTAACAACCTCCTTAAGTTGTTGTCTCATCTTTTATTTATTAATTAATAAAATATCCAACAATTAAATACAATTATTCTTGACCCCACTTGGTCAATAATTACAAACTTTATAATAAAATTAAAACATAATATCTCCTAAAACATAAAATGTTTTTGCAATTTGGGGTATGTGACACAACACCTCCTTGCGTGCTCCATGGAAGTTCTATTCTAAAGCCTAGCACCTCTTTTTGGGTGCTCACTGATAGCTTTGTCTTACAAAAATCATGAGTTCCCCTTTTAGACACCATAATACCTAAGGGTTATTCTGTTCATGGATCCCCCACTCCCATGACAATCCCCTTATGCGGCGTGAATGTGTACGACAAGAAGTCTAACGAGATGTCTTACACCTATGCATCCCTATCGATGCATATTGGTGCCTAAGCATGTGGACGTGGTAATCGATGCATATTGGTGCCTAAGCATGTGGAGCGCCAACTCAGCCAATGTAAACACAATCTACCCGAAAGAAGTTTAAGCGTGAAGTGCGTTCTAAGCACAATGAAGACTGACACAAGAAATTAGGGAAAACACCAGAGGACCCCGAGATTCCTTCGTTTGGTTCAGCAGAGGTCCCACTTGCAGAAGATGAGAACATTGCACCGAAGCATCCACCGTATCTTCCACCAGTTCGACCAGGAGTCCAGCCACCTTGACAGATAAAGAAGTTCACATTACGCACCCCTTCGTTGCCACTGGGTGTGCAGTTGGTCAGGACCATGACAGGGAAAATATACCGGCTTAAGTATGCCGACCACGACACGAATGATCGTGGGAAGTTTCCATAGTTCGTACCAGGACAATACTTGCATTTCATCAAATATACAGAGACTGGCACGACATTGCTGGAAGTAAAACAGTGGGCTGTTGGCTTGGATCAAGCTGGTCTGCTAAAAATGCTCGATGTTCCCCATTTTGGTCGCAGCACACAGGTGACCATAGTGGTCAAGCAGCTGCTGGCATTAGTACATGACGGCCACCTATGGATAGGAGACAAGAAAATTCCTATAAATGGAGAGCTCATTCATAGGATCACAGCCTTACCAATAGCGGGGTCTGATCTGGGGACCGAATTTCCTTCAAAGCATGAGGATACGAATCCCACACAAACCATGAAGGAACGCTTTGGCTTGGCAAAGGGGAAACGAGGATATCACAATTCTGCGATTCAACAACACAATATTCGCTTCGCTGCTGATCTCTTAGCATGCAAGCTCATGCGAAAGTGCAGACCCTATGAAGTGCCTACCCCAGTTATCAGAATTGCTGCGAACTGTGTCGAAGGCTATAGTTACAATTGGGAAGCATACATTGCAAAGGAATTCCTTGAAGCGCTCGCGACGCGCAGGAGAAAGGTAGGCCCTTTCATTATTCCTGGTTGATAGTCCTTATCGCCCTGGTAGGATGGCAAGAACCTATCGAGGTGCAGTTTGATTCTATACCTCTAGACCTGTCTGGTGCAGTAAGATACGCATCTCTGTGGGTTTCCCAGGATAAAACCCTACAGCAGATGACAAAATGTGTATTTTCCTTTTATATGATGAGTATCTCATATGAGATCACAAAAACTCCACAGCTCAGTAATGAGTTATTTTCTCAATATGAAGGCACAACCAATTTTAGTGCCAATATGCATCATATTTTCATCTTGGCCTGCGCAGATCCAAAGCATCAATGGTTTAAGTTACCATATGTAGCAACTAAAGAAGACATCCTCACGGTAGTTTAGTAGTGGCCGGCTGAATGGCTGGAGGACGTAGGAAAAAAACCCACCATTCCAATCCCCCCAGTTACCCATGTGGGTATAGGCCCTAGTCAGACGTAGTAACAAGACCTACCAGAGGACAGTGAAGACCAAACTGAGTCGTAGCAGACTGAAAGTGACCAGGGAGGAGATGGTGGAAATGAAGAAGAAGAAGCAGACTCGGTTAAAACTACCTCAGACCCTAATTGATAGGATAAGCGCAAGACGCTAGAGGCAGAGGAAGTGAATAAACCCCAGTCCTAAAAGAAAACGAAGGCATTGAAGGACAAGAATATTGATGAGGAGCCCATCCTGACAAGTGAGGAGCTTAATCAGGCTCTGTCGAGGTCCACATAAGTTCTCACCAAGAAATGGTCAGAATTTGCAGCTACGCATCTTGGTGCCATCACCGGTGTAGCAAAGCACATCTTGGAGTTGAAGGACTTAGCAGAAAAATCACTGACTGGCACTGCAGCAAGAAGTGCCCCAATAAGTGTGCAGACAGACATAAGGCAATGGCCAGCCAGAGATAACAAATGCAAAGTATCAAGTGCAGCCCTCATATTAACTGACACAGCGTCTCGCTCGGAGATGAGTATGAAGGTTGGAATAGATTACACTAAGATGTCTATGTCTGAGCTACATCTCTGTCAGTTAGAAATCATGAAGGAAATCCAGGAACGAGACCACTATTCACAAACACAGTTGGAAAATGCCAGAAGTTAGTAGTAGGGCTTTGAAGTGCAGCTGGAGGCAACGGAGCAGAGAAAGAGGGATGCAGAATGTAAGCGTATTACACTGGTACAAGTTTTGGATGAGGCATGTTGAAGTATTCCTGACTTCGACGTACAGCTGGTGGAAGAGCCAAAACAAAGATTAGTCAGGTTGAAAGAATATGCACAACAGTCTCACAGTGAAATAGAGAAGCTCAAAGTAGAACATGAGGCTCGGATTTCGGAGCTTCAACTCTACATCACCCCGGAGAGCCCACTAGAGGTCAGGGAACAACGCCGAGCAAAAATTCAGGCCTCCGCAGCAAAAATATCGGATACTGTGAGCAGCGCAGCAAAGCTGCTAGAAGATAGTGTTAAGGCCTGGACCACCCTGCAGGAACATCCAGAAGTCGGACAGCTACAAGAAACCATCAGGCAACGACAGACAGAGTTGGATGCAGTAAAAGCGGAAATTAAGACTCTGTAGCCTATGGAGAAAATGCTCAAGGTAAAGCGAAGCAATGAACTCCATCAGGAAATTGATTCATGCAGAGAAAAAGCAATAGAAGTGGAAAATTCTATGCAGCCACTTATCAACGAAGCTTTCAAGTTGAGTACTGCTGTGGACACCCAACTCAAAGTTTTGAAGGACTATGATGCATTTGCAAAGGAAAAGGCCAGTGAAGTATCATCCACAGCATTCCAGGAGTCAATGGAAAAGGAGAAAGTAGCTAACGACATCATGCACAGCCTCAACAGTCAGTTCACTATTTTCGCAAAGAAGATTCGTCCACCAGAAGGGCAGCAGAGTGTCTCGGGACGTGACACTAGTGAGTCTTAGGGGCCTGTTGGGGCGCGCACCTTGACGGTACTTAAGTGTGGTAATTCCGCAGTTTTTGTGAAATTTTTGTAAGCAGAGTTATGACTCAAAATAGTCTTAGGGGTGTCGGGGTTGAGTCAGAACCCTCTTTTTGTAATAAACCCATGGTTTAAGACCAGAGTTTAGGGTTCGGGGTGCCCATGGTTTAAGCCCATAGTTTTGTAATAAGTGCAATGTATAAATAAGCACTCTTGTAAAGAAGTCAAGTTAGGCTTTTGATGTAAGATGAATTGATGTGAAGCTAACGCTATTTTGTAAGAGAAGGTTAAGTCCCAGCTGTGTGCATGGATGACCTCTACAGCTGTGTGTGCAGAGGGTTTGTGGGTGATTAAGAAGATCTGCAGCTATGTGTGCAGAGGCCTGCAGCTGTGTGCAAGGCTTTTGGGAATTGACGGGATCTGCAGCTGAGTGCGCAGATTAGAACTGTGGTTTTTGTAAAGAGTTAAATAAAACACAGTTCTTTGGATGTATCCCCTACATTGGGGGTGAACCACGTTATATCTTGTGCTTTGGTTCTTTTTTTTGTTTCTGTTATGTTCTTTCATGCATTGATAAATATATATCTGATAAGTAAGGTCACTGCTAAAATAATAACTTCACTGTGAATTCCCAGTAAAGGGTTAAGCAAGTCACCGTCTGTTTATCTAGCTGCGAAGTTATATATGTGAATGTTGAAGCTCTGTGTTATATGATTATAAGTTATTAAAGGCTAAAGGTAAAATAATATCCCTCTTTTGCTTGCAGAAACCTGATTCTGTGGCACCCCATAGTTGTTTCGGGTGAGACTGCAACCTGCTCGCAGGTTGTTGCCGAAAGGGCCAACACTGTGGGTCTTTTGTTGGTGCGAAGTGAATGGTATAAAACCTGGGTCTGCCCTATAGCCCAACAGAAATACAAACACACAGTTAACTTAGATTTTAGGAAATCACTTCAGCAATTAAATCCACAGTAAACAAGGCAATGCTAGGTCACAACGAAAATCAAACACATAGAGAAATTAACATGTTCGGTAAATCACATCACCAACAAAAACATGGAAATTGCTAAATCTAGAATGTAATCCAAACACACAGTGAAATTAACCTATTAAGAAAATTGCATCTCCAATAAAAAACGTGGCAATCGCTGGATTCAGCACCACGATCTACTCCAACGAACTGGAGATTTCCACTGGAAGAAGCTTCTACGCATACCCATATTCTCCATGAAAACTGAATGCCCATTGTGCATATCTCTCTTCCCAAGATGATGAAATTGTGGCACCATAGAAACTCCCATCCAAAACACCCCTTCCTTGGCATCTCGCCCCTCTCTTTATAGAAAACGCATAGGGACAAGTGGCACGATTTTTCTGTCAAGGTAAAATAAAGAACACATCCATCTTCCTTTCTTTAAATTTTGTTTCCACTGCAGGAATCAAACGCATGCCTACCTTCCTACTGTAAAACCAACAATTTCCCTAAAAGTCTCAGGCGCCCCCTCAATTTAATGAGACTCAATTAATAGTAAAGGAAATTAACAGATTTTGACATCTATATATTAGCATATATTAACACATATATCAAGAATATAAATATATCGATGAACAACACTAATATCTATATAAAAGCATTAAGAAGGCATCTGAAAGAATTGAAGCTTGTAATTATAGCTTAGACTAAGTCTTGTTCCCATTTATAATAGTGTCGCAATCAAATATGCTTATAGTATCTAACACTGGCCATGACAATGCAATGGAATATGATAGCAATGAAATATGTGTCACCATATTAATAGTCCGTAAGGAATACATGGTTTACCCCCTTTTTGCAGTGTAAGATATACAAGAAAATTCATAATTGTTTTATTTTTATTTTTATTGTTCTTTTTTTATTAAGCTTTGCATTTATGGATGGGGGTCACGAGGGGACATTACAATCTCTTTTCCATTGCCTTTGTCATCCTGGGAATTACTAAAACCTTCCATGAAAGAAGGGATTTATTCTTGTACAGTCCTCCTCTGAACTCTTTCTCTTGAGACTTCTAGAGGTCCATCGTTTGATGAATATTTTTCTTTGGTAGAATGGAAGACATAGTCTAAATATGATGAACTTGGAGCCAGATTTCCAAAATTCAATAAACAGTTTTTCAGCAATGTGCTGAAATTACACTCGGAGCATGCTTCACAGAATAAGAAAACCAATAAAGTTAAGCCATAATCATCAAATAAGACATACTTAAATACCAAACTAAACTAGCCAAATTGAAGCCAGCGACGACATAGGTTTTAGAGGTTTCATAGTTTTCAAGCTGAAATTTTTCAAGCTAAAAAAACTTGTTCTAAATTATAGTTTTAATTAATGGATGCTTTGTAATCATAAAGCTTTTTTATTGAATGAAAGAGAAGAGATCAAAAGAGGCATGATCCCATATCAATTTAATGAAAGAGAAGCAATAAAAAGATACTGAACACTCTTTTTATTAACTTTACATACAGGACATATGCTACCACCACTCTAGAATCTTATAAGCATAAATATCATTCCTTGATCTTGTTTGAGAAGGTAAGCCATAAACAAACCTTAGTCTTAAGAGAACATTTATGCCTCCAAAATGTTGCATGCCACTAGGAGAGATCTAAATTATTGTCTTCTTCACCTAACCAATGTTTGTAGAGTATGACCCCCTTCTTGTTTCCTTGATCAAATTAGTGCATCCTCATATTCTTTCAAAATTATATGACTCTCTTTTAACTCATTGATATACCGTGTATTATCCCCCAATACACAAACATTTTATGTAATATTAATTTTACTGTTTTTATTCCTTGAATATGATTGGAAAAACATGAATATGCCAATTGGTCCTTGGAGGACCAATGTAACTAAAAAACATTATTCTTATAATGGAAACCAAATTGTAAAGTACCTCTCATACCTCAAATCCATCATGGGTGAAAAGGGGGTGAAATTTTGTTTTGCTATTACTACACCATTATTCAATCATTTTAGTGGCAGATCTTACATGGAATTTAAGTGGAAACATGTACAATCAACTCAAAAATGTCCAAACTACACGCATTGTAAAATACAATCATTTGACCATGTACATCCATCCTCCTCTACAAAACCAACCACACAATTGCATCCAATTCACTAAGATAACATACACTAACATGCTCATTATGCTTTCTAGTATTCACATGATTAAGTAGTTCCCTCTGTGGTGGAATACTGGTGTAGTAACTAACGTGTCATTTGATACATACTCCAATGTCCCTTAACTGCATTTTGTTACCCTTTGTCTAACAATATGGAACAGATTACTCATTGTTTATTTCTGGTTAGTGAATCATATGAGAAGCACTTCCATTCATTCCAAAGGCATATCTTTCACAAAACATTCATCCATTCATCTATTAGTAGTTTGGTCTTCATCGTCGTAGTTCATTTAAAACAATACTATGTGCGAACAAAAATCATTACAATAACATTTCTCGATCATCTTCAACAACAACATAAACCATTATCAAGTTGTAGAGCATCATCATAGGCACACAAAACAATGTGAGGAAAATAAAAACATTCAGACACATGAAAAAGAGATAGACAAAAAATGTACGTGGTTCACCCTAACCTCAAGGTTACGTCCACCAAAAGGTGTCACATGCGTGCGACATTCATTTCATTAGAAAGTTACAATCTGCAATAGAAATGTTGCCATCATTTTCTATTGAACCTCACCGGATCCCACTTAGGGAGTATTTCTCTGGAATTCAATGTTACAAGATTCTAGATAGAATATTTTACATGTGCATCTTTATCTTCTCTAGAGGTAACTACGACAATGTACATGAAAAAAAAAATATATATATATATATATAGTCATAATTCCTATATATTCAAAGAGACTTTCCATATCCATACTTAACATAAGCAACCCATTAAAACTAAAACACAGTTGTGGCTTATCTAGTACTACACAGAGAAATGCGAGAATGTAATCCCCACAAAAGTTGGTAATCTCACTTTGGATATCGAACACATAATCCAATGTGCAAAAAGGGCCAGAATGCAATCAAGGATCTCGTTCCATACTCAATATGTTAGGTTCAAACTCAATCGATTTAACTTCAAGCATACAAACAGGCCGTACGAAATCTAAGTATAAACTGCCATATCAAGGCTGGGCCTTCCATTCGATATGCTAGGTTCGTATTCTGATTAGTTATAACTTTAAACATAAGAAAAGGGGGCCTATGAAGACAAACACACATTGCAATACAAAGCTGGGCCTTCCAACGCTATGTTGGGTTCGTAATCCAAGCAATTATAACTTCAATAATAAAAAAGGGGGCATATGAGGACAAGAACACGCTGCAATACAAGGTTGGGCCTTCCAACGATAAAGCTGAAAATTACTACGTAGAAGAAAAACATTGAACAAGACTCTTTGAATTTTTTTACCTATGAAGAGAATAACAGACCTCCTCCATATCCAAACCAACTAGGACCTAAATCATTCCCATTCCCATCAGATTTATTTAAAAGATGACAGAGGGTTATGGGCTCTTATATAAAATCATTTGCACAGTCCCAAACCAACTACGACCTAAATCATGCTCATACCCAACATGTTTATCTAATAGACAACAGAGCGTTATGGTCTCACACGCATACATATGCAGTAAAAGAAAAAGGGGGATAGGATTGCCTTTGTATCCCTCATAGTCAGAGGGTCATTACTCGGCCTACATCCCTATGCATTTTCATAGAAACAAAAACAAAAGAACCATCGAGATCTCACCATTCAAGCATCTTGAACACCATTGACATAGATTCCAAAACAACCACAACTTCATGCATGATCCTATGAATCCACATTCTCTGGCCACAACTTAGGTGTCTGCGCTACTGTAAATTTAGGTTTAAAACAGATATTTTTTATCCAAAGGGGAAAGAACCTCGACTATAACAATTTCACACATATATCTAACCCACAGAAATAAATTGATCCACCACAAATTACATCAATGACTACATGAAGGCAACCGGTCCACTACGATTTCTTTCATGGAGGGACCACAATTGGCGGTTGGTTTCACGCCTGTCAATCAATGGATTAGGGTTGTCCACGATAAGTTGGGCAGTGTCTGGGGAGAGAATTTTATTCTAAGGCATACATAGAGCTGTAGTTCAAGATCCCCAAACCACATAGATAGTTGTCCAACAGACATCCCTAAAGTATACTTTGAAAAGGAAATAAAAATGTTATAAGTAAGAAAAATACTCAGCGCAATTGGCAAAAATAAAATAAGAATAATGCAAACAGGGTTCAAAGTAAAGGTGCAGCTTACACCCAAAGACCCAAAGTGAGTTTTAGCTTATGCAAAGGTTTTTGCAATTTGGGGTATGTGACACAACACCTCCTTGGGTGCTCCATGGAAGTTCTATTCTAAAGCCTAGCACCTCTTTTGGGTGCTCACTGATAGCTTTGTCTTACAAAAATCATGAGTTCCCCTTTTAGACACCATAATACCTAAGTGTTATTCTGTTCATGGATCCCCCACTCCCATGACAATCCCCTTATGTGGCGTGAATGTGTACGATAAGAAGTCTAATGAGATGTCTTACACCTATGCATCCCTATCGATGCATATTGGTGCCTAAGCATGTGGACGTGGTAATCGATGCATATTGGTGCCTAAGCATGTGGAGCGCCAACTCAGCCAATGTAAACACGATCTACCCGAAAGAAGTTTAAGCCTGAAGTGAATTCTAAGCACAATGAAGACCGACACAAGAAATTAGGGAAAACACCAGAGGACCCTGAGATTCCTTCGTCTGGTTCAGCAGAGGTCCCACCTGCAGAAGATGAGAACATTGCACCGAAGCGTCCACCGTATCTTCCACTAGTTCGACCAGGAGTCCAGCCACCTCGACAGATAAAGAAGTTCACATTACGCACCCCTTCGTTGCCACTGGGTGTGCAGTTGGTCAAGACCATGACAGGGAAAATATACCGGCTTAAGTATGCCGACCACGACACGAATGATCGTGGGAAGTTTCCATAGTTCGTACCAAGACAATAAAAATGTTATAAGTAAGAAAAATACTCAGCGCAATTGGCAAAAATAAAATAAGAATAATGCAAACAGGGTTCAAAGTAAAGGTGCAGCTTACACCCAAAGACCCAAATCCAGAAAATGCAGAGGCTTTCTTCGAACCCCGAAATCCTTCCTCGTAGGGTGTGCTAAGTCCTTTTTTTTTCTCCCCCTTCTCCTTACGATCTGGAATGTATATATAAGTCTTGGCGAGAACCCTAAAACCTCTATCCATGCTCATGAATTCCCTGCAATGTCTCCACAATCAGTGCTGGTTTGTTCAGGGTAAAATAAAAACTCCTGGTTCAACGTCTCTCAAAATCAAGGGAGTTTAAATGACACCATCAAAATTTATGGCTATAAATCCGGAAATGGTTCCACAATCATGCCTGTTGAGTCAGGTAAATTCAATACCTCATTTTTGTATGGTATTTCCGTTCTATAACATATGTATGTGTTATAATATATATATATATATATATATATATACAGACATACATACATACATACACACACACACACACACACACACACACACACACNACATACATACATACATACATACATACATATATATATATATATAATCGCCTTTAGTTCCTAATTTCACATAATGTAAATTTAACTTCTTTTACCATAAGATGCCTTCACTTATATAAGGATCTCATTGTGTATGAAATTCCTTTTCATAAACATACATGATTTTCTATAATATATATATATATATATATATATATATATTTTGATGCCTTTTATTAGTGTAAGGTGGCAGTAACTTTATCTTGGTGGAGGTTTTTCTATTCTTGACAAAAACCTCTTTATGATCTAATGTATTGATTATAGTCACTCTTAGGTTACTAGACTATTTTTCATGAGATAATTGCCTCGTGTTCGAGCTCTAAGATTGCATATCGGTATTAAGCATGTGACTAAGAAGTGTCTTACAGCTGAGGGTGAGGGTAGCGGCTTGGTTCCCTTGACGATACCGCAATGATTTCCCATCACCATTACTTAACCTTCAAGATTTTTCCCTCATTGTTTACCCATCCTTTATTGGATTACTTTTTAGTTGTTAAGTTGCGACAACCTGTTTAGTCTCCTAAACATACAATATTAAGAAAGGAATCCCCTAACTCATGAGGTATTTGCTGGTGGGGCCTTGTCCTTGAGCTCCACACCAGAAAACAATTACAATAGACATTCACCATATACAACACTTGGGGCATACAAGAGGGACATTACATCCTTCCCCTATTAAAAATAACAGCGTCCTCGGTGTTCTTGTCTATCAACAATTTCCTTCTTCTCTTGGGTCATATTTTTTTGCTACGTCTTTTGTCCTGATCTCCTTCGATCATTCCTGCTTTTTGTAAGTCACCCTTTGTTCCGACCTGTAGTTTCCTATAACACAATTCAGGTTTTCCCAAAATTTAGTAAACTACATCTTAAATTATAATTCAACTTAGAACATAAACAGGATCCTTGTGCAACACCACAATTACACTTTATGGAACACTTATTAGTATCATAATACTCAATTACGCAATTGTTTCATAAAAAAAACATAATTACTATCATTTGGATAGTTACGTCATCCTCAACTTGAGGAAAGGATACCTTCTTCATATTACACATTAAGCATGTAACTCTTTAATTACTTAAAAATTAGTTAACACGTGTTAGTTCATTTCATTTTTCCAAACATCTTGGATTTTCTTTTTTATTCTTGTGCAGACTTACAACAATTTTTGAGGTTACTCTCCCTTTTAACCACTAGTTAAAAGTTTTCCCCTCAGTGACATCAAACAGCGTCCTGTCTTCCAGCTGTCGAATTTTTGCCTAGGTCTTTTTTTTTTGCCACACCATATGTATAACACCAATGTGTTCATGTGGCAATGACTTGCCTAACACCATTGTGCTCTTGCGGCATATATTCCTAACACCAATGTGCTCATGCGGCAATCACTTGCCTAACACCATGGTGCTCCCACGGCATTCAAATTTTTTCCTTGTTCGTATTTTAGTATTCAATATTTGACTATTTGTAACGCGCACTCCTTGGTGCTCAACATGAATTACTGTCATTGTCCCAATTCATGAATCAACTACATGGTCAGTCAAATCATTTATTGATAATCCAAAATTTAATTAATCAATTATCATAATTTCATAATTAGAAGCAATTTTAATCGCCATTCATGAGTTATATAACCCTGTAATTCATCTAGAAAAATTACCCCTTGCTCTTTTCTAAGCAATTGGGCATAACTTATAAACGCGGGAGGATTCTACACACCACAGTGTAAGTCAATTGCATCAATGATCAGAATCTTAATGAAGCCTTCAATGTCAGTATAACATCATCCATGGTTAATCCTTGGTTTATCAAAAATTGAAATTCAACAATTTATAATGAGTAAGACATCACCCATACTTAACCTTATGATTTAAAGCATTGAATTACTAACAGCCAATTCTAGCTGATAGTATTCCTAGCATATCCTGCAATATTAGCATATAACATTGTACAACATTCATCAATTATTTTCAATATCTACATCTTCAGATGTCCTTACTCGTCTATATTTGGATATCCGCTAGTGAAGGGATATTCTAACTTTATTCAACATTCAATATTGACCATGCTAGGGACACGAACATTCCAATATCATTAGTAACTCAAAGTAGAACATAATTCATATCTCAGCTACTTATGTCCTATTGTACAACTTTTCTAGCTCATCTGAATGCGAGCCTTTACATAGGTGCACTCTTTCTACACAATGAGTAACATTAGGTACAACACACCGTGCTTTTTACCTTAGCTGAGTTGTAGGCCAAGTCCATAAGTCGTCAGGTTCCCTTTTGAAGAAATACTGTAAGGAATGTTGTTGTCTTGCTGAAAATGTATAAGAGATCAATAATGCCAATGATTATGCATAAATAGCTGCATAACCCAAATTCTTGCATACTAATAATTACATTTAAAGGATACATTATAACAGGGGTGTTGTGGTAAATTAACTTGAATTCTCTTCCTAACAACCCTAAAATTCAAGTCCTACATTTCCTTAGCATCTATTTTGTACGCCAATGGCATTTAACATTCATGCGTTAATTCAGCAACTTCTGATAAAGTAATTGACGTTGACTTACTGAGGATTTTTGTTAGACACAGGCTCAGAAACAAATAACATTCACTTCTTTCATCATTCACTTAATTGGTGTAATGACTAACCATTTTTACCATTTTTATGAGTTCACGAACACAATTCTTCATTATGTGCATTTAGGACCCCAAAGTCGTATGATGGATTATGAGCATACATATAGGTAAAAGTGTTTTCTTAAAATCTATTGGACCCAATCTCTTTGAGAAACATTATTTCCTACCTTCGATCATCTAAATGCTCAGTCAATAAATTTACTTTGGCTATAGTTAGTCATGCACCTTAACCAATTATTTATTAACAACATCTGTATTCAGTCGTCTATGTTCGACTAACATGCATCCATATGATTTAATGCAATCGCTTCATTTTTGGTTTTATATTAAATCCCAACTGTAAGGGGTGCTTCCCTATTTCACATAGTGTTAGTATTGGTAACATTTACTTAATACAATTTTCATTTGTATAATCTTGAGAGTGCAACATATGTTTTAGCATGGCTACCACTTTTAGCATTACTTACCTTTTTATTAAATCATTTTTACTATACGTGATATTTTGCAACAAATCTTTTAGAGAGTCTTCAAGGTTAATACAGTTACTCTCAAATGATAAACTTATCAGGGTCTCTTTAACTACTACCTTGATATCTTCAATGGATGTCTACCTAAGCCTTCTAGACCTAAGTGACTACATTATACATCCAACATAACTTGATACTCTAGTATTAATGCATGTATAGACCTTCTCAAAATTCTATAAGTAAATTGCTTCAGAATGATCATTCTCAAAATGATATAGTTACTATATTTAGGTACCTTAATAGAAATTTGCCAAATTTTTTTATAAAGTATATTCTCAACATATCAAATTATCAAAGCTATGTTTTTCCCAAAAATTCAATATAATTAATCAAATGTTATCGTCTTGGTAACCTTCCATAATAAACAGGAATCATACAGACTCCAGATGTTACTTTTCCACTAAGGATTTCATCTTTTGCCTCACCTGCATGATTTTCTCACAAATTCTTGCCCAAAATAAGTTGAATGATACTCTCATAAAACAAATTATAGAATAACAAGTTCCTATTTGAATGCAACAAAATATACTTGTGTATCATATCAATGCTTTACTTCCTCTTCAATATCCTTTCTTGACGTGTTAATATCATGCACTTAATATTACTAAAACAATTTCAAAACAACACAAGTATATCTTGCATAAATGTCTTGCATCAGGCCTAATACTATCTTCATTTTCTCATTCACCAATCAAACATATAACCTTTTCTATATTTCAGTTCATGCAACTAACTTCATGCATTGCACATAATTATGAGAAAACCCATGCAAACCACTTTATCTCAATGATATTAACATTAAACAAAATTTTCTTTTTATAGCATGCAATATAATATCTCATATTCAAATCATACAACATACCTATATGTTGATGAGTCCATTAGGTCCAAGCATTGTAACTTTCCTCTCATACCATATGTAAAGTACCTCTCATACCTCAAATCCATCATGGATGAAAAGGGGGTGAAATTTTGTTTCGCTATTACTACACCATTATTCAATCATGTTAGTGGCAGATCTTACGTGGCATTTCAGTGGAAACATGTACAATCAACTCGGAAATGTCCAAACTACACGCATTGTAAAATACAATCATTTGACCATGTACATCCATCCTCCTCTACAAAACCAACCACACAATTGCATCCAATTCACTAAGATAACATAAACTAACATGCATATTATGCTTTCTAGTATTCACATGATTAAGTAGTTCCCTCAGTGGCGGAATACTGGTGTAGTAATTAATGTGTCATTTGATACATACTCCAATGTCCCTTAACCGCATTTTATTACCCTTCGTCTAACAATATGGAACAGATTAGTCATTGTTTATTTCTGGTTAGTGAATCATATGAGAAGCACTTCCATTCATTCCAAAGGCATATCTTTCACAAAACATCCATCCATTCATCTATTAGTAGTTTGGTCTTAATCGTCATAGTACATTTAAAACAATACTATGTGCAAACAAAAATCATTACAATAACATTTCTTGAACATCTTCAACCACAACATAAACCATTATCAAGTTGTAAATCATCATCATAGGCACACAAAACAATGTGAGGAAAATAAAAGCATTTAGACACATGAAAAGGAGACAGACAAAAAATGTACGTGGTTCACCCCAACCTCGGGTTACGTCCACCAAAAGGTGTCACATGGGTGCAACATTCATTTCATTAGAAAGTTATAATCTGCAACAGAAATGTTGCCATCATTTTCTATTGAACCTCACCGGATCCCACTTAGGGAGTATTTCTCTGGAATTCAATCTTACAAGATTATAGATAGAATATTTTACATCTACATCTTTATCTTCTCTATAGGTAACTACAACAATGTACATGAAAATATATATATATATAGTCATAGTTCCTATATATTCAAAGAGACTCGCCATATACATACTTAACATAAGCAACCCATTAAAACTAAAACACAGTTGTGGCTTATCCAGTATTACACAGAGAAATGCGAGAATGTAATCCCCACAAAAGTTGGTAATCTCACTTTGGATATCGAACACATAATCCAATGTGCAAAAAGGGCCAGAATGTAATCAAGGATCTCGTTCCACACTCAATATGCTGGGTTCAAACTCAATCGATTTAAATTCAACAATACAAACAGGCCGTACGAAATCTAAGTATAAAATGCCATATCAAGGCTGGGCCTTCCATTCGATATGCTAGGTTCATATTCTAATTAGTTATAACTTTAAACATAAGGAAAGGGGGCCTATGAAGACAAGCACATGTTACAAAACAAAGCTAGGCCTTCCAACGCTATATTGGGTTCATAATCCAAGCAGTTATAACTTCAATAATAATAAAAAGGGGGCATATGAGGACAAGAACATGCTGCAATACAAGGCTGGGCCTTCCAATGATAAAGCGGAAAATTAATATGTAGAAGAAAAACACCGAACAAAACTCTTCGAAGGTTTTTACCTATGAAGAGAATAACAGACCTCCTCCATAACCAAACCAACTAGGACCTAAATCATTCCCATGCCCATCAGATTTATTTAAAAGATGACAGAGGGTTATGGGCTCTTATATAAAATTGTTTGCAAAGTCCCAAACCAACTACGGCCTAAATCATGCTCATACCCAACATGTTTATTTAATTGACAACAGAGCATTATGGTCTCGCACGCATACATATGCAGTAAAAGAAAAAGGGGGATAGGATCACCTTTGTATCCCTCGCAGTCAGAGGGTCATTGCTCGGCCTACATCCCTATGCATTTTCATAGAAACAAAAACAAAAGAACCATCGAGATCTCACCATTCAAGCAGATTGAACACCATTGACACAGTTTTCAAAACAGCCACAGCTTCATGCATGATCCTACGAATCCACATTCTCTGGCCACAAATTAAGTGTCTGCACTGCTGTAAATTTAGGTTTAAAACATACATTTTTTATCCAAAGGGAAAATAACATCGACTATAACAATTTCACACATATATCTATCCCACAGAAATAAATTGATCCACCACAAAGTACATCAACGGCTACATGAACGCAACTGGCCCACTACGATTTCTTTCATGGAGGGATCACAATTGGCGGTTGGTTTCACGCCTGTCAATCAATGGATTAAGGTTGTCCACGATAAGTTGGGAAGTGTCCGGGGAGGGTATTTTATTCTAAGGAATACATGGAGCTGTAGTTCAAGATCCCTCAACCACATAGATAGCTGTCCAACAAACATCCCTAAAGTATACTTTGAAAAGGAAATAAGAATGTTGTAAGTAAAAAAAATACTCAGTGCAATTGGCAAAAATAAAAGAAGAATAATGCAAATAGGGTTCAAAGTAAACATGCAGCTTACACCCAAAGACCGAAATCCAGAAAATGCAGAGGCTTTCTTCGAACCCTGAAATCCTTCCTCGTAGGGTGTGCTAAGTCCTTTTTTTCTCCCCCTTCTCCTTACGATCTGGAATGTATATATAAGTCTCGGTGAGAACCCTAACGCCTCTATCCATGCTCATGAATGCCCTGCAATGTCTCCACAATAAGTGCTGGTTTGTTCAGGGTAAAATAAAAACTCCTGGTTCAACGTCTCTCAAAATCAAGGGATTTTAAACAACACCATCAAAATTTATTGCTATAAATCCGAAAATTGTTCCACAATGAAGCCTCTTGAGTCAGGTAAATTCGATACCTCATTTTTGTATGGTATTTCCGTTCTATAACATAGGTATGTGTGATAATATATATATAACCATAAATATATACATATATATATACATATATATATATATATATATATATAATCTCCTTTAGTTCCAAAAATCATATAATGTAAATTTAACTTCTTTTAACAAAGGATGCCTTCACTTATATAAGGCTCTCATTGTGTATGAAATTCCTTTTCATATACATACATGATTTTCTATAATATATATATATATATATATATATATATATTTTGATGCCTTTTATTAGTGTAAGGTGGCAGTAACTTTATCTTGGTGGAGGTTTTTCTATTCTTCACAAAAAACTCTTTATGATCTAATGTATAGATTGTAGTCACTCTTAGGTTACTAGACTATTTTTCATGAGATAATTGCCTCGTGTTCGACCTCTAAGCTAGCATGTCGTTATTAAGTGTGTGACTAAGAAGTGATTTACGGCTGAGGGTGAGGGTGGCAGCTTGGTTCCCTTGATGATACCATAATGATTTCCCATCACCATTACTCGACCTTCAGGGTTTTTCACTCATTGTTTACCCATCCTTTAGTGGATTAATTTTTAGTTGTTAAGTCGTGGCAACCTGTTTAGTCTCCTATACATACAATATTAAGGAAGTAATACCCTAACTCATAAGGTATTTGCTTGTGGGGCCTTGGCCTTGAGCTCCACAACAGAAAACAATTACAATAGACAATCACCATATACAACGCTTGGGGCATACAAGAGGGACATTACACAAATTATAGGGACAACCACATTAAATGAGGAATTATGCATGCGAGGAGTGGGAGAATGCTAGGGGTCATTCTGAGACAATTACACCATGCGTGGGAGGGTCAGTATGGCGCTAGACCCACCATGGGAACCAGAAAAGGAGTGGAATAGAAACTTCGAGAGCTACAAAATACCTAGGATGAAACTATAAAGAGAACGTCGCTCAATATATTGGGCTCTCGTAGGCTCAGCACTCTGTGTTAGGCAAGCTCAAGAAAACAAGACAAGAGATTCCGCATTGGAGAAATTGGAGTGAGTTTTACTGTCACAACTATTGGAATGCATAATTATCTTGAGCTGATTAAAGAGAGAGGTAACCTTTGTTCTTAATATATGGTTGGGTGGAACATGGTTTCCATCTTCATTGCAAATCATTCTACAAATAGGTTACGTTTTCTAGTTTGACATTTCTACATTTTACCAAGATAAGAGTATATCTGTAGATGTGTGAATGTGTGTTTCTGTGCTTCTGTTTTGATGATAAATGCCATATTTAATGCATTAACAAAAAAAATTCTTCCGAGCTAGTGTGTGTTGAGACTATGCGTAGATTGTCTATGAAATGCCTTTGACACTATGGTTGTTGTTTTGGATTAAAAATTTGAAGGCTTGCATGCAAGTGAATTCCAGATACACAAGTTTGCATGCATAGATGGGGTCTACACACTGTTACCTAAGTTGTCTACTTTATGTCTGGAATGTTTATGGTAGCCTATGTTTGAATATCAGGAACATACATGTGCTTTCTATATTTGGAATATGTTCATTTCGTGCGATTAAAACTACTTGTGCATGTATTCTTTTTGTAATGTTTCGATAAGTTGAAGCCAAAATGTGTACTTGATAGCTTACTGCTCCTTGCGTGAAGGAATTGAAGGATGGGAATACATCAAATAAGTTAGTACTGTTAGGTTAAATGACTGAAGTATGAAAATTCAATTTATAGCTTCGCGTTGCCTTTGTCAAAGGTCTGAAGTACGAGAATGTATGAGACTAGTTATTACTTCTATAGGGCTTGGAAGTTTCCTAGCTAACTATTGCTTGTGGAATGATGCTTATGAACCTGTGTCATCATGTTTTGTTTGATTGATCATGCTTTTCTTCTGGGAAGATTGGTAACTTAAAAGGGGGATTACTGCTCTGCACAAAGTTACTTGTATGTTGTATGATTTTCCTTGATGAATGAGTTTAGGGCATGTTTGCGTATGTAGGAATGTGGGTGATAAAATCATATATAGAGTAACTCCAGGTATGTGACTAGCATAAATTCCCATGAACTAGTGTGTGATCATGCCGTATTTCGCATGACTAGGATTTCTTTTGTTATATAACGTATAAATGTTACACGGGGGCTTCACTTTTTGACCAATATCCTATCACGTTAGTTCATATTGTGGGTTTTAAAATTATCAAAAATTGAACCAATATATTGCAGGTATGGGGGGGGATGAGGGGTGTAAGGTAGGGGTGGGTAGGGTGGTTTATAAGGATTAAGGTATAAAAAGGGTTGGGGAGGAGGTTTTAAGTATTGGGAGGGGGTTTCAACAAAAATAGTTTGGGTCAATATATATGGAAATTAAGGGTATTCTTTAATACCCCATGATCGCACGTGCTCTGTGAGAGGTTCACTAAGTGAAGTCCCCTTGAAATGTTATGATACACCTACTTTAACTGATGCTTTGTCTATGGGTCTGATCCCTCTCCAAAGAAAAGTATTCATGTTTGTTTAAGAATTGTTTATGAGTGCATTGGGTATGTAGATCATGGAGGAAGTAATGCACCTATTGTGTTTTACTTCATTGAAATCTTCCTATTGTTATAGTCTTCATTAAAATGCATCTCTCCTCCTTAATTGAAGGAATAGGACTATGTTGATTTATGGAGTGTGCAGTTTTAGAAGCCAAACTATGTTCTAGGCATCTAAGGTTGTCCGTGGGTACATGAACCTTCTAAACCTTGGTATCTATTTTTCTATGATGAGTTTTAGATTTGTTATTGTTCTCTTATGAAGGTCTAGTTTATAAAACCCTCTAGAAATCCTAGGTGTTGAATGGGAAAAGCTTGAATCCCCTTAAGGAAAAATACAAAACAACAATTTAAGAATTCTAAAGAAGGAATGAAGGTTAGCAATTTTGTGTGTTTCGCACTTGGCAATGCGCACTACGGAAGGCAGAAGGCGGAGAGTCTAAGGGAAAGTGCAATGAATATTAATATTTACACGATCTGCGATCTGCATATCAGAAAGAAGAAAAGGAAAGTTAAGTCTTAAGAGGGTTAAATCCATGATCCGCATAGCAGAAAATGGAAAGTTGAAAGGAAAGTAAAGGTCATCAAAGTGTTAAGTTTTGCGATCCGCATAGAGGAAAGCGGAAACAGGAAAGGATAAGTTAAATGCTAAAAAGAGTTAAGACTTTTGTGTTTTGTGATCCCCATAGTGGAAGTTGAAAAGTAGGAGGAAAGAGTGTAAGCTTAAAGTTATTAATATTTCTGCAATCCGCAAAGTGGAAGGAGGAAGCGGAATAGGAAAGTTAAAACGCAATTATGCTAATATTTTCGCATCATGTGATCCACATAATGGTAGGAGAAAATTGTAATATAAAGGTTAAATTCTTACATTTATTAAGACTTCCACGATCCACGATATGCACAGTGGAAAGCAGAAAGCGGAAGGTGGAAAGTGAGGAATTCGGAGGGCAGAAGGAGGAAAGTGAAAGTAAGGAAGTCGGAGGGCAGAAAGTGGATAAAGGGTTTTTCCATTTGTTGCTTCTGATTTCTGAGTTTTGCAGTGGAAGGCGGAAGATGAATGTCGAAGGCGAAAAATGGATAAAGGATTTCCGTCGTTTGTTGTTTTTTTTGATATCTGAGTTCTGCAACGGAAGGTGGAAATTAAAAGGGTGGAAGGCGGAAGGCAAAGTGCACGAAGGACATGTCCAGTGCGGAAATGGTCATTTTGGTCTCAAAGTGGATATATTAAGGACGTAAATGACCTACCTAGTTTTAGAAGTGGATATAAATGCGGGCTGATAAATTTCCTTGCAGAAATCAATGTTGGTTATTTTTCTAAAGCTTAAAGTTGAATATTTATGAAAGTTATAGCCAAAATTTGTGTGAAAGATTTATATTGAAAAGGTTTTTATTACGCATATTTTCATGTTATATGGATATGTTACATATGGTGTCAGAGCCACGTTTCAACCATGTCACCTTTTGGAACAACTAAACCCGCTACATTATAGAGAAACTTTGTTCTAACGATAAAAGTTTTGTTTGGAATGTTTAAAATAGACCCACAAGTTTGAACCCTATCGCCTTTTGGAAACATCAAGTTCTCCTAACGCACACCAAGGTTCTAACTAATTTTGCAGAGTGATAACCATCGTTTGTTTGATGACTCATGGTCATATACGCTGGTTGTGTATTAAATTGATGGATCCTCATAAATGCATTCTAATGAGTGTATTATGGATGAGGAGTATGAACGATGTACTACAGGGTATGCTTGTATAGTGATTGATGCATGTATGGTTGTCTTTGGTAGGAATTACATGATTGATAAAGGATGGAAATAGGTTACGGTATTATGAATTGATGATCTTGTATGCATGAGAGTTGCTATAAGACTGATTGTAGTTATTGAATGATGGCTTCTTGAATGATTTCTTAGAAGAATGATTTGCAATGAGGTAAAAGAGATATGTTGTTATAACCCCTTTTTGAGCCTTAGTTAGATGAGGATTATTACATATAACTTAGTTGTGTATGATACAGTATTTCAGGTGAGCGGTGAAGATGAAGTACAAGACCATAAGGAATAATTTGATTTTTTTACATCTAATTATTATGGTGTTGGATAGCTGGGATGAGCACTTAAAACTTGGAGGAAGTATACTTGGATATCCAAAGAAAAAATAAAGATGCCTACTAAGAAGTAAAAATGCACTGTAATTAAATTCGTCCCTGTGAAGTGAATACGCTTACCTCTCAATGAATGGAAGGAATAAGAATCCTCGTATCCTTATGAATCATGAAATCTAATATTGTTAAATTTTGATTCTTGCATATGTTGTAATAGACATGCAGTTGGATGTATAATATGATTATTGGCATAGAATACTAAGCAAGGCATAAAGTAATAGTAGATGCTTTTGATAAAAAATTTACTTATGTGGCTGAGAAGGTAAGGGGTTTTAGAAATCCTGTAGCTTAAAGGCACGTATCTACCTTGAAGTTAAAGAAAGGTATGGAAAGGATGAAAATTGTATGTAGTGTAAGTCATAAACCTGATCCTTAAAAGGAGGTCAAAAACACGTAAAGGACTTCCCCGTATTATGTAAGCTTATGAATGTATTTCCACAAGAGATATCTAGATTACCACCTCAACAAGCACAAGGAAAATATTTTTCCAAGAAACCAAATTTGCATGTTTCTAATTAAAGAATAAGCTAAACTATGAACGAAGGTTTAGTGTTGGACTTGGAAGATGCCCTAAACGGAGTGCTGACATATTATTGCACATGAACAGATTCATTCTACTGTCGTTTCCTTCCTAGAGAAGCCATGAAATTGGACCGACTGTTATGATAAATCAACTTATTCTCTTGACAATATATTTGTATTTTAGGAATTCCATGTACATAAAATTGTGGCCTAGGAATGGTGCGAATGAAAGAAATTTGATAGTTCAGATGCCTATGCATTAGTAGGCATATAAATAGATAGGGAATAGTGCTCAGGAAGATGTGTTGCATACACGCAATAGTACATCATTAAAAATTTAGTAAATTTTTTACTTGTACACCAGAACAACCACTAACAATTAATGTAGTCTATGATATTAGGGTCAATGGCAATAATTGCAGGACTAGGGGCATATGAGCATAATTGGAATGGTAGTGATAATGTGCATACGACCAATATCCTTGTGAAAAAGGATAGGACAACAAAATATGATCAAAAGGTTGGTGTGAGGGGTGTGTAGCCTTGGTAAGAGACTGGTCGATCATGTAACATCTAGAAATCGATGTTATTCGTTTATACTATGATATGCTCACAAGATTCTATTATAAATTAAATATATTGCATTATGGTAGACCATAGTAGAAAACTGATAACGCCAAGAGCATATTGTGTACGTATTAGATTTTCTAGTTCTGAAAACAATATATATATATCTCTGATAGATGGAAATATTGATGCTATAAAAATCCATGATGTAAAAATGGTGATAGTTGCAGGTACCTATACGTGGTAATGGATGTGATATGAGAAGGATATTTGCGGCTAGTTAGGCACCAATATGCATCGATGGGGACGCATAGGTGTAATACATCTTGTGGTACACATTCACGCCACATAAGGGGACTGTCATGGGAGTGGGGGATCCGTGAACAGAATAACCCTTAGGTATTATGGTGTCAAAAAAGGGAGCTCATCATTTTTGTAAGAAAAAGCTATCAGTGAGCACCCAAAAGAGGTGCTAGCCTCTAGAATAGAACTGCCATGGAGCACCCAAGGAGGTGTTATGTCACATACCCCAAGTTGCAAAAACATTTTATGTTTTATGAGACATTATGTTTTAATTTTATTATAAAGTTTGTAATTATTGACCAAGTGGGGTCAAAAATAATTGTATTTAATTGCTGAATATTTTATTAATTAATAAATAAAAGATGAGAGAACAAGTTAAGGAGGCTGTTAAAGAAGTGTCTACTAGCCACTTGGTGGAATAGGCTGGGTTGAGAGGGGATTGACACTTGGAAGCATCCTCAAACTACTTCTAGATGTTGGAGGAGGTAACTTCCCTATTTTTGTGGTCATGTTCCCCAGAAAAGTGGAACAAGAGAAGGTAGCTCATTAAATGAAAAACTGACCCAAAAGACCTAGGCATGCTAATAAAACTACCCATTGAATTCAGCTAAGGATGCTCATTATTTACTTGTGAAATTTATGAGTGAAATTGGTGCACAAGAAATTCGATGGAGGGGACACGCAGAAGTGTTTGAGTGGAAAGTGTTGATTTACTAAACTAGTGTAGTTGATTTGGGCTGAGTTCTTACTGCTACAGGAAGAAGTATTACTGTTGATTACTATGTGGAGTTTGCAAGGGTTTCTAAACCTATTCTCTCACCGAGTGCTTTCAACGTGGTGGACCAGTAGACAGGCTTGGGGGTCCTAATATTTGCAGCTCAGTTGTCTTCAGGGGTTGGTTGGGAGGAACGAGCTCCTTATCTTGTTTTCTCCTTTGCTATATTACCACGTTCTAAATTTGACTTGTATATTCTTTATGCAAGCATAGGAATTGGAATGTATAAATTTAGGAATCGATGCATCTATATGACTAATTATTTTGTTAGTTAGTTAGATCTTTTATTGATCCAAGATTTATAAATTTTGTTCACATATGTATTAGAATAAACAATTTAGGGCTAGTTTAAATTTACTAATGAATAGATTATGTGACCATATTTTTCCACACCTTCAAGAAGGTAGTACTCTAGTACACTAGGTGAAATTAAGTTTGATGATTAAATCAAATAAAAAAATGTAGGACTATGATTATTTACTTTCTACTATTAAATCTTTATAGAAATGTTAAAAGAACGTTTCCTCTATTTCAGAAGTTTCCTTAGTTAGAATACATCTATTTTAAAACATAAACAAAAACTATCTTAAAAGAAGATCGCTTAAAAACTAGTACATACTTTATGTAACTCTCTTCGTGTTCACATAGTAATAATCACTATCTATAAGTTTAACCTATTATAAATACATATAATTATTAATTATTATAGGAAACAGAACATAAATATGAATAACATAAATTATATAAACATTATAAAGGAATTTTAGTAATAACTTAGGTTTTGCAAATAACAACCAAGTAATTTCAGTAATACTATAAGTAAAACAACAGATATCAATTACATCAAAGTAAAAACAACAATAATGGAGAGTTTTAATTTCAAACAAAATACAAACCCTAATTAAGGAAAACTATAAACCAAGTCTTTCTTTCTTCCCTCTTTTAAAAAATAGAGTATTGACAGTTTTATCATTCCCTCGATAATCAAATCCTTCTTTACATAATTATGATATCTATATTATAATTGGCTTGAATTAAATAAATTTTTATATACAAACATAGTTTAGACTATTTATAATTTAAATACTAAAATAAATAAGAAAAGATAAGTAAAATTATTCTAAAACAAATTTACAAAGTTATACTCGGGTTTTAGTGACAAGCCCTTTCTCCTTTTTATTATTTCATAAATAAATATTTAAACTAAAAGGAAACCCCACACGATAGCTTTCACATTAAATTGTCACATAAAAACCTCATCTTAACAAAAATCATAATTATGGATTTTTGCAAACAATGAAATCCTTGCATTATGTTTTATCAAATCATTTCACTAGAAGGTCAATAACCACAAGGTTCTTCAAACTTCATGAAGCTAACTTAAACCAACTGAAATTTCCAACACATGAAAAAATCACGATGTCCAAGTCGAGTAAAGACCTTTTTCTACACAGGCTAGTGCACCCATTTCAGTGTCAACTGTTACAACTTAAAAACAAGGTATTTACAAACTACAAAACCCTAATAAAAATATAAGATATCGATAAAAAGATTCTACGACCACACAGCCTTTACAAACAAGCATGGTTCAAAATGAAACTATGGAAAAGGATATCCAAACTCTGCAAGATAACATCTTTTCGAACCCCACACATCATCACATGAGAATACCTCAGGCATGAAATGAGGCTTACTAGGTTGTATGAGAAGTGTGGGTCCCTTTTTGTGGATGTATCGTGTGTCTTCCACCTCATAGTAGAATTTTTTGAAGTTTCCACAAGATTTTAAAAGAAAATGTGTCAAGCTCTTTTCTATAAAAAAATATTGTTTCCTTAAAGACTTTTTTTGGACAAATGCAGAAAGGGTTATAAAAACGTTTACCTGGAGATATTATGTCCTCGGTCGCATGGTGATTTTTTTGTGAACAGTAACCTTGGCCTAGAAAACCTCATGCCCTAGCAACTAGGTAGGAAAAACAGAAGCTAAAACCTCAATGAGAATGTTAAAGCAAATAGCAAAGGCCACGATGAAACCAAATCTCCCCACTGTCAATGAAAATCCACAAAGTAAGCTGCAAGTTTAGAATGGGAGACCACACTACTATCAAGAGAGAGGTTTTAGCTGTGTTGATAGACGGGTGAAGACACGCATAGAGCTAGACTTTGGCATCGAAGGCCATCACTCACAGAGATAAAATGATGGCACCAATGGCCATGAGGCCATGAGCCTCGCGAAACTTTCCACAACAACGAAGGGTGTGGTAATTAATGCACGATTTTAGGGTTGGAAGAGTATTGTAGTAGTGTTTACCAACACCAAAACCCTATCCACTAACATATACCCACGTGGTTTCCACTTTGACTTGAATTTGTGTGTGTTTCTCTATAGTTCAAGAGCTTGAGTGAAGCCTCCAAAAAGGATATTCATATCCTTGTTAGTATTTTGGTTAAAATCATATAAGTACAAGATTTCAAGTATAGAGATGCTTTATTATAATTTTGGGTAAGGGTATTATAGGTTGGTTTTGCATAGATAGGGTTATACTTACTATATAAACACCTTATAGTGAGTTTTAGCTTATGCAAAGGTTTTTGGTTTTTAATTCTTCTTTAGGTAATGAACTTTCCACTCCATAAAACAAAGCATTAATACTACACATATATCCTTATAATGTATTATTTTACACTTTCGCATGGTAAGTACCTAGGTAGTTAGTAAAAAATACTCTTCCTAATATCATTAGTTTCATATATTTAAATGTCATTTCTTTAATACCTTATAACAATGCTTAGAGTTATGTAGCATTCCAATGTATGTTGATACAAGTGCATATACATTACCTTGGTAACAAGTAGTAATGTATTGCAAGATTTAGTTTGCAAAATTTATCATTCTCTAGAGTTGCATGTAGAATTTAGGATTTAATATAAAAACAAAAGGATAAATATAGGATGTACAAGTTATATTCAAAGTTAGGTGGAAAGCATCTACTTCTAATTCTGCTTGTATTTGTAAGTACTTATGCTTATAAATAAATAAATAAGAAGTAAATATGCATGCAAACATTATGTCCTTAAACCAAGAATAAAAAGGTTAACAACTTAGACCTTAAACATTGTGTAACAACTTAACAATGTTAATATTGAGAAAAGATTCAAGTTTGACAATACCTTTTTTTTCTCAAAGGTGTAAACTAAACAAATATTCTAGCATTTTACTTTTGTAAATTGAGATAATTAATCTCGATCGTGAAACTGGGATACAAAGCATCTTACCTGTAAAAATACCTCTACAAAAATCATTATTTCACTGCATTAACTTCAAGAGCTAATTAAGCCTAGGGCATGAACTGAAGTTCCTTCATTTTAAATAAGAAATAAACTTAGTACATAGTAAACAAACAATTGTTTTCAACTCTTACTACTTCACTTCATTACTTGCTAAATCAATCTTTCAAGACTTAGTTATGAATTCAAAATAGTGAAGTATGCAGTTATAGAAATTAATAAAGGAATTGGTTTTTGTTTCTAGATTAGACCCTATATGATGTTAATTGTTAGCAGTTAATTTGCCCTCTTTACCGATGATTTTAAACATTAATTGTCGCAAGAAAAAATTTAAATTGTTTTATGAAAATTTGGATTATTACATATGGTATGAGAGCACACATTGAAACACTAAACTTGAATGCGGCTCAACCTGTGTAGACCAAAAGTAAATAAAATGCATGCATAATTGATTTATTATTTTTCTTTTGAAATGGTGTTATCAAAGAAAAAATTCTGAGCTAGAACTACACGTATGGAAAGACTTCTGAGGAGATGAAGGGTCCCCATTAAACAGAGAGAGTAATTCTAGAAAAGAACCAGTTAAGGAAAAAATAACTAACAATTCTTCAGAATTATTACAAACTGTTAAAGAATTAAGAATTGAAATGGAAATATCTAAAAAAGAGAGCGAAAGAATTCTAAGAGCTCAAGAGGAGCTGAACATGATACTGATGAAAATTTTTTAGAGTGAAGGAAAAGATAAAGAGATAGGATCCGAAAATACGTCCTACCAACATAAAAGAAAAAGTCCAAATAGTCTTAAATTGAAAGCAGTTCATCTTCTAAAATTTATGGTGATTCACACAGAAAGAATCGCAAGTACTCTAGTGATAGCACTAAAGACAATTACGAATCTAGAAAAAGAAAATATAATCATTTTCAGGAAATTTTGGGAGAATTTAAGAAGATAAAACCACCAACTTTCAGTGGTGAAACTGAGAAAGGGGTGGAAGCTGAATCATGGCTGTCTCGAATGAAGAAGTATTTTCAAATTTATAATTACTCCAATGAGCTAAAAGCAAGAATGGCCATTTACAACTTAACTCGAAAGGTAGATATCTGGTGGCAGTGTTTAAAATGAGTAAAAGGTATTAAAGAAAAGAACATTAAGTGGAGTACCTTTAAAAAAAACTTTAAAAATTAGTTTATGTCGGAAGAGTACTATAAAGAGCGAGCTAATGAATTCTATTAACTAAATTTGGGAACTATGAACATGAAGAAATTAAACAATAAATTTTTAATTTTACTACTTTATGTGCCTTACATTGTGGATGAGAAGCCTAAGGTGCAACCGTTTCTAAGTTGTTTACCTTTTCACATAAAAGACAAAATTGAATATGATAATCCAAAAACCCTTGAAGAGGCTATGCGAAAGGAAAATTTTTGCTATGAGCAGAACCAAAAAAGGGAAAGCATGTCAAAATATCTGTGCATGAAGTCTCGGTGTTGGTTGCTACTGTTGTAGATGAACTTGCTTGTGGACTTGAATTGCTAGACTAGTGCTGCGTTTTTTTGGGGAGTGGCAACTTTTAAATTTTTTCTGCGGTAATTATTTATGGAATAAAGAAATATGTAATTATTTATGGAATAAAGAAATATGCTATGGAATAAATCAAAGCCTCAAGTTTGAATATTAAAAAAAATGAGGGTTTTTTCAATGGAAGTTTATTTGGAAGTTTAGAATGAATTTTTGAGAAAAGACTTTTCTTGAATAATAAGAAAGACCAATACCATACCATTGCTCCGCGGATGCTTCCCTCTCCTTGATTTTACCACAGTAAACTCTTGTGGTCATTGATGAATGTTTGTTAATATCTTCTGTGTATTATATTCAACAAACTTAGACATGAATTTAGTCTAAACTTTTAAAGTTTACCATAAATTTTATTCATAAAAAAATGTAATGATCATTTTTATTCATATACAAAACAAATGAACAATTATGAAAATGTTGCCAAATGACTTAGTTGTTGAATACCTCTTGAAAAAGATTAACTAAAAGAAATACAATATATACAAAAATCCTAACTACATAATAAAAAACCTTCATTAAAGATATATGTCACTTTTCAACATAATTTTAGTTAAATGGACTTCATGAGCAAAGTATAGGTTCCACAAACCTTAAACTTTGACATTATACTTTTAACAACAATTCATGAAATATCAAATTAAAACTTCAACAAAGTGATTATCCAAAAGCCTTGATGAACTAAAAAAATTCTAATCTAAAATCTTAAGGTTTTGAGTAACACATTAATAAGATGTTTTATGTATGTATAATATTTAAATAGACCTAAATACCTTACACTTAGCCATTAATTTCATTGAAACTTCTAAAGTTTACCATATGTTTTATTCATAAAAAACTTTATTGATTATTTGTATTCTTATACCCCAAAAAAGAGAAATGAGGCAAATGCTATTAAACTACTTATTTCTTGAATATAGATAATAATAAAAAGTTCACTAAAAGGCATACTATATATCCAGAAATCTAACTACGCAATAATAAATAGTCATTCAAACATAGAATTACAGAAAGTCAATTCAACAACAAAGTGTGGACTCCACAAACCTTACACCTTCACATGATACTTTTAAAAATAAGTATAGAAACCTTTGGTATAAGAATCAAACAATGTTCAAAACAATTACTAAGACCAAAAAAATCTATATGAAATCTTAAAAGTGATAATGTGAATGAAAATTATGTTTTTAGCATTGAATAAAAATAAACACAAATTTAAAGGTTTCTTTTTGTCTTATTCTAAGCAATTTACAATTTTATTTCTAAATATCTAGTTTCACTAACACTCTTCACTTCTACCTTTTCATTAAAAACATAAAAATCATACCAACATTAAAGATATACCTAAATACCTAAATCTTAGACATTGATTTCCTCTAAACTTTTAAAGTTTACCATATATTTTATTCATAAAAAAACTGTAATGATTATTTTTATTCATATACAAAACAAAGGAACAATAATGGAAATGCTGCTAAATGACTACCTTGTTGAATATCTCTCCAAAAAGATTAAGTAAAATAAACGCAATATATACAAAAATCCTAACTCCATAATAATAAACAGTTTTTAAAAATTTATCACTTTTCAACATAATTTTAGTTAAATTGACTTCCTCACCAAAAGTATAGGTTCCACAAACCTTCAACTTTGATATTATACTTCTAACAACAATTCCTGAAATATCAGATTAAAACTTCAACAAAGTGATCATCCAAAAGCCTAGATCAAATAAAAAAATTCTATTCTAAAATCTTAAATATCAAATTTTATCAATACCATTAACTTCCACTTTTCCTAAAAGCATAACAATCTTAACAACATTTAAAAAAAAAACACTTATCATAACTTTCCAATGTCTTCTAATGCCACAATATAACAATCAAAGTATATGTCTGCTTATTTATTTATACATCTGTATATGTCCATACCACAACCACAATTATTCAAAGTTTAGGAAATTTAATGTGAAATAACACAGTCATTTAACTTGTGGCAGGTTTATTTTAATAGGTCAACAATATGAAAATACAGACTGTTAAACCTCTTTCAGTGTAAAAAAAAAATACACTTTACTCTAGCCCAATTTCTAAAATATAAATATAAACACTGTAGATAATACTTATGTTTTATAATGAAGTTTAAGGAATACCACTAGCGTGTTCCTCTTCTTGGTGTTCTTGACGGCACTGATCTTCTTGAACTTGTAATTCCATTTTTGCAAGCTGCTCATCATGTGGAGGTTCAAGAATGTATGCATACTGCTCACCGTCTCCGATGAATCTTGTCGCAGTTAATGGTTCAGCCATGTTTTCATTATGCTCCTCACCTTCCAAGAATCGTGTTGGAGTTGTAGCTTCACGGTTGAAATCTCCTTCTAGTCTTCTCTTTTTGAGAGGAGGTCCAATTTCGAAATCAAGCAACTTAGGTTCCTTGGCTGCCAATTCTTTCAAAGCTTGCTCCTTAACATCCAGCGCTTCATTCTCTTCTAATGATTCCTCCCCCAAAGAGCACCTGTTGCATATTTGACAAGGTTTCCCTGGTTCTGCTCTACTAACAGGACAATCACAAAAATGACCATAGCCTGACGTAATTGTCAATCTAGAAATGTAACACATTGTGTTACCACAGGAACATGTCAGCTTATTGCAGGTCCACCTTGATTAACTGCGCGTGGCAAATGTTACATTCTCTTATCACAGCTTTTGTCATCCTCTCTTCAACTTCCCCACGAAGAGTATCAGGCAATTTCTGAACAGACACAGTAATGGAGAGTGATTCAGCTTCTTGCATTGGATACAAGAAGCCTTTAGACATTTTGTGTTTGGACACTCTAACACTTGTAGACACTTGTCTACTTCATATGGAATGTTACAAAATGGGCAATAAACCAAGCCGTCAACTTTGGCTTTAGCTATAGATTCATGCGCCTGTGTCCAGTAGATTTGATCTTCATATTTCTCAATGGTATGATTTCGGTAGAACGGAAGACACAGTCTGAAGATGATGAACTTGCAGCCATATTTCCAAAATTCAATAAACACTTTTTCGGCAATGTGCTGAAATTACACTAGGAGCGTGCTTCACAGAATAAGAAAACCAATAAAGTTAAGCCATAATCATCAAATAAGACATAGTTAATTACCAAACTAAACCAGCCAAATTGAAGCCAGCGACGACATAGGTTTCATAGGTTTCAAGCCCACATTTTTCAAGCTAAAAAAACTTGTTCTAAATTATAGTTTTATTTAATGGATGCTTTGTAATAATAAAGCTTTGTTACTAAAATATTAGTTTATTTTAAAAACACTCAAAAAAAATAATAAATAAGATCTTTTGTTTTATATTTCAAAAACGTTTATTTTAATAAAACCCCAAAATGAATAAACACTAAGTGAAGGAAAATAATAGGTAATGCCAAATGAACATGGTATTCTAAGTTATTGGACCAAGCCTAGAGAGCTTAATCAAGTGAATAACCATCCCAATTGAATGAAAGAGAAGAGATAAAAGGATGCATGATCCCATATCAATTTAATGAAAAAGAAGACATAAAAAGATACTCAACACTCTTTTTATTAACTTTACATAAAGGACATATGCTACCACCACTCTAGAATTTTATAAGCATAAATCTCATTTCTTGATTTTGTTTGAGAAGGAAAGCCATAAACCAACCTTAGTCTTAAGAGGACATTCATGCCTCCAAAATGTTTCATGCCACTTGGAGAGATCTAGATTATTGTTTTCTTCACCTAACCAATGTTGGTAGAGTAGGACCCCCTTCTTCTTTCCTTGATCAAATTAGGTGCATCCTCATATTATTTCAAACTTATATGACTCTCTTTTAACTCATTGATATATCGTGTATTATCCCCTAATACACAAACATTTTATGTAATATTAATTTTACTACTTTTATTCCTTGAATATGATTGGAAAAACTGGAATATGCCAATCGGTCCTTGGAGGACAAATGTAACTAAAAAACATTATTCTTATAATGGAAACCAAATGATAGGGACAACCACATTGAATGAGGAATTATGCATGCGAAGAGTGGGGGAACGCTAGGGGTCATTCTCAGACAGTTACACCACACGTGGGAGGGCCACTATGGTGCTAGACCCACCAAGTATGGCGCTAGACCCGCCATGGGAACTGGAAAAGGAGTGGAATAGAGACTCCGAGAGGTGCAAAATACCTAGGATGAAACTATAAAGAGAACATCGTTGAGTATGTTGGGGTCTCGCACGTTGACCACTCTGTGTTAGGTAAGCTAAATAAAACAGGACGAGATTCCTCATTGGAGAAATTGGAGTGAGTTTGACTGTCACCACTATTGGAATGCATAATTAGCTCGAAGTGATTAAGCACAGAGGGAACATGTGTTCCTAATATATGGTTGGGTGGAACGTGATTTCCCTCTTCATTGCAAATCATTCTACAAATAGGTTACGCTTTCTCGTTTGACATTTCTACATTTTACCAAGATAAGAGTACATCTGTAGATGTTTGACTGTGTGTTTCCATGCTTTTGTTTTGATGATAAATGCCATATTTAATGCATTAACAAAAAAAAATCTTCCGAGCTTGTGTGTGTTGAGACTATGTGGAGATTGTCTCTGAAATGCCTTCGACACTATGGTTGTTGTTTTAGATTAAAAATTTGAAGGTTTGCATGCTAGTGAATTCGAGATACACAAGTTTGCATGCATAGATGGGGTCTACACATTGTTACCTAAGTTGTCTATGTTATGTCTGAAATGTTTATGGTAGCCTATGTTTGAATATCAAGAACATACATGTGCTTTCTATATTTGGAATATGTTTATTTCATGTGATTAAAATTACTTGGGCATGTATTCTTTTTGTAATGTTTCGATAACTTGAAGCCAAAATGTGTACTTGATAGCTTAATGCTCCTTGCATGAAGGAATTGAAGGATGGGAATACATTGAATAAGTTAGTACTATTAGGTTAAATGACTCAAGTACCAAAATGCAAGTTATAGCTTCTTCTTGCATTTGTCAAAGGTCTGAAGTACGAGAATGTATGAGACTAGTTATTAATTCTATAGGGATTGGAAGTTTCCTAGCTAGCTATTGTTTGTGGAATGATGCTTATGAGCCTGTTTCATCATGCTTTGTTTGATTGATCATGCTTTTCTTCTGGAAATATTTGTAACTCAAAAGGGGGATTACTGCTCTGCACAAACCTACCTGTATGTTGTATGATTTCCCTTGACGAATGAGTTTAGGGCATGTTTGGGTATGTATGAATGTGGGTGATAAAATCATATATAGAGCAACTCTAGGTCCATGACTCGCATAACTTCCCATGAAATAGTGTGTGATCATGCCCTATTTGGCATCACTAGGATTGCTTTGGTTAGATAACATATAAATGTTATGATACACCTACTTTAACTCATGCTTTGTCTATGGGTCTCATCCCTCTCCAAAGAAAAGTATTCATGTTTGTTTAAGAATCGGTTATGATTGCATTGGGTATGTAGATCATGGAGGAAGTAATGCAGCTACTGTGTTTTACTTCATTGAAAACTGCCTATTGTTATAGTCTTCCTTAAAATGCACCTTTCCTCCTTAACTAAAGGAATAGGACTATGTTGATTTATGGACTGTGTGGTTTTAGAAGCCAAACTCTCTTCTAGGGGTCTAAGGTTGTCCGTGGGTACATGAACCTTCTAAACTTTGGTATCTATTGTTCTATGATGAGTTTTAGATATGTTATTGTTCTCTTATGAAGGTCTAGTTAAGA
Source organism: Pseudotsuga menziesii (assembly GCA_001517045.1). Lineage (NCBI taxonomy): Eukaryota > Viridiplantae > Streptophyta > Pinopsida > Pinales > Pinaceae > Pseudotsuga > Pseudotsuga menziesii. Next base: position 134,308 of record LPNX010108021.1, read on the forward strand.
AAACCCTCTAGAAACCATAGGTGTTGAATTGGAAAAGCTTGAATCCCCTTAAGGAAAAACACAGCATGACAATTTAAGAAGTTTAAAGAAGGAATGAAGGTTAGCAATTTTGTGTGTTCAGCACTCGGCAATGCACACTACAGAAGGCGGAAGGCAGAGAGTCTAAGGGAAAGTGCAATGAATATTAATATTTACGCGATCCGTGATCTACATATCGGAAAGAAGAAAAGGAAAGTTAAGTCTTAAGAGGGTTAAATCCATGATCTGCATAGCAGAAAACAGAAAGTTGAAAGGAAAGTAAAGGTCGTCAAAGTGTTAAGCTATGCAATCCGCGATCCGCATTGAGGAAAGAGGAAAGCAGAAACACGAAAGGATAAGTTAAATGCTGAAAAGGGTTAAGACTTCTGTGTTTTGTGATCTGCACAGCAAAAGTCAGAAAGTGGGAGGAAAGAGTGTAAGATTAAAGTTATTAAGATTTCCGTAATGTGTAGAGTGGAAGGAGGAAGCGAAATAGTAAAGTTAAAACATAAGTATGCTAATATTTTCGCGTCCCGTGTTCCGCATAACGGTACATGAAAATCGTAAATTAAAGGTTAAAGTCTTAAAGTTATTAAGACTTCCACGATCCACGATATACACAGTGGGAAGCGGAAAGTAGAAGGCGGAAAGTGAGGAAATCGGACGGCAGAAGGAGGAAAGTGAAAGTGAGGAAGTCGGAGGGTGGAAAGTGGATAAAGGGTTTTTTCATTTGTTGTTTCTGATTTCCGAGTTTCGCAGTTGAAGGCAGAAGGAGAAAGTCAGAAGGTGAAAAATAGATAAAAGATTTCCATTGTTTGTTGTTTTTTTCTATATCTGAGTTCTGCAACGGAAGGTGGAAATTGAAAGGGTGGAAGGCGGAAGGCAAAGTGCGGAAAGGACAGGTCCAGTGTGGAAATGATAATTCTGGTTGCAAAATGGATCTCTTAAGGAAGTAAATGACCTACCTAGTTGTAGAAGTGGATTTAAATGCATGTGGATAAATTTCATTGCAGAAGTCAATGCTGGTTATTTTTCTAAAGCTTAAAGTTGAATATTTATGAAAGTTATAGCCAAAATTTGTGTGAAAGAATTATATTGAAAAGGTTTTTACTATGCATATTTCCATGTTATGTGGGTATGTTACATATGGTATCAGAGCCACGTTTCAACTGTGTCACCTTTTGGGAACATCTCAACTCGCTACATTATGGAGAAACTTTGTTCTAACCATAAAAGTTTTGTTTGCAATGTTTAAAATAGATCCACAAGTTTCAACCCTATCGCCTTTTGGAAACATCGAGTTCTCCTAAAGCACACCAAGGTTATAACTACTTTTGTCGAGTGATAACCATCGTTTGTTTGATGACTCTTGGTTATATACCGTAGTTGTGTATTAAATTGATGGATCCTCATCAATGCATTCTAATGAGTGTATGATGGATGAGCATTATGAATGATGTACTACAAGGGATGCTTGTATAGTGATTGATGCATGTATGGTTGTCTTTGGTAGGAATTACATGATTGATAAAGGATGGAAATAGGTTTAGGTATTATTAATTGATGATCTTGTATGCATGAGAGTTGCTGTAAGACTTATTGTAGTTATTGAATCATGGGTTCTTGAATGATTTCTTGAAGAATGCTTTGCAATGAGGTAAAAGAGATATGTTGTTATAACCCCCTTTTGAGCCTCAGTTAGATGAGGATTATTGCATATAACCTAGTTGTGTATGATAAAGTATTTCAGGTGAGCGGTGAAGATGAACTACAATACCATAAGGTATAATTTGATTTTTTTACATCTAACTATTATGGTGTTGGATAGATGGGATGAGCACTTAACACTTGGTGTGTTTATTTGGATATCCAAAGAAGAAAGAAATATGCCTACTATGGAGTAAAAATGCACTGTAATTAAATTCATCCATGTGAAGTGAATACGCTTACCTCTCAATGAATGGAAGGAATAAGAGTCCTCGTATCCTTATGAATCATGAAATCTAATATTGCTAAATTTTGATTCTTGCATATTTTGTAAGAGACGTGCAGTTGGATGTATAATATGATTATCGGCATAGACTAGTGAGCAAGGCATAAAGTAATAGTAGATGGTTTTGATAAAAGCTTTAATTATGTGGCTGAGAAGGTAAGGGGTTTTAGAAAGTTTGCTGCTTAAAGGCACGTATCCACCTTGCAGTTAAAGAAAGGTATGAAAAGGATGCAAATTGTATGCAGTGTAAGTCATTAACCTAATCCTTAAAAGGAGGTGAAAAACACGTAAAGGCCTTGCTTGTATTATGTAATCTTATGAATGTATTTCCACAAGACATATCCAGAATACCACCTCAACGATCACGAGGAAAATATTTGGCCAAGAAGCCAAATTTGCATATTTCTAATTAAAGAACAAGCTAAACCATGAAGGAAGGTTTAGTGTTGGAATTGCACGATGCCCTAAACAGAGTGCTAACATATTATTGCACATGACCAGAGTCGTTCTGCTGTCATTGCCTTCCTAGAGAAGCCATGAAATTGGACCGACTATTATGATAAGTCAACTTCTTCTCTCGACAATATATTTGTATTTTAGGAATTCCATGTACATAAAACTGTGGCCTAGGAATGGTGGGAATGAAAGAAATTTGATAGTTCAGATGCTTATGCATTAGTAGGAATATAAATAGATAGGGAATAGTTCTCAAAAAGATGTGTTGCATACATGCAATAGTACATAATGAATTTTTTTTTTACTTGTACACCAGAACAACCACTGATAATTACTGTTGTCTATGATATTAGGTTGGATGGAAATAATTGCAGGACTAAGGGCATATGAGCATGATTGGAATGGTAGTGATACTGTGCATATGACCAATATCCTTGTGAAAAATGATAGGACAACAAACTATGATCAAAAGGTTGGTGTAAGGGGTGTGTAGCCTTGGTAAGAGACTAATCGATCATGTAACATCTAGAAATCGATGTTATTCGTTTATTCTATGATATGATGGAAAGATGCTATTATAAATTAAATCTATTTCATTATGGTAGACCATAGTAGAAAATTGATAACGTCAAGAGCATGTTGTGTACGTATTAGATTTTTCAGTTCTGAAAATAGTATATAAATATCTTTGATAGATGGAAATATTGATGCTGTAAAAATCCATGATGTAAAGATGGTGATAGTTGCAGGTATCTATACCTGGTATTGGAAGTGATATGAGAAGTATATTAATGGCTAGTTAGGCACCAATATGCATCAATGGGGATGCATAGGTGTAAGAAATCTTGTTAGAATTCTTGTCATACACATTTAGGCCGTGTAAGGGTACTGCCATGGGAGTGGGGGATCCATGAACAGAATAACCCTTAGGTATTATGGTGTCTGAAAAGGGAGCTCATGATTTTGGTAAGACAAAGCTGTCAATGAGCACTCAAAAGAGGTGCTAGGCTCTAGAATAGAACTGCCATGGAGCACCCAAGGAGGTGTTATGTCACATAGCCCAAATTGCAAAAACATTTTATGTTTTTGGAGACATTATGTTTTAATTTTATTATAAAGTTTGTAATTATTGACCAAGTGGGGTCAAGGATAATTGTATTTAATTGATGAATATTTTATTAATTAATAAATAAAAGATGAGACAACAACTTATGGAGGCTATTAAAGAAGTGTCTACTAGCCACTTGGTAGAATAGGTTGGGTTGAGAGCGGATTGACACTTGGTAGCATCCTCAAACTACTTCTAGCTATTGGAGGAGGAAACTTCCCTATTTTTGTGGTCATGTTCCCGAAGAAAGTGGAACAAGAGCAGGTGGCTCATTAAGTGAAAAATTGACCCAAAATACCCAGGCATGCTGATAAAACTACCCATTGAATTCAGCTAAGGATGCTCATTCTTTACTTGTGGAATTTATGAGTGAAATTGGTGCACAAGAAATGGGACATGCAGAAGTGTTTGAGTGGAACGTTTTGATTTACTGAACTAGTGCAGTTGATTTGGGCTGAGTTCTTACTTCTACAAGAAGAAGTATTACTGTTGATTACTGTGTGGAGTTTGCAAGGGTTTCTAAACCTATTCTCTCATCGAGTGCTTTCAACATGGTGGACGAGTAGATAGGCTAGGGGGTGCTAATATTTGCAGCTTAGATGTCTTCAGGGGTTGGTTGGGAGGAATGAGCTCCTTAGGTTGTTGTCTCCTCTACTATATTACCAAGTTCTAAATTTGACTTTTATATTCTTTATGCAAGCATAGGAACTGGAATGTATAAATTCAGGAATTGATGCATCTATGTGACCAATTATTTTGTTAGTTAGTTAGATCTTTTATTGATCCAAGATTTATAAATTCTGTTAAGATATGTATTGTAACATTCCTCTCAAATTGCCTTTGAACATTTGTAATTTTTGAATGTAATCGTTCTCTGGTGAGGAGCTCAAGGCCAAGCCCCCATGAGTAGAACCATGTACGTAGGTGATGTGATTTCTGAAGCTATAGACCTAGGAGATGTGAGACCGGGACACGACTTAAACAATAAGGGACCGAATCCACTAGGGAAGGTAAAACAGTGAATGGGTCTATGGGAAGAAGAGTGAACATCTTCTTTCAACATCATAGGGTTTTTAGTGCCATCTTAGGTCGAAGTAGGCCTAAGTGGGCTAACTTATATTCTAGATCTTTTGAGTTAATATCCGTGCCTACCTGGATAGATGTTGGCCAAAAAATTATCGTGACTAAGACACCACGACTTGGTACTTAACCCTAAGTAGAGATAGAGGGAGTGGCACTCGATTTAGCTTCGACATAGAAGAGTTAAGGGGTTAAAATTAAAAAAAAGGGTTAAATTTGAGGAGAAGAGCATCCTAAGGAGCTAATGATAAGAGGGATTTTTGGGTCATAATCTCCTGAAAACAACAAGAGCCTAAGTACTCTAGTGCTTACCTCCACCTCACCTTAACCTAGGATATGGGAAGGAAAAGGTGTGTATATTATATATAAGGAAGAACATTATATAGAATAGCGGACAATTATATCATACACATATATTATATAGATATAGGTATTGTATATAATATCAAACCGCCTATGGTGAAAGGATTGCATGTATAAAATATTATATATAATGGTGAACAATTATTTTGTGTATTATATATAAGGGTGTTATCTATAATATCCCACTACCTATAGTGAAAGGAATTGCTCGTGCAAAATATATAAAGAACATTATAAATGACAGATTGAGCATTTTGATATTATATATGATAGATTAAAAAAAGAGTAAATTTTAGAGGTCATTGCAGGAAAATTGAAAATGAAGAATTAACCAAAAAGCATGAATTTGTATTCCTTTCATGCCTGGATCTTGGCGTGACTTAAGGGGAGGTTCGGCTTAGAAAAAGTAAATGATGACCACTAGCCTTGACAGTTGGACCATTTAGTTCCTGAACGGTCTCTAGAATCATGGGATTTTTTAGCATCATTTTCTTCATGACAGTTGCAACGGCAATGCTACCAATTAATAAGCAATTTAATTATTTAAAGGGAATCTCTGCGTTTTGGCAAGGGGGGGAATGGGATTCTCTTCTATCAAAGGGAAAATATGATTTATAAACCAGAACAGTTTGGTCTATCTGAGTGGGGTGATTCCATGAAGATGGGTAACACTTTTTGGCCAAATTTGGCGATGAAAACCTGATTTTTTACTCATGTGCTAGATAGAAGCCCTCAAAACGCATATATGCCATGTGAATTTTGACTTGCAGTAAAAAAATAAATTGTAGAATATTATGTTGGCTTCATGTTTATATTTTTTTTTAAATATTTTGATGTCATTTAATGTGTGAATTTTTGCACTTAATGAACTGTGTGACCTTAAAAATTTGAAGAAGCTAATAAGTGGCTCGTGTCCACGTAGAGTAATTCAATCTTGCATTAATAATTTTAAAAAACTATTTATATGAGCATGATCTACATAAAATCCAGTGTGATGTGCATATTTTTTTGTTAATTTTTTTGCATTATACAATTATTTATTATTTTTCGAAAGTGACCACATTCGATTTCAGCATCGTTTTAAACACATATTTGTCCACGTAAAGAAATTTTTTCTATTTTTTCAAAAATTGAAAAACCAAAGATACCCTTTTGAAGAGGACACGTCGATATGTGATGTGTGCATTTTTAAGAATTTTTTGGCTGTGTATTTTTAACTCTGCGGATTTTTCTTTGAGGTGCTTCGAAGTTGCAGTGTGGTTTTCTAAGTATAAGTTTTAGAAGTAATTAAAAAATAAATATCATATGAATACCAAAATGTGTGTATGATACGTCAATGGATAGAAGATTCATTGGTGAATCTATCGGTATCAACTCCGCTCAGTTATGTGTTAAGAATGCTAGGGTTTACACCTCTTCAAGGCACAGGAAATTTTCCATTTGTTTGAATGAGGGCTAAGTCTGTTTTTTAAGCCCTCGACCGAGGTATTAGCTCGGTCGAGGTCCTTTAAAGCAAAAACCCGGGAGTGAATTCAAACATTAATCACACTCCAACTACAAAATTAAATGTCTTTCCCACCCAATTTTTTTATAAAAATCTATATAAACATGTAATTCATACTATTGCCTTAGAATTTCATTGAAAAAACTTTGTTTTGTCATACAAAGTTAGCATTGTAGATTGTTTTGTAGGTATCAATTTGGATTGTTGATCAATCACAATGGGAAGCAGCCAACGTCGAACAAGAAGAAATGAGAGAAATGAAAACAAAATTGAAGAGAAAAGATAGAAAGATAAAGAAAGGAAGAGGAGAAGAAGAACAATCTTGAGAGAAGAAGAAATTCCAAATGAAGCTATGATGGAGGAAGCAAATCCCATTGATATAGGTATAATTTCAAAATTATGCAATTTGATTTTCATTTTCATAATTTACAATTTGATAGATTTCATAGTTTACAATTTGATATTTGATAAATTTCATAGTTTACAATTTCATAAATTTACAATTTCATAGTTTACAATTTCATAAATTTACAATTTCATAGTTTACAATTTCATAAATTTACAATTTCATAGTTTACAATTTCATAAATTTACAATTTCATCAATTTACAATTTACAATTTACCATGGTCGACACTAATATTTGAAATCGGTTGGTTAGGTTCACATATCATAGACTATGGTTACGTGTTTTTGTCTATGATAATTTCATATTGCAACCTCCATCAAATTGAGAGTCTTGCATGTATGCCAATTTTTTGAAGTATTGCTTATGTTGAAGTACAATGTTCAAGGATGATTATTTGCAATTATTCCATTATTTAAGGGTAATGTTGTAGCTTTATATTAATCAATTTTAAGTGCTTGTTTCATACCCATTCAATTTTTATAAATTAAAAAACTCCCATGCACTTGTAATTTTTATGAACAATGCTTCATACATATCAAATTGCGATCATTTTTTAACATAAATGATATAAATAGCTTAAGGATTGTAGTATGTAGTATTTGAATACATAGGAACACATTGCAATCATAATGGATACATTTTGGATCAAATTATTCAAATAGAACAACGGTTATAAATAAAAATTCCCATAGTTTTCTTTACAATTTCATAAATTTCATATTCATGAATTTACAATTTCATAGTTTACAATTTCATCAATTTACAATTTACAATTTACAATTTCATACTTTACAATTTCATAAATTTACTATTTACAATTTCATAGTTTACAATTTCATAAATTTACAATTTCATAGTTTACAATTTATAATTTCATAGTTTACAATTTCATAAATTTACAATTTACAATTTACAATTTCATAGTTTACAATTTCATAAATTTCATATTCATGAATTTACAATTTCATATTCATATTCATGAGTCTCTTATTCGGTTAGAGAACTAAACAATTTATCTAAATTCAATCAACTTATGTAGGGATAGATCCTGGCCAGCCATCACAAGATCGTGCACCCTCCGATTTCTCAAGAGTAATTGGGAGCTTCAATGACATTGGAATGTTTGCAAATTGTTTAAGCAGGTTGGATGATGCCACGCAAGAAGAGTTCGGGAACCCGACCCCTGATTGGACAATCAGAGAGCATGTTAGTAACATAATCAAGTTGCACTTTGAACAACAATTAGTAATTACACAAGCTCAAATCCTACGTGGATTGATAAAACACAAAAAAATTAAGCGTGCCACGAAGTTGTTGGGTTTTAAGGAGGTTAAAAATAAAAATGCATGTGAGAATGTAGTAGAAAATGTAACAACTGCACTTTCTGCATTTGGAAAATCAAGGAAAAATGATATTAGAGCTGCTCGCAGGGCAATTACAACTGCTATTGTGGCATGAAGTACCTCAAAAAATCGAATGGTCGCAACAATGTCAAAGTTGCTCCATGTTTCAAGAAGAACATTGCACAAATACACTAAATTCAGGGTAAAGATAGATGAAAATGATGAAGTTGCTTGTTGGGCTCTTATTTGTAGAGAAGCATATCAAGACAGGATGGAAGAGGGCACCAGAGAGAAGGTGATAGAGTATTGGGACAGCCATTCTCGTGCTATACCAGATCAAAAACATGTCTTGCGACAACGTTCTGGCAGAGGTGTTTATAAGGAACATTGCAAGCATGTTATGGAGATGACAGGAGTTGCGTTGTTCGAGGAATTCAAAGAATCAAACCCAGGTGTGAATGTCTCATTTAGCATGTTCAGCAAGTTGAAACCGTGGTATATTAGGCCGAATACGATTCGGGACACTTGTTTTTGCCGATACCACATTGAATTCCAGCTATACTACGACACATTTGTGGATTTTTGCAAAAAACATTGGGATGGTGAACCAGCTCTTCACACAGTGCGGGATTTTATTTCTATGATACTATGCAATAGAGATCCTGAAAATGTGTTTTTCTTTAAAAGGTGTGTAGGTGGGAGAAGATGCCATGAATGTGGTGATTTGGTGTTGTTCCATAGGAAGTTTCCTATCGATCCAACACACCCTGGATTGTCAGATATCACAGTTAAGTGGAAGAGATATGAGTATGTCTCCATGAATCCATCATCTTCTTCGCATGTTCCATCTAAGAGGATCGACTTGCTCGAGGATGAGATTCCTATTTCAGATTTCATGGACAAGTTTCAAAGTCAGATTTACAAATACATCAAACACTCCCACAGGTCTAGGTGGAAAGCCATAGAATTTAAACATTCTCGTGAGGTTTTTCCGCCAGGCACAATCCTATCGGTGGTAGACTTTGCTGAGAATTACACATTTGCTCCTCAAAAAGAGATACAAAGTGAGTATTATCACTCCGACCAGGTCACCATCTTCGTACATGTATTGTATAGACATGCTCAGGCGAGCATTGATGGTACTAGGGATAGCACTCCTCAGTCACGTGATGTGATCAAGGAATATCATTTTTATGTTAGTGATGATCGTGAGCACGACACGTTGTTTGTTCAACACTGCTTTGGGTTGATTTATGATTCGATCAAAAACAATGGGGTGTCATTTACAGAACACTGGATTTGGTCAGATGGGTGTGTGGGGCAGTTCAAATCGGCACGCTCATTTTATTGGTTGAGTCGCCTTCACAAAGAGACTGGAATTCGACACACTTGGAGCTTTTTTGAAACAGGGCATGGAAAGGGTGAACTCGATGGCGCAGGTGCATGTGTGAAATGAGCACTTCGGAGGTACCAAATGAGTCATAGTGCATCTCGACTGAAGTGCTCAACAGAGGTAGTTGATTGGTGCACACAAAATTTGGGTCACCAAGGTCACGAACAAGCAAGGCCGGTTCGTAGGTAGGAACAATATATATATTTCAAAAAACAACTTATTTGGAATTTAATAAATGTGTAACTATATTATATATATATGACAGTTTTTTATTCAATGCAGGTTTTTTGGGGATGTTTCCCTAGGCGATGTGAACAGATCGATGCCATGGTATTGCGAGACCATACCTGGCACGAGAGAACTGAATTCAGTTCGCAGTAAAGACATGGGAGACATATTTTCCATTGAAAAACGAAAGTATGCGTGTTTCTGTGAGTTCTGCATCGAGGCCAATGGAATGGGGGTTGATCATTGGGTGAACGATGCATATGTCAAACAATGGAAATGTGTCCCTCTTAATCCAAAGGGGCCACATCCAATTCCGACATGGAAAGAGATGCACGCTGATGAGGCTGTGGTTTCACTGGATCATGACCAGGTTTCTGA
>LPNX010108056.1:0-32163 GCA_001517045.1 Pseudotsuga menziesii
AGACCGTGGGGGGTCTCTAGGCGCTTTGACGTCCTCCTTGTTGAGCACCGGGGCATTGGGGTTTGACCTGTGAGCTACGGGTGGGCTTTGCTCCCACTTTTTTGAGCGCAACAGCATTCCCTCTTTGACTGGAGAAGTACTAGATCGGGGTAGTCACACCACCGGTTCTAAAACTAAACTTTCAAGAAGAAAAACTTTAATAAAATTTACTAAAATAAACCAAGAGACATTGCAAAACGTCCTACAAACACAGGTCATTGCTGTCACCTTGCTGTTTAAGGTTTTCACTGCAAGCACTTTTATTTTTGCAAGCTCTTCACTTTTCAGTTACAAGCATTTCATTTCAGTTTCGCAAATTCTTGTGGTGGCATCTTTAATTCATGGTTTAATAATCGAAGATCTTGTGTAACACAAATTTTTGGGGTAATAGCTTGACAATTGTTCCATTATTCAATATGTTACAACTGTGGATACAGCTAATATTGGTTAACTGCTCATTTATTATTGTTTATATTGTTCATAAGTATTCATTTGCCATATTGTAACCTTGTTTAATTGGGATAACACCTAAACTGTGGTTTAATTAACTTACATTTCAATTTCAGTTGTAAATCTGTAAAGTTATAATTTTAGACTCCATTTGTAATAGGCACTGGTCTTTATTTATCTCAAGGTCTGCTTGTCATTAAAAGGAAGTCTTTGCATCTGCATGCTGCTTGTCATTCCTTATATAATACAAAGGCTTAGCCTCACAAATCTTAATAAAAGATCCCTTTAATTAATTTGTAATTAATTAATAAATCTGGAACTTAGCTTTCCTGTAGGGACTACCCCCCTTGGCTCTGTTGGGATCTTGCCTAAACGGAGAAGTTGTGGACTGTGGTGACAGTGGTCCCCAGCTCTCACTTACCCCCAAGGACACACATAGCAGGTTGTGACTTTCCTGTGTCTTAAAGTGTGAATTAGGCGGCAACACATTTCACAGGTTAATAAACAGTTTGCTTGCAAATCAAAAAGGTTAAGAAGATATAGGGATGCAATTTTGGAACTGGTTCCATGCTTTGATCACATAGAATTTATTGCAATTCCTAGAGAATTTAATGCTAAGGCAGATAGACTTGCAGTTGCTGCTTCCACCCTTCAAAGACCACCAGAATTAGTAGATGAAAAAGTTAAAATGGAAGTTATCTTCAGACCTTCAGTTCCAGATAATGTAGATAATTGGCAAGTCTTTGATGATGATAAACAAGTGATTAAGTTTTTGAGTAATATAGGAGAATTTGCTGACTTTCACATTAGTGAAGAGGAAGAAGGTTGTTATTATGCAGAAGAAAGTCAAAAGCTTAATCCAACCCCTAGGAAAGTTGTGTCTTTAGAAAGGGTGTTTGATAGAGAAGATGGCCATAAACCTAAGGAAGAATCAGGTACAAAGCCAAGTGATTACATAGAGGTAAACATAGGCACAAAGAAAGACCCTAGGATGGTTAAAATTGGGAAATCAACACCCAAAGATGAAAGAGAACAGATTATTAATTTACTAAGGGAATATAGGGATGTTTTGGCCTTCACATATGACGAGCTTAAAGTTTATAGGGAAGATGTGATTCAGCACACTATTCCACTTAAAGAAGAAGCCAAACCATTTAGACAGAAACTTAGGCAAATAAATCCTAAGTTGGCCCCCTTAGTACAACAAGAACTTCAAAAGATGTTGAAAGCTGGAATAATAGCCCACACTAGACATTCTTCTTGGTGCTCCAATTTGGTGGTGGTTAGAAAGAAGAATGGTCAAATCAGGTTGTGTGTGGACTTCAGAAATCTAAATATTGTGTGCAAGAAAGATAATTATCCCCTCCCTAAAATGGAAACCTTATTGCAAAGAGTAACAGGATCTGGTATGATTTCAATGCTTGATGGTTTTTCTGGTTATAACCAAGTCAAAGTTAAAGAAAAAGATAGGCATAAAACAACATTTACTACTCCATGGGGAACATTTAAATATATCAGGATGCCTTTTGGTTTATCTAATGCTGGAGCTACATTTCAAAGAGCTATGGATTATGCTTTCAGAGGTTTAATTGGAAAAATTATTGAAATTTATCAGGATGATCTAACGGTTTTTTCTAAGGATGGGAAAAGTCATATAGGGCATTTAAAACAAGTTTTTGAAAGATGCAGACAATTTGGGATCTCGTTAAATCCAGCCAAGTCAGTTTTTGGGGTTACTGACGGGAAATTACTGGGTCACATAATTTGCAAAGAAGGTGTCAAAATAGATCCAGAAAGAGTTGCAGCCATTGCTAAACTCCCCTTGCCTAATACAAAGAAGGGCCTCCAATCCTTCTTTGGTACAATTAATTTCCTTAGGAGATTTATTCCTAATCTAGCAGAAGTAACTAAGCCTTTGAATAAGTTGCTTAGAAATGATATCAAGTTTCAATGGGATGAAACAGGAAAAAGAGCTTTCCAACAAATAAAATATGCGTGTGGCCAAGCTACCGTATTAATCAGTCCAAATTACACTAAAGAATTCTATCTTTTCTCCTTTGCATCTGAAGACACCATTGCTGGTGTTTTATTGCAGAAAAATGACCAAGGTCAAGAACAACCCATAGCATACATGAGCAAAATCTTAAGAGATTCAGAATTAAAGTACCATATAATAGAAAAACAGGCTTATGCCTTGGTAAAATCTCTTAAGCATTTCAGGATTTTCATAGGGTATGCCAAAGTAATTGGATATGTTCCTAGTACAGCAATTAAAGATGTGTTAACTCAAGAAGAAGGCCTAGGTCCAAGAAGTAGATGGGTTGCTAAAATTCAGGAATATGATTTAGAAATCAGGCCCACTAAATTAATCAAAGGACAAGGATTAGCTAAGATGTTGACAGAAAGTAATGAGAAGGCTTTAGGTTTGATTAATCAGAATATGGTTTGTGAGATTGATATTCCAGATTCATCCCCAGATTTGTTAAAGCTTGAGCAAGTTGAATGGTATGCTGATATTATTTTTTATCTTAAAAACTTGACTTGCCCAAGTCACCTGGTTGGTCATAAGAGAAGAGCCTCAAGGCTCAAAGCATCCCAGTATATCTTAATTAAAGATGGTTTAGGATGGAAGAATCCAGATGGGATTATCCTTAGAGGTGTGGACGAGAATGAATCTAAAAAACTAATGGATGACTTTCATAATGGTTTTTGTGGTGGTCACTTTGCTGCTAGAACCACCACCCATAAGATTCTTAGAGCTGGATATTATTGGCCCACCATCTTTTCAGATGTGCATCAGTTTGTGAGAAAATGTGAACCTTGTCAATTGTTCACTAGAAAACAGAAGTTAGCTTCCCTTCCCCTTCAACCAGTTGTTGTAGAGGCACCTTTTCAGCAGTGGGGTTTAGACTTTATAGGGAAGTTTAAAGATAATTCAAGTAATGGTTTTTCATGGATTATAACAGCCACAGATTACTTTACTAAATGGGTTGAAGCCATTCCCACTAAGTCAGCAAATGAAAAAGTAATCATGTATTTTCTTGAAGATAGGATAATAACAAGATTTGGAGTGCCTTCAAAGATAGTAACAGATAATGCTAAGGCCTTTTGTTCAGCAGAAATGTCTGCATTTTGTTTGAAGTATGGCATTATATTATCTCATGCATCAGATTATTATCCTCAAGGAAATGGTCAAGCAGAGTCTAGTAACAAAAACTTAATGACCATAGTTAAGAAAATTGTAGGGGAAAACAAAAGGTCTTGGGATAGTAAAATAAAGCATGCTTTATGGGCTGATAGAATAACAAAGAAAGCATCTACAGGAAAGAGTCCTTTTGAGTTGGTATATGGTGTAGAAGCTCAGCTACCAGTTCACCTTACCCTGCCAGTGTATCAGTTGCTCCGAGAGTTTGACATAGAAGAGTCTGCACTTCAAAACCGAATAAATCAATTAGTAGAGTTGGATGAAATAAGGAGAAAAGCTTATGATCAGAACTTCAAAAGTCAAGTAAAGACAAAGAGAGCCTTTGACAAGTCAGCTAGACAGAGAGACTTCAAAGTAGGGGATACAGTTGTCCTATGGGACAAAGGCAGAGAAAAGCCAGGGAAGCATGGGAAATTTGACGGCCTATGGTTAGGCCCTTATGTGATCAGATCAGTTGCAGGTCCAAATTCTTTCAACCTGAGTCACTTGGATGGTGAGCCATTGAACATTCCAAGGAATGGTCAACAGCTCAAGTTTTATTACACATAGAGTCAACGTGGTGTCCAAAGGGACACCCTTTGTAACGTATCTCTAACCCTTTTCCCTTGCATTTCTTTAAAGTTTTGTATTATTTTATTGGTTTATTCATTATGCATATAGATGTGAGTAATTGTATGTCTATTTCATTATGTATAGCAATTTCATTTATTTATATTATTTATTGTTTATTTATTGGTTTTGCTGGAGGTCTTATGTTGGTTATTGGTGAGAAATTTGTGGTTGCAGGATTCTGGAGTTTTCATGCGCTCTCCGATGATCGAACACATGTCCCCTAGTTGGAGCCAGATGTTGCCCACCTATTTCGACTAGGTAGCAACTCCATGTACATGAAGATGTACATAATTGTACAAATTGTACCTTGGAAAAATGTGAGGATTTTTTCACTTCTGCAGGGCAATTGCCCCTTTGTAAAGCGAAATGTCCGCTCCCCTGCGTGGGAAAATTAATGTAATTATATGTGCTAGTGTGGGTCATATGATATGGATGCCACACCATGGAACTGGTTGTTAGGGAAGTCCCCTCATCGAGTGTTTTTTCCCTTTCCAATTAATCTTGTTGAGTAAACGATTTTAATTGGTTTGGTTTTTCACTCAAATCCTCCAAAGTAGTGACGGACGTTCTAACAGTCAAGTCCATGAGGTGGCTAAGGGTTCAAAGTGTTATTCATGACCATGCTAGACATTTGTATGAAGTCTTGCGGAGTTTCGTTATGTTGTTGTATTTTTATTTATTTTTTCTAGTTAATTAACTTCACCCTTGGTGGTTAATTAACTCAGTTTTGATGTAATAATGTAATTGCTCAAGCACTGGCATTTTGTAATAAGGGTTATGAATGCAAGAAAAATTGCTATGAAACCCCCTAAGCCACTGCTTCGAGTCCCATGTCATTCAGACAAGTGGTTGAGGAGATAGGCCATTTTTGTCTAAGCAAGGTCTATTTTTCCTAGGGAATTAATTAATTTCCCTAAGTCAAAAATTCATATTATTTGATTTTGGAGGAAAAAATCAAATAATGCCATGGTAATTTTGTTTGGGGGTTGTTGAGCCTAAGGAAAATTTATTTCAAATTTTTCCACGCCCCCATGGCCAAGATATGATTTTTTCAAGTTATTTTTTATTTTTCCTAAATCAAAATTGGAAAAATTTAAAAATTAAATTGAAAAAATTAAATCTAGAGTGAATTAAAATTTAGCCTAAGTCTAAAGGTTAAATGTTGTGGAGCAAATGGCTAAATTCCAAGCTTAGTTTAAGAAGTGGTTTATACCCTCACTAAAGGGGGCGTCCAAAGTAAAACCCTTGCTAAAGGTGGGGGCGCTACATTATAATGGGAAGAAACTCCACCAAGTAAAGGAGGGCACCAAATATAGTGGGGCGCTACCTTATATAGTGGGCATCATATATGGAGGAAGGCGTCACATATGGAGGCGTTACCATTTTAAAGGAAGGCGCTAGCTATTATGGAGGTGGGCGCTAGCTCATAAAGGAGGGCGTCTACATATGGAGGCGCCACCAAATTTAGAGGGGCGCATGCACTAAAGGGGACGTCACAACATAATGAAGGGCGCTACCAAGTAGAGGAGGCGCTAGTTTGGATGAAGGACGCCAACTTTAGAGGAGGGCGCCTAGCCTATGGGCCCACTCTAACCCTAAAAGCAATCTCAAAGGGGCGTTTTTGGTCAATACCCTAGATCTAAGGGTGGAGAATGTTTAAGACATGGATCAAGCACCTAAGCCATGGATTGAAAATTAATCTAAGGGTGTAGATTGATTGAGAAGGGTGCAAAGTCAAATACCTAGATCTAGTGGTGGAGATCTAATATAGATCTAGATCTAATCTTGGCCATTGATCTTCAAGGGGTTGGGGTCTTCCTCAACTATATAATGAGGGTCTCACTCCCTCATTTATCATCATCTCTCATGCTATTGTTATGTTGCCGGAATATTTACCCACTCTTCTCTCATATTCTTTTGGCTATTGTAATCTTCTTGCCCTAGTTGGGCTTAATACAAGTAATCTTTGGAGGAATTTTTGGTGTCTCTCTTCTACATTTCATGCTTCTTTTGTGAGGTAACTTGCTTTATATTTATTTGATTTGCATTTGTATTAGCTTAGATAGCTCTCCACAAAGTATTTTGTGGAGAGACTTGTAGGTAGAAGTATTTCTATCTTCATTTGTGAGTAGATTAGTAAGATTCTACAAAGTATTTTGTAGGATTTATTTTTGTGCTCACCTCTTTGCTTACATTTTGCAACTCTCATAAGTTTATTTGCAAGGATCTAGAACAAAGGAGCATTTTCTCCATTGGTTATATTTCTGTTTTCCATTTTCGCACATTTGTTTACAAGGGTTTTAAAACTCAGTTTTTATCATTGTATAGTGATAAAAACCTTGGTTTTAAGGCCCTAACCCTTAGTATATTAGTTAAATGCTTCAGATTTACTATTTTAACATCATTTAGGTGGCTGGAAATTCATTTTTCAGCCCTCTAAACATCATATTTCTGTTATTTTTACACTCAGATTTTTGCCCTAAATTAGTGATTTTTGGGACTAATTTTTTCTGATAATTTCTTTAGTGTTTACTGTGATTTCCAGCGAACATAGCTTGCTGGTTTGTGACAGGTTTTACACAGGTGAAGGGGAGGTGCTGCCCAAATTGGCCCAGAAATACCTCAACCTTCAACCAGTTCCAAAAGGGGTTCAAACCTTCACCTTTCTCTCTTCTTTTCTGATATTTGTAAACCCCAACGAGAAGTTCTCTTGGGGTATTCTGCAAAAGTTAATAAGCACTTGTAATCTATATGTAAATAGAGTAGGAAGTAGAATACTAGTTGCTTAGATTTCTGTTTATGCAATTTTTTCTGTTTACCCACCTATCTTTGTGACAGACCACCATCTCTGTCACAAAGATTGAAGTGAGGTTAGTTTAATCTTTTGTTACTTTTGTTTCCCACCTATCTCCGTTACAGACCACCATCTCTGTAACAGAGATTGTTGTGAGGTTAGGGTAGCTAGTTTTATTTTCAATTTACCCACTATCTCTGTGACAGACCACCATCTCTGTCACAGAGATTGCTGTGCGGTTAGGCATTGCTTTAGCTAGTTACAGTTTCTTTCAAGTTTCAGTAATTTTTTAATTTTCTGTTTAAGGGGTAATCATACAACCCACCTATCCTGTGTATCCTCTATCCACTTGTCATCTCCCTTTAGGGACTTCAAGTTGGATATGAAAAGCAGGAGAAGTGGGGGCTTAGCTTAGTTAAAACAACTTTCTTTCACTACTACAATCAACACATTTTATTTTCCAAGTCCAAGATCAAGTACCAGCACCTCCCATAAGGGATACCGCTTGGTTGATCTTGTTGATAGTTTAAATTAAACTTTGTATGCTAATCATCAAGACTAAAATTTACTTCTAAAATTAACCAACAACAACTTCACTATTTCCTGCTCCTCTACTCGATTATCACCCTTCGGGATACTCACGAGATACGACAGGAAATAGAGAAGTCTTAGTTTAATAGGCATCCATCTAGTAATTTTCCTGTTGATTAAAAACAGTGACCTCTGAGGCGACTTGAGGTGGTAGACCGTGGGGGGTCTCTAGGCGTTTTACGTCCTCCTTGTTGAGCACCAGACCATTGGGGTTTGACCTGTGAGCTACGGGTGGGCTTTGCTCCCACTTTGTTGAGCGCAACAGCATTCCTTCTTTGACTTGATAAATACTGGATTGGGGTAGTCATACCACCGGTTCGAAAACTAAACTTCAAGAAGAAAAACATTAATAAAATCTACCTAAAATAAACCAAGAGACATTGTAAAACCGGTTTTGTAACATTTTTCATTTCAGCACACTTCCACTCCAGCATTGCACTCCAACACTTTACTTTCAGTTTCACTTTACTTTTCAGTTCTGCAATTGTATATGTGGTGAATGCTTAACTTTTGTTTAAACTGTAACTATTTTACTTGATTTGTTTATACTGATAAATTTAGATCAACTGTACATTGCTGAGATATCTTGATTCATTATTGTATCATTTGTTTGTTTATTCATCTCATTGTTAGACAACTTAATCTGTGGATAACTAACTTAGATTTGCATCATTTTAAAGTTGCATTCTTTGACTCCATTCTTTAGGCACTGGTTATAAATAAAAGGATTGACTGTCATTTAAATATTGCATCTTGCATTGGTTGACTGTCATCTCTCAAAACCTTAGCCTCAATCTTAATAAAAGATCCCTTTAATTAATTTGTAATTAATTAATAAATCTGGAACTTAGTTTCCCCGTAGGGACTACCCCCCTTGGCTCTATTGGGATCTTGCCTAAACGGAGGAGTTGTGGACTATGGTGACAGTGGTCCCCAGCTCTCGCTTGCCCCCAAGGACACACATAGCAGGTTGTGACTTTCCTGTATCTTAAAGTGTGAATTAGGCGGCAACAGACCTTATAAAAAATGTGTCATGGATGAGTTGGATTTCTCAAACAAATAGAATTTCAATAAATTTGGTCAACCATTAGGGTTGAGTTGGACATATGATACTTATGTGTCATATTTTTATTTGACAATAGCTAACTTCATATAAACCTTACCATAGTTAAGATCTTGAAAAGTTCATCTCAAAATATGATAAATATACTTGAAACAATAAATATATAATATTTTATATTATCACTACTTACAAGTCCTTTAAAATATAAATCTCACATTAATTAATATCATAGAAGAGTAATTTTGAAATATTAAAAACATTTATATAATTAATATTTTAAAAATAAAAGTAAATACTATTTAAAAAAGTATCATAAATAAGAAAATATGAGAGAGAAAATAATCTTTCGCTATTTTTGCGATAACCTTCTCTCCTGAACTCGAAATTGGGTGTTCTAACTTCTTGGTACCATTGGAAAGGTCTCGACGAGAGCTACAACTTTTTTGTTTTGAGGTTTCCGATATTCTGCATCGATTTTTCAGGGTAGGCATTTTAGGGCCCATAAAATGCCTACCCTGAAAAATCGATGCAGAATATCGAAAACCTCAAAACACAAAAGTTGTAGCTCTCATCAAGACCTTTCCAATGGTACCAAGAGCGCCCAATTCCAAGTTCAAGAGAGCAGCTTATTGCAAAATAGAAAAATATTTTTTTCTCTCCTATTTTTTAGGATACTTTTTAAATATTATTTATATTTTATTTTTTAAATATTAATTATATAAAATTTATTATTATTTCAAAATTACTCGACTATCATCTTGATTAATGTGAGATTTATACTTTAAAGGACTTGGAGGTAGTGATAATATAAGATTAAATAAAAATAGTGATGGTTTATTTTTAGTATTATTGTAATTATATTTTTTCATTATAATTTTAGTTTTTTTATGTTTTAGATTTTATTAAATATATACAAAGAAGTAGTACATTTATAAATAAATTCTAATATAAATTTTAAAAATTTACTACTGTACCTTTTATTGTGTGTACAAGAATCTAAACCTTTCATTATTATTTTCAACCCCCTTCTTAACTCTACACTAACCCAACATACTTGTCAACTACCATTAATGAAAATTCACTCCAACCCAACAGCATGACTAATGGTGCAAGCAACCCTACAAAAGGGGTCGCTCCCATCATGAATGATCAAGCCAAATGTCTCTCCAAGTAAACATCCATCAGCGAGTGAAGCAACCCTAAAAGGGTGGACACTTACCAAAAATGTGCTGGAAATGAGTCAAAGCAACCCTCCACAAAGGGATGCCTACAGAAAATAGCATAAAATGTCCTTAAACTTTAAAGATAGGTGTCATATGTCCAAGTTGCAATAATATTTAGGCCAAAGGTACTATTCAGATCCACAATATGAGGGCAGCAATCCACAATAAGTTCACATCAAACTTTCCTTAATTGACTGGGCAAGCATTTTCTTATTCAACACCGAGTGTAATAAGGATGCTAAATATTGAGGGAACTATCTTTTCTGATCTAGGAATAGCGCTGGAAGTGACTTGCTGCATAACAACTCTGATAACTGCGTCAATAGGCTAGGTGTCCGAACTTATTTCCCTATCCATGATCAGCTAAACCTAAAGGGAAACCCTTCAGTCACTGCATGCAATACCTCTGAAAATTATGTCATGACTGAGCCCTAAATGGGTAGCGGAGCACTCAACAGGGATTGAAGTAGAACAGATCCTGATGCCACCATTGCCCAAACAGAGTGCTCAAGCTGTCATCTTTTAAAAACTCTGTATGGATCAGGGAGGATGCATCTTCATCATAGATTTTGCTGTAATATCAATTCAAACATTTCATCTGACAATTTCAAAGGGTATTTGAGACAACCACCAAATCTGCAGGTATACACACTTGCAAAATATCCAGTGTTAGAGGATTCTGCTGCACAGGGGCTGAATAAGAATTACAATGTGAATGTCCTAATCAACCAAAGAATCGATTGTATGCATTAGTGGGTATGCACCATAGGTTTAATATGTTCATGGCAAAGATTCCTCATTCTCTCCCAAAGTGCTGTAAGTGATATGTTCACTTGGAGACAAAAGCACATTCTTAAGAACCCACCCAGCTTTTTCCATCTGCTCCAGTAATTGGGATATTTCAATATCTGCAAAAGTCTTTCTCTCCTCAAGCAAATTTTGCTAATCTCTCGGTAGCATTGCTTCTGGTTTTGAAATGGCACATCCATTACAGGAATTTGATAGATTGTTTTCTTTAGAAGTCAATGCTACCTGCATATAGCTAGCCTAGAGCATGCCCTTAACAATGTCTGCTACAATCACATTTTCCAGCAAGCACAGCAATAATCCCATATTCGGCTTCCTTGTGAAATCATAACAAGACTCCATGCAAAGAGTATTAATTTTCACTCCTTGGAGACTAGATAATATATACCATAACATCTGGATTTAGCTCCCTTGGGTTTACAATTCCAATTCTCACTCACCATTGCCTCTTCCCCAAGGCTCCAAATAATTGCATGCCTTCTGCACTGCTCACTTCTCCAGTAGATGGAACAGTCTATTAATGAATTCATTTATGCTATAATTTCAAGCCTGGCCTTATTTATTGTTGAGAGATGGATGTATTTGAGCCGCTGGTAGATTACAAATGGACCTGTTGCAGGAAAACTGGATATAGAATAAGAGGAAGAGCCAATTCCATTCTCCATCAAAATGTAACCTCACTGAAAATGTGACAAAAATCATGACACCCATGCAAAATAGGGGGTAACTGGGCTGAACATCAAGGTTTAAGACTGCAAGGAATAATAATCACTGAATTTGAAATGCAATAATTTTGTACCAATGACATCATAGTAACATTACCTAGCTTAACTTTATATTATGTCTTTAATCAATCTCAAGCATCACACACTGGTGGTGAACAATTGTCAATAATCACAACATACCTAGAGAATTTGAAACATATTTTCTTCAGCAATGCTAATTAGATGCACCTTTCCAACTTCCATCTCTAAGGATTGCTTTATGGGTACAAGTACCAGAAAATATAAATGGAGGAAGAAATTGGGGAAGAGTGTACCATCAACTGAGACACATTCCATTCATTCCGAAACAAAAGCACAGGTCGCTCCCACTGCAAATCACGCTAAACTCATGATTAGTATTTATTACCATGAGATTATATTATTGTATTATAAAGTCTAAACAACATATTCTTGAATTCCTGTGACTATAAAATAGTGACTCTGTGCTACTCAACATTTTAAGACTTTATGAATTTACAGAAGTGAAGGAAATCATATCAACTCATATAGACATGTTTTTGGAGGAAAAGCTCAAATATCTGACAGAATTTTCCTTATAGATAATATATTTGAACAATAGAAGGCAAAAACAATATGTGTACCAAATATACTCCTTTTTCAAAACACTGCATATAATAACTTACAACTGTCCTTTGGCTAATCTGCTCTGATATGAGGGGCATTTCTACGCTGTCAAAATCACCCAGGACTTGCACCTGGCCTCATACTTACACACAGGTATTTGCATTAATACAAGTGTGTGGGGGTCTAGTGGACCAAACATACTTGAAAAGTATTTTGAATTCGAAGAACAAAGCTGTGTATATGGTTTATAAGCTTTACATATATAAATCTCTCATTTCCTCCACCATTAGACATAAGATTCTTCAAAACTACAACTGTGAGGAAAGCTTTTGGACCCAACAACATATTTACTAGCTTGGGGTAGACGTATCATAGGATTAAGTTGATAAATCGTATTTCATCTCCAAATGGCATTGATTCTCTTAATGCTCATGATTTACCTTGCTATGCTTGAAGAAAAACCTAATGAAATAGTCTAAGACTAAAGAGAGAATCAATGATATAGTCATTGTAACCCACATAGGTGATTATATTCAATCTGATTACTGAAAGTCTCCTAAGTGTTGGTATTTTTGTCAAAAACTACCAAGATGATTTAATGGGATTCAAAGGAGTGATTTCATCAAATACTTATAGTTTTTCATAGACACCCAAAATCGTATAGGTAAAAACAAAAGAGAAAGAATGGAAATAAAGTCTGCAAGAGTTCCCTTGCTACCAACTATTGCATGTTGATTTTGTACCTAGGGAAGTGTTCTCGTAGTGATTTTGTGCCTAAGTCACTAAAAGGGGGAAAAGTGACAAACCCTTGCATTAATTTCATGAGATGTGAAATTAATTTCACTTTAGGGACTTAAAGTGACTTTTTGATTTATTTAAGTGGGAGTTGAGAGAAATTAATTTTTGGAGAGAAAAAGTGCATTTATTCTCATCTATTGATCTTAAACCACGAGACTCAATGTGGGCCCTTGATCTTGTGTCCTTTCAACTACCCTCATGAGGCAAACAAAAAGGAAAGGTAAACCTAAGAGCCATTCATTCCAAAGAGAGTATTTTTGGAAAGTGTTACCTACTAAGTCATGCTTAGTTGGTTTTATCAAGTGAGCCGACAAAGTTGAACAAGCACACTTGTTCATTCTTCAAAGTCCAGAAGTCCGCTAGGGTCAATTTTGTAAAAGACTCGACTTCCTGGACTTAGACATCAAGCCGACTAGCCCAGAGTGTTTTTTCCCTTGATAATTATTTGTTATTGAACAAACAACTAATAATTTATGAGTTTTTCACTCACACCTTCAAAGTTGGGGTAGTCGTATTGGTGGTTAGGTTTTAGGGGGTTATCAAAGCCTATGTGTCAATGTTTATAAGCATGCTAGGCATTCGAATTGAGTCATATGGACATATGCTAGCCCCCCCTAGTTTTTTGTTCAATTCCGAGAAAAATATTTTTTCCCACAAAATTATGCCATTTTTTATGGTTTAATTAAAAAAATTGTATGACATAAAATCTTGATCCGGAGGCGGAATTTGGCGTGTGGAGGCTCGTTTTCACACTCAGAGGATCCTTTTTGATGAAGAAGTGTCCTCAGACACAACTTTATTAATAAGGAAAAATAAGTTTACATCATGTTGCTGCTCCTGACCGGCATGCATGTGTCAAAGCCCAAAATTAGGCACACTGGCCCGATGGCAACTGCGAAAAGAGCAGCCATTGTCATGACACTCCTCTCTTCCTCACTTCAAGTTGGCTCTTCTCCAACTCAAGGGGGGCGGCCCTAATGTTAAGATCACTAAGGCAGGAAACAATGGCGGACAGGTGAATAGAAGAGGTTGCCTTAGAGAAATGGTTGTAGCATAAAGTAAATTGAATGGTTGATGGAAGGAGGGAAAGATCAAACCTTACTAATGGACCAGTGCCGGTATACCTAAAGGGGGAAATGGAGTCCAAGGGGGAACCCACGAGGGCCTTGTGTCAAAGGTGCACCTACTAGATCTTCTTCCTCCTAATTACAGAAGATGCGCTATGCAAACAAGGGAGATACTACACAATCAAACTTTATTAAGTGTAAACATCAATATCCATGTATGCACGCTCACAAAGGGAAAAGGCTAGGATTTCCACCTTCCAATAGGATGGTAGCATCTGTTTATGGTCTCCAACGCAAACATAGGAAGGAAAGAATGCCTCTAGCAACAATCGCTCATTCATTCAAGTTTACGCCACACACCATAGAGAGTGCTCAACTGAACAATCATAAAACCCAAAACGGTATTTTTTCTATTAAGCCCTGGGGAAAAATCCTCCCCGTTTTTCCATCGTTACAAAGAAGAAGGCTTGCTTCTTTATAGGCCCAAAAAAAAGGCTCTCAAAATTTAAACAAAAGGTAAAATAATAATTTAGAAGAGAAAAATTTGAAAAAATGAAGATCCGCTTTCTCCTCCCATTTAATACACTGCCAAACTTATTTTATTAAAGTCACTCCTAGTTAGTCTATTCACCCATACAAAGGTGGACAAAGGAATGCTTGAAAACCCCACACTGACTCAGCCTAAGATGAAACTCTGAGCAAACAACTGCCAACGCGGGTCAACAGATGGCAAGGCTAGCTGCTCTCAAGTCTCTACAGAATGAAGACACATCCAATTCGTGAGTCGAATCCCCTGTAATTTTGTTCGACTGCCAATATGTTTAGCTTGAAAACTCCTTACTGTCGGTTTGGAAACACTCGTGACAGTCCGTAGAGAAATATTGATGGAGATCCCTGTGCGATTGGTTGCCGGCGATTTCATGTGTTTGTTTTCATGCAACCGGCAGTCAATGCCTGATAGAGTTGTGGGTTCCAAGGCTCCACGTAGCATGTTAGATACCCTCTAGCGGCTGCATTAGAAAATAATAAAACAAAACTGCCACAGCGTAAACATATTCTTTGTAATCGACTGTTAGTGGAGATGCGTTTAACAACCGCTATACTATTTTGGCAGCCAGAGGGACCACGAGCCAAGCTTCTTGTTCCTTTCTGCCTGCCAAGTTGAAAAGCTCCATTCATCTCCTGAGATTGGTCATGACTGAAGTATCTACGGATTGTTGGCTACATCAAATGGTGACATGGGCCAAAAAAACAACGCTACAAGAACCCAATGGTTGACTGACCGCAAATAACTCATACAGAGTGAATTTTTCGGGTAATCGGTTTTCAATGGACTGATGTTTTGTTGCGGTCTGTTGTCCGCTGAATGCACACCGTCAGCAGAAATCTTTTGGGTTGTTGTTTCCTTAAGCAGGAAAGGTATGGCCTTGGGGGCAAGCAAAGAACCAGGTGCTGTCACGTGATCCCAGCTCCTCCGTTTAGGCTAACTCCTAATGAATCCAAGGGGGGTGGTCCCTAAAAAGATTGTCTAAGGATTTTGTTTAAAGTGTTCTTAGATGGAAAATGAGAATTAGTGTTGTTTAGGATTTTTTTGATATACACAATAACCAATTACGCAATCCACGTTGTTATTTGCAAAAAACAATATGAATAATAAGACGGAAATTAAAGCATCCACGCATGAATAACTTAGAAATAAATGGACAAATGGTCCAAACAATATAATGCAAGAATTAAAAGATCAGTGCCTTAAATGGAGTCAAAAGTGTTGGGGATGCGAAAATACAAGTCTTTGATGTTTGTGAGATCGTTTTGCAAATGCTCTTGGTCGATTTTTATTGTTTATTTTGAGATGAGGTTGATTATTAAATGGGAGGGGGGTCTCCAAGATATACCTTTCAGTACGGGAGATATGTCCAAAACCCTTAACCAATGCGGCTATCCGCAAGGAATATGTAGGCTGGTCTGGAGTTTCTGAAGCTATGTTCAACACTACATCGCAAGGGTGTAGCCTAACTGGCGCCTCGAGGTCACTGACCAGTTGTTCTTGCTTCCTTTGGGTATTTTGCCACCGCAATGGCTTAAATCTAGGCATTGGATTTTCGCCTGGGGAAAGTGGTAAATTTTATTATGGTTGTACTTGGAGTTAAGCGTGAGAATTAACAAGTTCAGTGCTTCTGAATATTCCATACTGGTAGAGCATACACACTGTAGAATGGTAAGTTCTAATTTTAAAGGGTGAATGCGAGTTGCAAATTTTATTAACAAACACAACTCTTCGACAGAGAGTGCTCTTAATCCACCTTATGGTGAGATTCAAGAGTCTTATCTAACCTACTATGATAATGCAATGCAACTGCTCTCCGATAGAGAGTGCTCTTGACTTGTCTTATGACAGGTTCAAGAGTCTTTGGGTTCTTTTTATGAATAATTAAAAAAACCACATAAAACAAGAAGCATGCAAGTGAAGATTAAAACTAAAAATTAGTGGAAATAAACTAAGTCTAAAAGCACTCTAATCTAAGCAAGGAAAAATACAAGACACACTTTCCCCTATTTAGGGGAAGTAGAAAAAATGTGGGAGGCTTAACCCCACTAGTACTTTTTTATTAATGATTACAATAAGAGGGATTTTAACCCTTGAAAAAGAAAGATTGCAAACTACTAAAATGAATAAGCCTTAATGGCTTTTACAAGGATGCAGTTTTATGCTTGATTCGTCTTCTTAGGTTTTTGCACTCCTCTTCGATCTTCAAGTCCTTGAACCTGTCTTCTTGGTTTACTCTTTGATATCTGCACAACAGAAATGAGCACTCATGCACCCATGATTGTTAATAAACAAGACTAATCTAGATGCAAAAATTGGAATTAATCTAAGTATGAAATTGAAATTTTTTAGTCTTTTCGATGTGAAAAACTAGGAAAAAGGTACATGCAAAAAGAGTAAAAATAAGGCTAAAAAGATCAAGAAAAGGGGGCATCCAACAAAAGAGTTAGATGGCTGCAAAAAATGAAGAACAGGGGCAGCCAAATAGGAAGAAAGATGGCTGCAAAAAAAGGGAGAAAAAGAGGTTCAAAAAGTGCCGAAAAGAGGCTACAAAAAGTGTCCAAAAAGGTTGAAAATGAAGGAGAGAGGGCAGCCAACTCAGAGAAAAGTTGGCTGCAAAATAATGAGGAATAGGATAGCCAAACAAAGGAAAGGATGGTTGCAAACAAAAAGGACAAATAGAGCAGCCAACAAGAGGAAATTTGGCTGCAAAAATTGAAGGGAAAAAGCCAAAAAGAAGAGCAAAAAGAGGCAAAAAAGAGGAGCAAAAGAGAGGTAAAACCAAGAGAAAAAGGTAAGGAAAAAAACCAGAGAAGCAAGAAAGTAAGGAGTAAATACAAGAAGCAAGGTAGCAGGTATATGGAAGATGGAAAGAAAGAAGAGACTTGTGACCAATGAAAAGATTTTAAATTTTTTATTTAAGAGAGGTAAGAAAGAGCCCCTTTTTAGCCGTGTGTTTTTTGAAGCTGGGAACAAGCGCTCTGAAGAACCTGCATGGTGAAAGTATTAGATTAAGAACTCTTGATGAGAAACTGATTGAGCCTCAACCCCTCCTGCTTTGGTGATTCCTGAAACCAAAACAACTCAATAAAAGTAAACGAGATGAAATGCTAGGATGTAATAATAAAAATAAATATTTGAAAGGCATTGGTATAACTGACTACTTCCTGCCCGCTTCAAACATATAATGAATATTGCATAGCTAACCAAGTTAAGACATTAAATGGCTACCCTATCGTGCTAGATTTATAGCCCTCATGAGCTAACACTGATCGAATATTTACTAAATAAAGAGAGTAGGGTAAGAACGAGATCACCTCGCAAGATGAAAATCACATACAAAATGTTAGACCTCTTAATCCTAAGTTTTATAGTCTAGGTATTTTATAGTATTTTATTAAAAGAATAAATTAGTTTAATGTGCAAGTAGACTTTGAATAGGATTGTTTCATTGTAAATGACACCTATCATTTTCATGTGATTATATGATTGGTTGTCATCCTACTTCTTAGTATAGGTTTGAGCTATATAAACAAGCTCTCTTCTCTGTGAGAGGTTAAAAGAGTCTTGTGAGTGTGTTGTAATTTTGTTTTTCCTTATTAATAAAATTATGTATCTGAGGACACTTCTTCATCATTTGGTATCAGAGCCATGATGAACTGATGTTGGATTGACAAAGGGTGTTAGTCTTCTCAACATCAATGTGATTGACAAAGGGTGCTAGTCTTCTTTGGGAGGTAACTTTTGTTATCAAAATTGATAAGGAAAAGCTAGCTGTGATAAATTGCAGATTTATCCATTGTTAGTTTTTTTGTTGTTGCATAGATCTATAGATTTTTTAATTCTAACAGTTTTTTAAAATCTATGGTGAATACTGGTGTACTGGTCTTGATTTGTAAAAAAAATGTTTTGCTTTAGATTTATGAATATCTGGCAAAAGTTTTTAGAGTCATTATGTTCAATCTTGATCTGTAAAATTCATTTTTTGAGATCTGAGTTAAAAAAAAAGGAAATCTAGTTTTTTTTTTGGCCTTTGACCAGCGATCCACACCAGTGTCTTTTTTCTGCGATCCACCGATCCAGCGAGACTGAATACTAAATCAAGTTTAAATTCTTTGATTTGCAATTCCATTAGCGATCTAATCTAGATAAATTCCACACCAGTGATAAATTCAACATCATTCCACACCAGCGATCATTCCAAATTAGTGATCTCCTCTAGTGTCAGAGATGTCAGAGATCACCAGCGTGAGCCATCACTCGAATTTTTGAGCCCGATCTCCAGCGTGAGCTATGAGCCAAGATTTCAATCTACCATGGATGTCTCTTTCTTCAATCTGAATCAATATTCATTGGCCAAAAAATCTTTGGTGAATCTGAACATCAAATTGCCATCAGCCATTATGAACCTGCATGAGCCATCAGCCGTCCAGCACTCAGAGATTGATGTCTTTAGTCATTAGCGTGGGCATCTCAAGCATCGATCCATTCAGCTGATCTTCGTTATTGATTAGCGTGATCTCCATCGATTTGCGCAATCCCTCCATACAGCGTGGGCATCGGCGCATGGGCATCAAGCATTGATCCATCTCCAGCGTGATCCATTCAACGGTGATCTACCTATACAGCAACGGCCATCCCTCCAATCTCAGTGACAGCAATCCCTCCAAATCTGCCAGCATTTTCAATTTTGTAAAAAATTTATATTGTAAACAAAATGAATTTTTAGTTCATTTTTAAAAGGCAAATTGAGCTTTGTAAGTAGAAGATTTTTGTATTTTTGGAGTTATAAGGCAGAAATGTTTTTTTAAAAGAGACGAATGTGAGAAGAGTCAGTAAAATACTCTCTCATATGATTTTTTTGACGAGGCGTTTTAGAGGGTCAAGGCCAAGCCCCTAAAAAGGCACTCCTTGTTGAGTATTTTTATTTTGCATCATTTTTTCTTTGCTGCTTACAATCATGTCGAAGATCATCAATCTATTCACCGACTCAGATAAACTTGATGGAGTAAAAAATTACAAGTCATGGCAATGCCATATGAAAAACACTCTAGTTTATAATGAACTGTGGCATGGGATTTGTGATGCAGATCCTACTACAACTAAGCCTACTGATGCTACTGCTTTAGCAAAATGGGAACTACAAAATGAAAAGGCACTTGCCTTAATTCATTCATCTCTTTCTGACCATTTATGTATTCACATTGAAAATACTTCCTCAGCATGGACTGCATGGGAACAGTTTAAAAAACTTTTTGATACTCCACCTGCTTCTCAGAGAATTGACTTACAAATGAAATTGTTAAGTCAAAAATTAGGAGAGAAAGAGGATGTATTAGAATACATTTCCAGAGTTAAAAATATTCATCTAGATATCATTAAGGGAGGATATGGTAAACTTGACAATAGTTTTCTAATTTCCATATTGATAAATGGATTACCAGAATCCTATCGACAATTCATTGAAACTCTACAAATTGCTGATAAATTAACATCTGCCACTTCTGATTCTTTTAGTGAGATGTTAACTCAACATAGTAAAACTTTTGGAACACAAAAGCAGTCTGGTGAAGATGTTTTCTTTACTAGCTCTAGTAAAGGACAAAACTCAAGAGGAAGAGGTAGAGGTCGTAATCAGTCTTCATTTTGAGGTCATGGCAGAGGACGAAGTCAAGGAAGAAGCAACACTTTCCAAGGGTCAAATTTTCAACAAGGATCAAATTCTTTAAGAAGCAGTCAGTTAGAGAGACCACAAAACCAAAATAATCAAACAGGAAGGGACATGAGTCAAATCACTTGTAGAAGATGTAATAGAGTTGGTCATTTTGCTGCCGATTGTAGAACATCAAATAACAAGCTTCCAAAGTATAAACAACCTTCAAATTCAGCACAGTATGCAAATGACAGTAATCAAGGGAAATAGGAAGATGAAAGTGGGTTTGAGTTTGTTTTCTCCGCTCTCCAACCGTCACAAGCTTTATTATCTACTAATAGTGATTTTGAAGATGCTTGGTTGTTAGATACAGGAGCAACTCAACATATGACCTTTAGAAAAGATTTCTTTTGGTCTTTCAGTGAATGTAAGCTCAATTCAGTTTTTTTAGCTGATGACACTGTACATACACCTCAAGGAAAAGCTTGTGTAAAAATTTATCTTCTTGATATTGGTGAAAAGCTAATATCAAATATCTGGTATGTTCCAACTTTCAAGAAGAACTTATTATCCTTAGTAACAATACGACAAGTAGGTCATGCAATTTCAATGCGAGATGGGTTAATTACAATTCACTCAATCAAACAGAATTATAAAATTGTCATGACAGGGTGACTCTACGATAGCTGCAAAATCATGTTGTCGAGGTATGACAGTTCCTTTCATTCTAAGAAGCTTTCCGTCTTCATAGTTTTATAATTCTGTTTGATTGAGTGAATTGTAATTAACCCATCTCTCATTGAAATTGCATGACAGACTTGTAGCTAAAGGATTTGCTCAACAAGAAGATTATGATGAAACTTTTGCTCCAATAGCTAAGTGGAATACAATCAGAACAGTTATAAATTTGGCTGCACAAAATGGTTGGAAATTACATCAAATGGATGTTAAAAGCGCCTTCTTGAATGGTGATTTGAAAGAAGAAGTTTTCATGACTCAACCCCAAGGATTTGAGGTTGAAGGACAAGAACATAAAGTTTGTAAACTCATAAAGGCTTTATATGGTTTAAAACAAGCTCCTCCAAGCTTGGTATGCAAAAATTGATGAATACCTTCGAAAAGTTGATTTTCAACGAAGTGAATCTGATGATACTTTGTATTTTCGGATGCAAGGCAAACACTTTGTGATTATTGTACTCTATGTTGATGACTTAATCATAACTGGAAATAATGAAGATCACATCAACAGGTTAAAGGAGAACTTCAAGCAGGATTCAAGATTATAGATTTAGGAACACTTCATTACTATCTTAGAGTTGAAGTCACTCAACATCCAAACAACATCTTCCTTAGTCAAACTAAATATGTCACTGATTTATTGAAGAAATTTGGCATGGAAGAGTGTAAACCTTCTCTTACCCCTATGGAGCAGAATTTGAAACTGTCAAAATTTGAAGGGGGGAATTTGGTAGATGATACAAAGTATAGGCAATTGATTGGAAGCCTCATTTATTTGACAAATACTCACCCAGATTTATCATATTCAGTTAGTATACTTTCAAGGTTTATGCAGGAACCAAGGGAAAGTCATTGGAATTCAGCAAAAAGAGTGTTAAGATATATTCAGTGAACAAAAGACTTTGGTCTTCTTTACAAGAAATGTAAAGACTTTACACTTGTTGGATATTCAGATGCAGATTTTGCAGGAGACATTGATAACCGTACATCCACTTCTGGGTACTTAATGAATTTGGGTTCAGCAGCAATTTCATGGGGTTGTAAAAAGCAGCCTACAGTTGCCAATTCTTCAACAGAAGCCGAGTACATATCAGCTTGGGAAGCAGCATGTGAGATTGTTTGGCTACGCAGGATATTACAGGATCTTGGTGTAACACAAAAGTCAGCAACCACTTTATTAATCGACATTCAGTCAGCAATAAAGATGGCCAAGAATTCAGTTTTTCATTCAAAGGCAAAGCATGTTGACACCAAATATCACTTCATCGGATCTCTCGTCGTCAAAGGCATCATCAAGCCTCAGTATTGTCCATCTGAAGATCAAACTTCAGATATACAGTGTTCCACGGAAACTCGCCCCCCAGGGTCGGAGGCTCGCCCCCCTCGCTCCCCACGCCCCGGGGGCTTGGGGGCTCCTCCAGAAACGTTTCCTCACGCCCCCAAAAAAGCGAAACTTCCGGAAACGCAGGAGGGGGCGCGTCCCCTGTTCTGCAGCGCGCTCCGGTGAAGGGGGGCTCCCAGACGCCCCCCCGTCCCCCCGCCCCCCCGCCCCCTCCTGAAATTGGGGGGCTTCCAGACGCCCCCCCGCCCCCTCCTGAAACTGGGGGGCTCCCAGACGCCCCCCCCCCACTTTTAGTAGTTTACATGAGATGAATCATTGAACTTTTATTGCTGGGATTTAATCATTTATAATATTATTTTTTATTAAGACTTGGACGCCCCCCCGCCCCCTCGCCCCCCCTGAATTTCGCTAAAATTTGGGGGTGGTCTCCACACGTCCCCACTGTGCGTTTCCCCGCTCCCACGCCCCCGCGTCCCGGAAACTTGGGGGAACATTGCAGATATATTCACCAAGCCACTTGGGAGAACGAAATTCACTAAGTTCAGAGATGAACTTGGTATTTGTAAATATAAACTTTCGGATTAAAGGGGGGAATGTTAGACCTCTTAATCCTAAGTTTTATAGTCTAGGTATTTTCTAGTATTTTATTAAAAGAGTAAATTAGTTTAATATGCAAGTAGACTTTGAATAGGATTGTTTCATTGTAAATGACACCTATCATTTTCATGTGCTTATATGATTGGTTGTCATCCTACTTCTTAGTATAGGTTTGAGCTATATAAACAAGCTCTCTTCTCTATGAGAGGTTAATAGAGTCTTATGAGTGTGTTGTAATTCTGTTTTTCCTTATTAATAAAATTATGTCTCTGAGGACATTTCTTCATCACAAAAAGCCCACGCATAGACCTCCAAAGTTACTTTATTCCATTAACAAATATCGGTTACAATCTTGGCAGAGTTCTCTTGCAAATTCTCCATATGCAAATAGGAGCAAGAGACCCTTATTTATACAAGAAATAGAAGCTAAAACCCTAAGTCAGGACTTGGCGTCAGAGAGGCACACTACGGTAATTTCCCAGATTTGATGAACTCAACACACTGAATGTGAAGTTTAACTGAGCATCAGGAAGGTGGGAGTGGGGAGGTGGCCTCCACCTAGGCAAGGCGCCCCTACTCCCTTCATGGGAAGCTCCACCAGCAAATGAGCTCACTCCATCTAAGATTGACATGAGGATGAAGGTGGCGCAACCCTGGAGCATGAGGATGAAGACTGGAGCTGCATCGGAGTTTAACTGCAAGCTGTGGGTTGGCAAGATTAAAGGGGGGGGTGAGGTGGCTCAATCCCCCTCGGTTCTGTCACCAAGCCAATAAATGAAGACCACATAACCCAATTCACCCACATGAGGAGAGAGGGCGCAATCTTTGACTAGAAGTTAACTGTCGGAGCTCTGGAATTGATTTGGATGTGATTGATGCTGATTGGAATCATCTCCGATAAATTATACCGAGCTAATTAGCCCTTTATTTTATTCAATTTGGCCTTTTTTGGAGATATTTTGATTTTCTCCAATTGATTTTTTTTATTATTTTAATTAATATTTCTCATTTTTTGGGTTTTTTGAGAAAATAATAATTATAAGGCCAAATAATAGTCTGGACTCTGAAACTTAGGATAAGTGTGTCTAGGGGTTAAATGAGTGTTTTGGCTTAGAAAATAAGTGTTTATTTGCTAAAAACACCCCCCGGACCACTTAATTATTACAAATTTAAA
Organism: Pseudotsuga menziesii; assembly: GCA_001517045.1. Lineage (NCBI taxonomy): Eukaryota > Viridiplantae > Streptophyta > Pinopsida > Pinales > Pinaceae > Pseudotsuga > Pseudotsuga menziesii. The sequence goes on from LPNX010108056.1 coordinate 24,050, forward strand.
ATTTTCAATTAAACCATGGTCAGAATGGTGTAATTAATTGAAATTTTTAATTAATTCTCTATAGTCAAAAAATAAAAAATAAAAAATAAAAATTCACCACGCGTTAGGGAAATTTTTTTTCGGACATTGTTTAATGTATCCCGAGGCCTAAGAAATGACCATAGAACATACAACTAGTGTCTAGTAGGTTCATATTAACTAGTTGGACTCTATTAACCCCCCAAGGCCCAAATTTCAAAATTGGGCAATCCAGCTTTGGAGGAAGCGAGAGAAAAACTCATCGATTACACTCGGCTATAAGCAAAGCATAATCAACATGGAAAAAACTCCCTGGAATACCTTAGTTGAAATCTATGTCTTAGGGGACCAAGCCGCTCAAAACCCCTACTAGCACACTTTATTACAAAAACCCCATGGAGCATGGTCATTTTAGCATAAAAATAAAAATGACTAGCCAAAATTGGCTAGGCAAAACATTATGAACATCTGCTGCACTGGATATGAACATTGACCATGTTCATCAAATGGCGGCTCAACAGGAGGTTCAACTATGGTACAAACAACAGCACAACTAAGGTAACACGGTCCACACAGCAGCACAACAGTTTAACTGAAGGTAAAAACGACTGAAAAAATAATACGGGCTCTACTTTTGCACTTCATCCTAAAATGGCTTCCCAACATTCACGCTAACTGCTTCAAAATCCCAGAATTGGCTCCTATGGTCCAAAATGGATGCGCCCCGCCCTTTACGGACTGAGAAATGACGAACCCAATGCTTGATTCTCGGGCCAACTTCCAGATTTTAAAATCCACATCAATATGAACTCTCGAGTTGCCACGTATGTGTGATTCGCAACCATAAAGAAAACATAGCACCGCACTGTGACAAGTAATGGTGGATAGCTGAACCACAATTCTCTGCTAGCTCCAGCATAGTTCCGCCAAACTCACCTTGTAAGGCCAAGGACTCTTGTTCTGCTGCTTTCTCCAGACCTTGTTTGATGACAATATATTCCTCAGAACAACGAGTAGAATGATACTCAATGCCACTGTATTCCTCATATCCATCCATTTCAACACTACTCTGTAAACATGGAATACCAGACATAATATGGAGATCATACGACCCCCAATCCAAGGAACTACTTTTATTTGTCATTCATCACTCCTAAGATCAACAAGTATCCTAGAAAGTTTTGCTCCCTTCTCCATATAATTCTCTTGTTCATTTGGAGGGTGCTTTGCTTGGGCTATCTTTATACTGTCTTGCTTCTGACTTTTAGCTACAAGATTCACAACCTTGTTTGCAAAAGGAATGCCAATTTCAACCTCTTCTCCATCATGCCCCCATGCCTCAATCCTGGCACCCTCACCGAGAAATAATTGAATATTCAATTTACGCTTTGGGTGCTTCCATAATCCTTCAGTTTTGGAGATGGATAGAAATGAGAGATGAAGATGATTCAGCTTTATAATATGTCAAAAGGAACTGCCCCTACTTGTATTCATATCCATCACCATCATCCTCAAAAATAATCCCTTCCGCATTTCCTCTTTAATGGTCAAAGTCCTTCATAACTTTCCATACAGACCGGACACTTGAAAATTGTTCCTAGAACTAGACCTCCAATACTCTGAAAAACCCTGCGCGCAACATCTGGGTTGCATCTTGAGTCTAATTTTTCCCTGCAGAAGGAAAAATGGATAGCTTGTAGCATACAGATGACTATATGTGACCTCAAACCAACTCTGAGAAACACGTTACCAATTAGGTGGTAACACATCACACTCACAAGTCTCTCTTAATATCTCATAGAGAAGAGAGCTTGTTTATATAGTTCAATCCTACACTAGAAAATAGGAAGACAACCAATCATATAATCACATGGAAATGATAGGTGTCATTTACAAAGAAACAGTCCTATTCAAAGTCTAATTGCTCACTAAACTAATTTTTTCTTTAATATAATACTAGAAAATCCCTAGACTATAAAACTTAGGATTAAGAGGTCTAACATTCCCCCCTTTAATCCGAAAATTTATATTTACAAATGCCTAGTTCATCTCTTAACTTAGTGAATTTTGTTCTACCAAGTGGCTTGGTAAAAATATCTAAAGTTTGATCTTCAGATGGACAGAACTGAGGCTTGATGATGTCTTTGATGACAAGAGATCTGATGAAGTGATATTTGGTGTCGACATGCTTTGTCTTTGTTATCACCAAACTTGTAGTTGCCTCTATGAGGTGGATCCAGGATGGACGGTAGAGGGACAAGCAACTAAAGAGGTGGAACCAAAATCGCCTCGACTCCCAAATGGATGGTTGTCACGCCAATCGAGGCAATCTTCACTTGATGTTATCTTAGCCCAAGACAACAATGGGGGAGACCCAAATCTACTCCTGACAAGAGAGATCAGACCTAAACACCAGATTAGATCAAATGGACTTGAAGTACGTAAGGTGTAAGGTGAAGGAAACCCTAGATCTATGGATGATGTCACTAGGTGAACTAGGGCTTGGATTAGGGTTAATGAGAAGTGAGATTTGATCCAAGTTCAGGACACAAGTGACCTATAAGCCCAATACTAGATCCGAGATTAAGGTACTAGCAAAAGATGAAGATGTCCACTGCCTTGGGAAACGTGAGCAATGCAAGGAAGGTAAAAACAGGATTGGTGCTATCTAGTATCGAGGGATAGACTCGAAAGAAGGTATGACAATGTCAAAGCACCCGAGCCACCAGGAAAATGTCAAAACACAAGAGAAAGAGGGAAAAGGAAGGGTAGTGCTAGGGTTTGAAGATTAGTTCCTTGGGATTTGGGCCAATGGAGTCACTTTTAGCTCAACGTTGAGGAAGACCCACTCAGGGTTTGACTTGATCTACAAAATCCAGAAATGGTTTGCCCCGAGATCAAGCGGTTTGATCTATAATATTTTTTTATTTTTAATATAGGGTTTCAAGATGAAAATGAAGATGCCAATGGATTGAGATCTAGAAGAGAAACACTAACTTGTAGATCTTACTTGGAAAACCTTGTAGATGCCTTGATAGTGATGATCTATGCTATCCCGATCAATTTGAGAAGATTTGATGGAGTTTCTATGTCCAACGTTTTGCCCAATGAATCCATTGCTCCCTCTCTCCTGCACAACAAATGTCAACCATATCAGATTTGTTGCGTCATGAGAAAAGAACAAATGCTACAAAAAAATAGCAAGATGAAATCATAGATCGCATTGATATTAATGAAAACCCCATGATACAAAATGCATTCAAGCCAAGCGAGTTGAGGAACCCCTACAAAAACACCCAAGTTGAAGTCGCCCTCCTATATACAAGACAATGTTTCCCAAAAATATATAGATCTCACAAAAAAATACCCAAATGCTAGGAAGCAATAGATTTTCCAATCACCATCTAAGAACACCAGATGCAAAGGAGATCCAAAAAATTTCCACAAGAATAGTTTTCTATTATCCAAATCCAAGAGCCAAAGACCCCTTACAAATGAGAAGCCCTCTCCTTTAAATAGGAATGAGAGAACCAAAATCATAACCACTTTTCAAATGGGTGGCTAAGATTAAAAGATCCAAATGTTCTAATCAATGGTTGAGATGAGCTCAACATAAAGTACAAGGATCAATACAATAATATAATATAAAAATGGACCAAATCACACTAAGAGAGGGGATCCCACTAAATAAAAATAAATGAAGCTCAAGGTGGGTCTAGGGAGTGTTAACTAACTCCCCTAGGGTGTCCCCATGGCACAATAAAATTAATATAATTTTTTAACTGCAAAATAGTGCCTCTTTGAGGAAATCGTGAGCCTCCAAAAGCTCCAGAAAATAATAAAATATGCCCGAAAAATAGATGTGGGCCCATCCAAGTGCTGCAACTGCTGGAGGACTAGAAGACATCACACTCATCATCGGAACTCATCCCATGCCATTTCGTTGCCTTAGTAGCCCAAATTGAATTCTTCAATAGCCATTTTAATTATTTTTTATCTGCCTCGAGAAACGTGATATTCCCAAATCTGCCTCCTAGGGTTCCTACGTTATCCAATTGAGCCCACCAGTCTCTCTGGGAGGGGGGTAATATGGTAAAAACAAGTGGCTAGACCACACCCCCCTCATACAACGCCCTAGGAGATCCAAGAAGATCATCTCTCTGCTCAGACAAGCCAGCCATCCAGTATGGCAAGACTGCACCAAAAAGGTACACTGAGCCAAATCATCCCTCCAACTGCCCGGAAATGAAAGCAAGCTGTCTCATTGGACTCAGGGAGTCCAAATCAATCTAAGGTGCATACTCATACACCCTATATGTCTCTGCATGATCATCTACAATATCCAATATACCTAGATAGACAAAATAATAATTTGTAAATGACCATATAATATAACCCAGGCTGACATCCATCCGCTACAAGTGTTCAAAGGTTAAGACATGCTCTACAAATCATTCAAGTGATAATCATAACAAGTAGCAATCATTTCACCGGCAATCTATCAACCAAATATATAGGGTTTGCCTTTATTAACTAAAGCTCAGTCCAGACTTTCAAGACCATACTCACTTCATAGTTGTAATCAATTTGCTAGTGAAGGGTGAAGGCTAAAATTCACAAGGCTAGGCCAAAAGGTGACTACCAACTTGACATTGTAACACTTCAGATATGGAAAGGGAATACTCACTCTAGCATATGAAGGACAAGCAATAACACAGGGGATGGCAGTGTCTCACAAATGGATAAGCTATTTTCAGAGGTGCTTATTCACCTTGACAAATGCTCACAATCCAAATCAATACAAGTGAGGCCAGCAATCCTTAGATATAACTTTAGGAACCATTGCTTTTTTGGGCCTTTGATTTTCCATAGCCTTGGTCCATGCTTTTATTACACGAATTTTTATTATTGAGGCTTCGTGCATTCATGTATGTTTAAAAACACTTATTTTCATGAATGTTTTAAAATATTCATTTCAATGTACTTCAAAGCCAATTTCATTAGGCTTGCCTTGCATTCATGTATGTTTAAGAACACTACTTTTCATGAATGGGATTTTCATAAGATAAGCATTTCCAAATACATTGTATTGATGGCAGCACTACTTGTTTTAGGTTTAGCCAACACAACCTAGGCAACTTAGAGCCGAGACACAAATAAATAGGGAGGCTTGTCCAACAAAGAGGCTCTAGTGGGAAAAGGTCCTCTGTGCCACAAGTCAAGTAGTAGGTCGGGTTGGAAACATAACTGGATGGTAATGGATAAGTGGAGACAATGAATAATGAAACCAACACTAGCAAGACAAAGTATGGTGGGAATGACTACCTCTATTCTCCCCAAGGAGGGTAAAACCAATGTGTATAGATCAATAACTTCCAGGTCTGAGTAGGGAAATCAATACATAATATCAATACATCCAAGTCCACATATTTATATGACCGCCAGATCATGACACTAAATGCTAATACATGTCACAAAAATGAGTATAAGAGCAATGATAACCACAACACAAGATAATATAAGCTGAGTCATAAACATGTAAATAATCCATCTGAACCAACATCTGTCCAATGAGAAAACACTGATTCAACTCTAGGCACTACTAACTCCTCTGGAACTGGCTAAATGGCTACATCAGTCCTCAAATCTGAGTGTCCTGAGACTCAATCATGGAAATCGAAGAGTACTATAGTCCATCAATCAAATAATGATTCATCCTAGATGCTCATCTCAGCATCTCATATATAGGGGACCTGGCTGAAAAGTGTACTGGAATCTGAAAAATAGAATATGGTAGCCCGATTACTATATATGTGATAACAATCTTTGAATGAAAAACTGAATTCTTGGCCATCTTTATTGCTAACTGACTGTGGATTAATAAAGTAGTTGCTAAGTTTTGTGCTACACCAAGATCCTGTAATATCCTGCGTAGCAAAACAATCTCACATGTTGCTTCCCAAGATGATATGTACTCTGCTTTTGCTAAAGAATTGGCAACTATAGGTTGCTTTTTACAACTCCATGAAATTGTTGTTGAACCCAAATTCATTAAGTACCCAGAAGTGGATATACAATTATCAATGTCTCCTGCAAAATCTACATCTGAATATCCAACAAGTGTAAATTCTTTACATTTCTTGTAAAGAAGACCAAAGTCTTTTGTTCCTTGAATATATCTTAACACCCTTTTTGTTGAATTCCAGTGACTTTCCCTTGGTTCCTGCATAAACCTTGAAAGTATACTAACTAAATATGATAAATTTGGGCGAGTATTTGTCAAATAAATGAGGCTTCCAATCAATTGCCTATACTTTGTACCATCTACCAAATCCCCCCCTTGAAATTTTGATAGTTTCAAATTCTACTCCATAGGGGTAAGATAAGGTTTACACTCTGTTGCCCACCTATTTCGACTAGGTGGCAACTCCATGTACATGAAGTGTACATAATTGTACCTTGGAAAATCTGAGGATTTTTTCACTTCTGCAGGGCAATTGCCCCTTTGTAAAACGAAATATCCGCTCCCCTGCGTGGGAAAATTAATGTAATTATATGTACTAGTATGGGTCATATAATACGGATGCCACACCATGGAACTGGTTGTTAGGGAAGTCCCCTCGTCGAGTGTTTTTCCCTTTCCAATTGACCTTGTTGTGTAAACGAGTTTAATCGGTTTGGTTTTCACTCAAAATCCTCCAAAGTGGTGACGGACGTTCTACCAGTCAATTCCATGAGGTGGCTAAGGCTTTAAAGTGTGATTCATGACCATGCTAGACATTTGTCTAGAGTCTTGTGGAATTTCGTTGTCTTGGTGTATTTTTATTAATTTTTTCCAGTTAATTAATTTCACCCCTTGGTGGTTAATTAACTGAGTTTTGATGTAATAATGTAATTGCTCAAGCATGGCATTTTGTAATAGGGGCTATGAATGCAAAGAAAATTGCTATGAAACCCCCTAAGCCACTGCTTCGAGTCCCATGTCATTCTGATAAGTGGCTGAAGAGATAGACCAATTTTGGTCAGGAGGGGTCTATCTCCCCTAGGGAAATTTTAATTTTCCTAAGTCAAAATCATATTATTTGATTTTGAAGGAAAAAATCAAATAATGCCATGGTAATTTTGTTTGGGGGTTGTTAAGCCTAGGAAAATTTATTTCATAATTTTTCCACCCCCCCATGGCCAAGATATTAATATTTCCAATTTTATTTTTTAATTTTTCCTAAGTCAAATTGGGAAAATTTAAAAATTAAAGTGAAAAATTAAATCTATGGTAAAAATATTCTTTAGCCTAAGTTAAAGGTTAAATATCATTTTTGAGAAAAGGCTATGGTCAAAGTCAAATCTAGAGGCAAAACGTGGTGGCCAAACCCTAAGTTTAATGGGGCGCTAATGTAAAAACCTCTACCATTTTAGTGGGGCGTCCAAATAAAAGTGGAAAACCCTTGCTAAAGAAGGGCGCCCATGTAAAAAATAAAAGGGCCACCAAATAAGAGGTCGCCACTCTAGATATAGAGGACGCTAGCCAACATATGGGGGCGCTAGCCATTAAAGGGCATCACTACAATTAGAGGAGGGCGGCCAAATGAAGAGGGCGCTGCCATTTAAGGGGGACGTCCACCATATAGAGGAGCGCCACCCATTTTAGAAGGACGCCATTGCAAATAGAAGCGCGCTAGCTCATTTAGAGGGCGCTATCTTTGGAGGTAGGGCGCCATATTTTGAAGTCAAAGCCAGATTTGGAGGAGGGCGCCTACTTGGGCCCACGTTTTTTCTAAAAAAGGAGATCTAGGGTGAGTTTTTGGTCAATACCCTAGATCTAAGGGTGGAGATTGCTGAGACATGGATCAAGCTTCTAAGCCATTGATTGAAAATTGATCTAAGGGTGGAGAATGGTTGAGAGGAATGCAAAGTCAAATACCTGGATCTAGTGGTGGAGATTTAACCTAGATCTAGATCTAATCTCAACCGTTGATCTTCAAGGGGTTGGGGTCTTCCTCAACTATAAAATGGGGGCCTCACTCCCTCATTGCTCATGCTCTCTCATGCTATTGTTATGCTGCCGGATTACTTCTCGACTCTTCTCTCACATTTTC
>LPNX010108068.1:1748-34139 GCA_001517045.1 Pseudotsuga menziesii
CGGACTCGCGCGGTCGAACCGCGGGTTTGAAGGCAACAGTCACGCGCAGATCGCGGGTTTAAAGGAAACATGCGTGGTCTAGGTCGCGGGTTTCTGGCTGACAGCGGAGGTCTGAGCGCGACTATGTAATGAACAGGCGCGGTCGGGGCGCAGGAAAAAACGGCTGACAGCGGCGGGCTGGTCGCGGGTTTGGGCCTGAAATGCGCAGTCGGGCTGCGGCTGCGGAAGGAAAAAACGCGGTTTCCGGCGGCCGAAAACGACGGCCGAAAGTACAGTACGAAAAAATAAAATTAAAAAGACAGCGGAGTCACCAAAACTGTAGCTAGGGTTTTCACCCTAGCTTGTGCTGATGAGCACCTACTAAGGAATCTGGAATCCTTAGTAGCAGTTCAATGATGTAAACAAAAATAGACTGAAACCAAAAACTAAGCTAAAGCAGTCAAAATTAAATAACATGAAGTAAAAACAGTAAAGAAATGTATAATGGTGATTTTTATTGATATTACCTCCAATGAGGAGGTTGGTGGAGTCCGTTGCGCTAGTCCGATGTCGGTGGCTTCGAGCTTCAAGCTGCTTCTTCTCCTTTTCCGGTGGTGGAAATGGGCCAAAAGAGTTCTCAATGGTGAAAGTAGCTTGATGGTAAGCTAGGGTTTCGAGAATAATTTCGGCAGAGGCAGGATGCTTATGATAATGGATATGAAATGAGGGGTCTCCACCACTTATTTATAGTTTTTTAGTGGTGGAGTGCTGGCCCATGGTTTTGGAAACCATATGGTTTAGGGCAGCTTGTTTAGGGTTTTTTCCTCCTTTTCCTCATTATTTTATATTTTTTCTTCCCTTTTGGGGATTTTGCTATTTTTAGAGGAATTTTGGACATTTTTGGAGGAAAAAGGGGTTTTTTGGCCTTTTGGAGGCATTTTAGGCCTTTTGGGGGCTTTTTTGATGGTTTTATGGCGTTTTAGAGGCATTTTAGGCCTTTTGGAGGCTTTTTAGTGGGATTTTCAGGGAAATATGGTAGGCAAATGGACAAATGAGCCATGTAGTGAGGTAGATGAGGTATTTAACCATTTTTGGGTGTTAACAACATTCCAAAGTTCAATGGGAAGCAGGGAGACGATCCAAAAAACCATGTCATGACATTCCATCTGTGGTGTTCTTCAAATTCCCTCATGGATGATTCAGTTTGGTTATGACTCTTTCAACAAAATTTGACCAGTACAGCCGCGAAGTGGTAGATTGAACTTCCACAACACTCGTTTGTGGATTTTGGCTCCTTGGAAACCGTGATTCTTACACACTTCCAGCTCCCTATCCATTATGAAATGGGTACTGATCTCTTAAATTCTATGCGATAGAACACCTCCACCCACATATCCGATCATATCCATGAGTGGAGAGGGAAAAGAAGGCTTATTAAGGCCCCTATTCCGAATCAGTTATTAGCTGATTGGTTTATCAAATCTTTGTTGCCTCCAATTTCCTGATATGTGGCTTTGGGTGGTGCCGTTATTGAAGATCAAGCCATTAGTCAATCCCAATATCTAGAATTGATCTATTCCTAGTCTGGAACTCTTTATGACTTGATTCCTCAAGCTCCTCGCCCAAGCACTGATCCTGCAAAGCCACCAGCAGAAGTACCTTTTGATGGGATTGTTGGTTCAATCCAGTCCCTGTTAGTAGCGAAACCTGCCAAGCAACCCAAGACTGCCACCCCTACTCCTTCGACTCCTATGGTTTTCGTCAAGGTCAATTCTTTTCAGAGTATTCAAACCTCGGTAAATAATAAAAAGAAAGGTAAAAATAAGAACAAAAATCCTGGAAACCTACAAGAGAACCCAAAACCAACCAACAATGATAATGATAAAGGGAAAAGAAAGGAAAAATATCCATGTCTTCTATGCTGAGGTGACCATTTCACAAAAGAGTGTCGCCACCAAGAAAAAATCACCCAATTTTTGAAAACAAATCTCGCACCTACAGTTCTCACGGATCCTTTTCCCTCTCAACAACAATTGATAGACCACATGTCTAATCAAGGAAATTCTAGTTCGTCAAAGGAAATTTGTATGATGTCCTTGGATACCATTAGTCTACAAACTCAAAGTCATAATTATGACAAACCCGCAGACAAGAAACAAGACCTTTCTTCTTCAGGGAAATCTCCCTCTACTGGCTCTCCCGAATCCTCATCTACTGTCCCCCTAACCATCGAGAAACCTACTCTCGACATGATTTTTTGTCCACCCAAGAGTACTCTTAGGAAGGATGTTTTTAACCCTAATGCCCGAGCTGCTTAATTTTATAATGTAGTTAAAGATCTTGCTCAGGCACCTTGTGCAATGTCTACCTTAGAAGTACTCCAAAGTTGTCCTATACAACGCAAAAATCTGTTAACGACATTAGGAGCTTTAGACCCAGATAATACTAATTTGATTCATTTCAATATTGAGAACTATAATTCTAGGATACCTCATAAAATTTCTTTTCAAATCATTACGAAAGTAGTTGGAAAGAAGGTTTTTAGAACGGAACTAGATGAAGGAGATTCGACCTCGGTTTTGTCTCTGTCTTGTTGAAAAGCTCTTGGCTCTCCTGATCTTGTAACATCACCTACAACTCTGAAAGCCTTTGATGGATGAGGTTTCCAGCCCCATGGTCTCATATTATCCCTCACAATTGAGCTTGGGGGAAAAACTGTTTCTATTCAGGTAAAAGTGGTAGATGCCCCGTTAGATTACAACCTCCTTCTAGGATGAAATTGGTTTTATGCCATGATTGCTGTCACTTCGACAGTATTCCGAATAGTCCAATTTCCACATCTAGGGAGAATTGTTACCATTAACCAACTTTATTTCTGTATGCCGGATGTTACTACCTCTATGGCTAATAACATCCCCATGTTAGGCCAGTCCCCTCCTCCTTACCAGTCGATTGGGGTAGGCATGTTGAAGGAGTCATCCCTTGTGGAGATTTTTCCATCCACTCCTCCTAACATGGATATGGCGATAGTGAATATGATTGCATCATTTGATTGTGATCCTAAGGGAAAACAATTTGTTGATTCCACCTCGTTGAGTCCACATGAAGCAATGTATGACACCATTCAAACCCTTTCCGATGATCACACTGATGACCTTCATCTAGTGGCTTCAGATCCTTACCACTTACCTTACTGGTTAGAACCATCTCTTCTTGTTCTAGATTATCTCTCTGAGACTTTTTCTTCTGACGAGTCCATTATGGAGATCATGAGTACAGATGAGTCCATTTGGGAGGATCACCACCATAGATCCATGTTCCTCCCCAACACTAGTTTGGTTAACCATGATTATGCATCCCTGTTTCTTGCTGATATTGTCAACATACCCCAAAGTCCCATATTGTTGCAAGACATAGATTCTTAAGGAAACTTTTGCAACATTACTCAGAAAAATCTGATTGACATATTAGCCAAGCCTGGTACCATCGAGCATGTTCACGTTGGGAAGAACTAATCGACAGATGAATCTGAAGCATACAAGGCACTTTCAAAGAATTTTGTGATATTTTGTCCTGGTATTATGAAGAAATGTCGGGGATAGACCCATCCATTGTGGTCCACGAGATTAAAACCTATCCCACAGCTAAACCTGTCAGGCAAAAAATAAGGCAAGTCCATCCACGGAAGGTCGTAGCTATTAAAGCTGAAATAGAGAAACTTATTAAAGCTGGGTTTATTTATCTCGTACCCCTGACGGAATGGGTATCGAACGTTGTCCCTGTCAATAAAAAGCAAAGCATCATTAGAGTCTGTATCGACTTTATGGATTTGAATAAATCTTGTCCCAAGGACAACTTTCCTACTCCACATATCGATCAGATTATCGACAATTGTGCCGGAAGTATCATCTTCTCATTTATGGATGGATTTTATAGCTATAATCAAATTGAGATATTACCCACTGATCAGCACAAGATAGAATTCATTTTCCCATGGGGAACCTTTGCGTATAGGAAGTTACCTTTTGGCCTTAAAAATGTTGGAGCCACTTTCCAACGTGGGATGTCCTATGTGTTTCACAATATTAAACATATTGTTGAACCATACCTTGACGACCTCCCTGCTCATTCACAGTGACAGGAGGACCACCCTGGTCATCTTAGAGATATTTTCCTGAGATGCTGTCATTATAATATACGGCTTAATCCGCATAAATGTGTTTTCTGCGTTGAGACGAGACATTTGTTAGGATTTGTGGTCTCTAAATATGGCATCCGGATAGACCCCTTGAAAATTGCCACCATTTTATCTCTACCAGCCCCAACTAATCTCCTTGAACTCCAAAGTTTGCAAGGGAAGGAAAACTTTCTCCGTCGTTTTGTGTGCAATTTTGCAGAGAAAACACATGATTATATGCCTCTCCTTAAAAAGGACACCCTGTTCTTTTGGGATGACCAAGCCCAATGAGCCTTTGATAATCTCAAACACACTCTGACTCATTCACCCATGATACACCCCCCGGACTATTCAAAGGAATTTCTCTTGTATATTGTTGCCTTCGCCTTTACCATAGCTATGGTTTTGGTGCAGGAAAATCCGAACGGTCAGGAGCACGTGATTTACTATGTGAGTAAGAATCTTATGGATTCTGAAACCCGATATTCATGCATGGAGAAGTCAGCATTGGCCACGGTCATTGCTGCACAAAAATTTTATCACTACATTTTTCTCCGTACAACCACTTTATTGGCAGACCAGAACCCTATGTATTACATCCTGACTCATCAGGTTCTCGGGGGCAAGTACTCCCGATGGATAGTCATACTACAGGAGTTTGATCTGGAATTTTCCAAAGCCACATCAAAGAAATCCTTGGTATTTGTTGAGCTCATGTGTGATATTCCCTGTGCTTCCATGGAATCTGAGCCCAGTGGTTCATTTTCGGATGAGTTCATGTTCCTGATAAGAACTACCGATCCATGGTATGGATATTTGCTAATCTATCTCCAAACACAACGATTTCAGCCACATCTATCCCATGACGATTGTTGTCGTATCTGTCACCATGTGAAATACTACCTCATCCTAGATGATACCTTGTATAGATGTGGGATTGATTCTATTCTTTGGCGATGCCTCACCCATGAGAAAGCTAAACATGTGTTGAATGATTTCCACTCTGGAGCATGTGGCGGTCATTTATCTGGAATGGCTACAGCCCAGAAAATCCTTTGCGCTGGTTATTTCCGTCCTTCAGTCTTCAAATAATGTCACGAGGCTGTTAATAAATTCCCACCTTATTAACATTTTTATCCCAAAAAGCACACTCATCCTGCTCCGCTACACCCCGTCATTGCTGTTGGCCCATTTGCCAAATGGGGGATTGATTTTATGCATTGTAAGCCTACCTCAGCCGAGGGGCATGGTTACATCATCGTATCTGTTTACTATTTTACAAAATGGGCTGAGGAAATGCCTACATATGCGGAAGATGGTAAGACTTCTGCTTTCTTCTTGTTCAATCATATCATAGCTAGATTTGGAGTCTCGAAGTCCATTGCTACTGATCATGCATCACATTTTTGTAATCAAATGATGGAGGAACTGAGTGCCAAGATAGGTTTTCACCATGAAAACTCTACACCATATTATCCACAAGCTAATGGTCAAATAGAGGCCATTAACAAATGTTTGAAAACTATGCTTCATCGGATGTTTGGAGATCATAAATCCAACTGGCACCACATTATTTTCTCCACTCTTTGCGCTTATAGGACTTCGGTGAAAATAGTTACTGGTTTCACACCTTTCCAACTTGTCTATGGACTCGAAGCTGTCTTACCGATTCAATGTCAAATTCCATCTTTACAACTTGCTGTCGAACTTTTCCTAGACACTTTCGCAGAGGAAGAAAGATTTTTGTACTTGAATAAACTTGATGAGACTTGGAGAGATACTACTTTGGCTAATGAGGCACATAAGAAACGCGTTAAGGCACAGTATGATAAATCCATCCAACCTCGTGCCTTTAACAAGGGTGACCTAGTTTTGACTTATGACCAGAGATACGAAAAACTAGGGAAAGGAAAGTTTGAGTCCATGTGGTACGGTCCTTTCGTCATTTCTAAATTTTTAGAGAAAGGAGCCTACGAGCTCATTGACTATGATGGAATCCCTTTAGGGAAACCTCGTAATGGGTTGTACCTGAAGAGGTACTATACCTATGTCTTTCTTGGACAATATCTTTATATATGTATATTGCTTGACTTTCAGTGTGCTTTTAGTATTTTCAATATGGTTTTGAGTTTAGTGTCCACATCTATTTATACCATGTTTTGGTCATGCAAAGCAGATGGCTTTCTATGGATTCGCTAATGGTGCTTGCCGCCACACCTTGAATCTTACCTTAGCTTCTTGGGTCCTCTATTCCCCAGCTAAAGATTTGGTCAGTTCAAGAGCAGTTTGTATTGGTCCTGCTACCAACAACATCGCTAAGTATCAAGCAGTCACAGGTCTTCTGACTGAAGCTGCCTCCCAAGATGTTCGTAATCTGGTAGTCTTGATGGACTCACAACTCGTGGTTTTCCATATAAACAATGTTTATACCATTATAAATCCTATACTTCTCCACCTCTTTTGGAGGGTACAGTTGTTAGAAAGGTCATTTGAAACCATTACTTATAGGCATATCCCTAGGGAACATAATGTAGTTGCTGACTCATTAGCTAATTACATCCTAGATTGGCATATTGCCCATTCATGACATTAAAATCAAACATGGTTCATTATAAATAAACAATTAAAGTCACATAAAACTCATGTAAAATACATTCACTATTTGAGACATATAAACACCAGGTAAAAGTCTATGTGTATATATATATGAACATGTTTACAAAAATAGGTCACGAGACCTCATCTGAAGCACGTAGGCTTTCAGGAAAAAATCACCATACAAAATCCTGAAGCTATCAACTTTCAGTAGATATCTCATGCATACAACGTCTAGTGATGCTCATGGTAGCACATCACTGCCCAGGCTACTCTACGTAGCAGTCTACTAAACTGACCTGGTACTCCTATTGTAGGTCTCTGATACCTCAAAGGGAGGTCATCAATGGAAGCATCAAGGATGTCTAAGGTCAACCTCTCCAGTTTTTCCTCTAACTCCCCGGTCACATCATCGCCCTGTGGTACAAAGTGGGACCAAGCTCGTCTCTCCAATGGGGAAGCTCCCACGGGTCGTGTTGCTCCAACGTCTGCATGAAAATATTCAGGTCTCGTTACTTGAAATAAAAAATATAAAACATTGAAAAACATAAAAACACTATGTCCATTTTAGGGTTTCTTGATTCTTACCGAGGTCACCCCACTGGCCACAAGGTGGGAGTGGTAGGTCAGGGTCTTTGTTGAATTTCATACCTGCATAAGCATAATCCTCCACCATGAGGATCTGATCTCTGAGCCATCGAAAGAACAGGTCACTGAACTTCACCTTCCCCTTTCCCACTCCAGTATGGGCCATAATCCAGACCCACCTCTGCATGCAGGGGTCCCGTGCTCTCAGCTTTGTAAAGACCACCCGAGGTCTCATCTATGGTACCCACTCAAAGAAGAAGCATGCTAGAATGGAACCAAAACCGAAGTACTTTAGTTCCCCCTGCCGACACTTAGTCAGCTGATCCTTGAATATCGGAAGCAGGGCTTCCGCCCAGTTGAATATTGTAGGTGCCATGGCCTTTATGGAATATAGCATGTGTGCCCTAGAATCCTGGTGCACTCCCTAGCTTCTAGCCACTCTCTGTATCATAAACAAGACAGTCCATAAAGGTCTGTCCATCACTGCCTTTATGGGGTTTTTCTTCCCTAATGTCCTCGTCCCTGGGATACAGTGACAGTTTATCAACTCTTGTGGGGTAATATCCCCTCCTCAAGAACCTATTAGCGATATGGGGGCACCCTGTCTTGAAAGTCCAGTCAAGAAGTAGATATCTTCTACCTCTACTGTCAGAATATGAGCCCTAAGCTCAAAGTGTTGCTGCTCCAGATTCCACATCTGGAGTATGTGCTCTAGCAACCGCTCGTGTGATACCAGACTGGGAGTCCAGAAGAATTTTAGGAGTCCATAGTCTCGTAATGTGGCTATGCAACCTGCATTCCTTTCGGCAAAAGTGTCATCATTATCATGTCGTCTTTCCTTCTATATCACCATTTTTTATCAGCAAAAGCCTGCCAAAAACAATCATAGCACCTATTAGAATCATTCTTAATCATTTAAATCCAAAGAAATGATCTAGTTTTTCTTGTGTTAACAATTTTACATCTTCATGGCTAGCACCGCCTGTGGACCATTGAAGACAGGTGGCGGCACTTCCTGTGCGCTTTGTTTTCGGCACGGTTCTAGTGAGGTACAACATATCCTGCAAGGGATAAGCACGGTGCCCATTCCCATGGTTTTAGGGCTTGTCATACAAGCCCAAAACACCATCCAAAATCAAAATTGAGACTATGAAAAGAAAGAGTAGGGTCTAAACTATTACCTAGAGCTGACGACACTCGAATCCGACAGTGGAAACTCCCAATATCAGCAACTGAAGATCTGACTAGGAAAGTGCTCCAAATGCTCTCCACTATGGGTAAATAGTAAAATGATTTGATTTTTCACTATTTACATGGCTTTTATACATATTTTGGGTTTGACATGCTATAGTTTTGATTTAAAATCATTTATTATTCAAAGTTTATCTGTCGTAATCCCTTAATGTTAGTCATGAGTGCCTTTAAAACTTGTGTTTGAGTCGATTGTATGATAGACGAACAATAGCAGTAAAATATTTTGGATTTCATTTTTGACTTTTTTGTACTACCATAAAATGAAAAAAGTTGATGAGCTTTTGTTGCGACACTTTGGTCATGCTCTTGAAACCTAGTATCAAAGGTCGGAGTTCGTTTTTTATTCTTTCCATGATCATAAAAACTAACATTGTGTAAAGAAACCTCATGGATTCTTCTTTTAACTCTTTTTGGGCTCCTTAAATACAAAAAGATCGTCGAGTCCATTTTCGATTCTTTCCAGGCTCGTAAAAATTAACATTGTGTAAAGAAACCTCATGGATTCCTCTTTAAACTCTTTTAGGCTCCCTAAATATGAACATATTGTCGAGTGATCTTGTCTTCTTCACTCTCATTAAAAAATTTGAAGAGTCGTCTCTCTAACAGTAGGTTCTCTCTTTTTTGGTTCGGATGGACTATTTACAAAAAATGAACACTCCAGCCAATCATGACTGGAAGAGTTCTCTAAGGTATTATTTTATACTTTTTCGGGCCTTAGGGACTAAATCATACAAAAAAGGACCCTTTGGAGTCTTCTTTCGTGATCGTTCAAACTCTCTAAACATGAACGATACCAAGTTTTCTTTCATTAGACTCATTAAATTAAACATTGAGAGACCCATTTTTTGTTAACGAACCCCTCCTCTCTCAGGTTCGTAAAACATATGAGTTTGGACTTGTCTTCGGACAAGTTATACCGAGTGTTTGTTACCCTCTTTGAACGCGTAAAACCGAAAAGAGGCACTCATCAATCATGATGGGAGAAATGGGAAGGGAATCATTTTTGCAAGTAAATGGCAGTAGTTTGTCGTTACCTTTGAACATGGCACTTGTCTGCATATCATTTCAATCAATTGGGTATTCAGCTGATTTCTGTGATGATCCACGTACTTTCATGAGTCATGTCACTCCTTTGAGTCTTTCAAAAGAATGCATTGTCCACTGTCGCATCGTGAGTTTGTCCCGTTCAATCATGCTGCCAAGTCTTGTGTCGTGCCACCCGATGTTCAAAGGGAAGTTGAAGAGTTTACTTCTGCAGTGAAAACAATCTCTGTGTTAGTAATTTTGAGTCAGTCTTGTGGTTACTACATTCACATCATTCTAGAACTATGTTCTGAGTTTTGTGTCGTCGATGTGGGACTCATCATGGCCCTCCTTCAATGAGACTATTCCTGTCGACATCAGCTCCTCATCCGGGAAATAGTCTTAGAAACAAAAACTTAGTACCTTGAGATCTGTATGCCTTAATGACAGATTCTCTCGCTCTCGACATAGTTTCACATCAGTGACCTTTGATCGATAGAATCGACTGGGTGTTCGACATCAAGACATCTATTCACACTCAGTAGATTTTACTAGGGTACCTTGGGAATCATTGACATCAATGGTGATCTCCCTTGCACTTGTTAATGGTTCACATCATTAGCCAGTAATCAAGTGGTTTCTACCATGTTCAACTTCAGATCGTTGTAATCACATGGATAGAATCATACTTTGTGGAAGATGAGATGAAGACCCTAGGTATTTGTTTAAAATGCTCATTGCTTTTCCCCAGTTTGTGATGGAGTTTTGTATATCTAGCATGGATCCACATTTGTATGGTCATGGCTATGCTCAAATTTGCTTTTGTATGACATAGATCTACATTGTATGTCTAGTAGCTATGTCCAAGTTTGAGTCCTCTATCACATGGATCTACGTTGTATTCTAGTAGCCATGCTTGTTTATTCCTCCCATGGATCTTCCTTGTACTGGTCTGTAGCCATGAGTTGGTTACTTGTGTCTATGAGTCAAAAATATTGATGTACTACAGATGCCTATTGGATGACATTCTCTTATTAAGATGACATTTTCATCTCTGGGTGACGACTTGTTCTCTCAAAGCTCTCGTTTATAGCATCCCTCTAAGACTCATGCTTTGGGGGGCATTCTGTTATACCCAAATCCTGTCACCACCATGTGATAAGACCTTTGACTTACATGTTTTCCCTTAATCCCAACATTTAGAGTGGAAACCCCATGTTTTTTGTCAATCCTACATGAAAATACTCAGCACCGTGCTTTCCCTGTGAACCATGAGCAGTACCTTGCTCGCACCGTCTGTATCCTTTTTTCCATAAGCAGTGCCACCACTTGTGGCCTTTGGTCCATAAGTGTTTCTCATCTAAACCGATCTATCATAAGAGGAGAAAAGCGGTACCCTAGATAAAATGGGAAAAAGAGAAGTTTCTCAAGGATTCTAGATCATGAGCCTCATGTCCTCCCTTATCCCTATCATTGTGGGTCAATTGAGCTCAAGATCCCTCATCATAGGATCTTAGAGGCCACCTCATCCACAAATATCTCAACCATTCCTATCCATTGAACCTTATAAATACAAGCTCATGTCCATGGTTCAGGGGGAGAACTATAGAGGTATTGTTATGCTATTGGATTGACCACTTGGCCCAAGCCATTGGAGAGCATAGAGAGCAAAGTTTGAGCTTATGGGGATGAAGTGTTTGTCTCATGGAGATGCATGTCAACACTAAGGATTAATTGGTTGTAAAATTCTCCATTCATCTTAATGCAAAGATGATTTCCATCCCACATTACTGTTGTTTTGATTTAACATGTACATGTTGTTAGATTCCTTAGTTGCCAACATGGATAAGTAGATGATGTTCTAGTAGCTTTTATGTGTTTTCATGTTTGATCTAGTTGCAGGTACACAGGTTCACTATCGAAGCAGCATTCTAGTTGTCTACGACATCTAGGGAAGGTCTTCATCTTTTGTCGTTCACTCATTTGTTCTGGATCTGAACCATTCAGACCATAGGAACAACTTCTGTCCGCAGAAGGTGAAATATTCCTGGTTACATGATCTTTTTTAGTCCTGGGAAGTATATTATATAATCCTTCGAGCTTTCACTATATCCCACAAATATACCCTTCTTTCTAGAAGGATCTAACTTTGTCCTCTTTTCTTTTGGATTGTGTACGTACACTGGACAGCTAAATATTTTGAGATGGATGACTTTTGGTTTCTTGCCGAAAAATACTTTTTTAGGTGTCTTGTTCTTGAGCACTCTATGTGGAGTACATTTATGTACATACACATTTGTCCTAGAAGCTTCTTCCCATAGATGCATGGGAAGATCTTGATCATGAAGAATTTCCCTTGCAGCTTCCATGATCGTTCTATTCTTCCTTTCTGCAACCCCATTTTGTTATGGATTATATGGAGTGGTCAAATCCCTCTTAATCCCTGAATCTCTACATAATTCTTTGAATTCATTTGATGTGAATTCTTCATCGTTCTCTAATCGAAAGGTATTGATTTTATTTTCTGTGTGGTTCTTGATTAAGGCTTTGAATTCCTTGAACTTACTGAATACTTCAGCTTTGTTCTTCAAGAAGTATATCAATGTCTTCCTAGAAAAATCATCAATGAAAGCAACATAGTATACATACCCACTCAATGAAATGGATGACATTGGACCGCATACATCGGAGTGGATGATTTCCAAGATTCTGTTTTCCTTGCTCTCGCTACTTGGAAATGGCTTCTTTGTGTTCTTTCCTTTCGCACATCCTTTGCAGACACTATCATGTTTTGTTTGTATTTCTGGAAGACCTTCAACAGCTTTGCTTGCAAGTGGTAGTGCTCTATAGTGCACATGTGCAAGCCTTCTATGCCAAAGTTCATTTGGCTCTACTGAGTCATGAACCAAAGCTTGTTCTGGTTGGCCCTTCAATTTGTATATTCCTCCCTCTTGCTCCACAATCACTACTGCATCATCTATAGTATTTGCTTTTGGCCACATAAGGATGTGGCCATCTACAAATGTAACCCTTATGCATTTTGCATCCAATGTATATGTGGAGAGGAGATTCTTCTTTAGTCCTGGTACAAACAAGAAATCCTTCATATTCATATACTTTCCAGAGTTTATCTTATAGGAGGATTCACCACTACCTTTTATTAGGTACTAGTAGTCATCCCCAAGTTTCACCTTGTGAGGTGACTCATGTTCGGACAGTTTCACAAAGGATTCTTTGAATCCCGTCATATGCTTGGAAACCCCACTGTCTATAAGCCAATCATTGCTTCCATGTGTGACAGTTCCCGTGAGAGCGGAAATCAAAACATATTCTTCATCACTTGAAGAATCATCACTTTCTTGTTTGATTCACTTTATGGAAGGTTCATCATCCTATGCAGCATGAGCATGATGTATTCTCTTGTTTGCCTTCTTCTTGTGAGAGCCACTTTTGTTTCTAGGACATTCTCTAGCAAAGTGTCCTTTCTTGTCACATGTATAGCATCTGATTTTAGACAGATCTCTTCTATATCTTTTAGGGTTATATTTCTAGTGAGAATGCTTAACTTTGGGATGATGATTGTCCTGCATGATTTTCTTGGAGTGTATTGTGAGAGCTTGATCTTCACTTACCATCTTTTCTTCTCGGGCTACTATTCAAGCTTCTTCTTGTGAACATTCTTCCCACAGTCTACTGAAGGTGACTAGCTTTTTTCTAGCACAAATTACTTGAATGAAGGAGTCCCATGACCTAGGGAGACCATTCAAGGTGGTCATCACAATATATGCATTCTCCACTTCTTCATCTACTGCTTCAAGTTGTTCTTTGATCTGGGAGACCCTTGTAAAGTATGATTGTGTGGTCTCTGCATTCTGGATCTTCACATTCTTCAACTAGTTCCTCAAAGTCATCTTTCTATTCATGTTCTTTCCTTCAAACATCTTGGTTAAGGCTTCAAACATTTCTTTAGTTGTCTTTAGGGAGGACACCTATGGTATGAGGTGATCCTTGATTAAATCAACAATAATCCTCTTGGCCATGATCAATTTATTCTTATGTAAGTCCTTAGCCTCATCTCCCTCTAGAACTAGAACCTCTCCACTAATGTAGGAGTCCAATTCATTTTCTTCAAGAACTAGTGAGATCCTATACTTCCATGCTCGAAAGTTATCAACTCCCTCAATATTTTCATCTCTTGGTGTGATGATACATCTTAACTGAGAACCTCAAATGGAAATACAAAAGATTTAGATCTTACCAATTTGAGAAGTTGAAAATTGGATCTAGAGCTCATCTTCTGTAGTGCTGGTTTTCAGGTTCCAGGGAAAATTAGGGTTTGACTTTCCCATAGTTATACCCAACCAAAAACCTAGATTTGTGTCTATAAACTTTGATTTTGAGGGGGGGAGAAATCCCAGCATGGGATCACTCCAAAATTCCTCTTTAGTAAAAACCCCTAATTTCCTGATGCAGTGGTAGGTAAAAAACTGAAAGTGCTCATAATCAGATTCTGCTTCGACAGAAATATGTGCCCTTTAATGGAGAGTCATCCTAGCCTCCTTTTGCTGATGGATTGTGGAGAGAGACCCAAAAAGTAAGAATCCCTAGCTTCTGTAGCTGTGCAGTGTCTTCTTTTCAGGTTAGCTCTAATACCATGTTAGATTTTTATCAATTAGACAATATTATGTTAGGATCTTATCTGAGAGAATAACATGCACATCAATCAATCACAAGATAAAATAGACACAAATATTTTCCTTGAGGAAACCATAAAGGAGAAAAACCTAGAACTTCCTCAGAGATATAATGAGCACCAATGGAAGCAGTAAAACCCAAAGATAGAAAGATGATCTCCAACATCTATTTTCTCTCTCACTTGAGCGAGCTTCTTCTCTCTCAGCTATGCATTATCATTGGGTGAGTGTGTGTTTCAAATAGAGAGTTTCACTCTCTATTTATACTAGTTTCTGACTCGACAATCACTTACCAGGGTCGACTTCTCTAGGAGAGTCTAATAACGCTAGTGCCTTGAAACTGTGGGGACTTTTCCCTCCGATCAACTTGGAGGGTTAAGATCTATGAATTTACATGACTTGATTACATTAATGATTCTCCAAATAGGAACATCAGGGACCAATGAAATACAATATATGAAATATACAAGTGAATACATTCCAAAGTTACAAATACATCAACAATAATATTAAAAACTAGTCAATGGAACATAAGACGTAGGACCACATAAATAGTGAATCAAATCAAGTATCCCCATTGATATACTATCACTTCTTAGAAAAGCATCCTTGGTGTACTTCCCAAGAGCACACCCCCTACAAACATCATTAAGATATGTGATAAACTTTGGAAAAGCTGTAACCATGTCTCTCAACATCCTTAGAGCTAGATGATTCAAGTGGGACAACCTCCTATGCAATAAATCACATAGATCACAACTATTGTTGTTTTTGTGAGGCAAATCATGAAGGGGATGAAACAAGCACTTGTACAATTTTCCACATCTTGCAAAAATCGCAATTGAAGTAGAGTATCTAGATCCCTTTGAATAAATTTGTACATTCTCATGTTGGAAGTACACTCCAAATCCCCTATCCTCTATAGTGCAAATGGATATCAAGTTCTTTGTCAACCTAGGGACATACAAGACATCCACCACTATCATGAGATCCCTAGACTCCCTCTAAAAGGTAACAGTCCATCGTCCAAATTCCCTAGCAACAATGTCATCTCCAAAACCACCTTAATATCTAATCTAGTGTCATTGTGATGGCCTCAAAGACCAACTAGATCCAAGAATTCAGCTTACAGGCTGAATTCCTGATTGAAATGTTCTTTCTAATGTTTAATTCAGGTTCTTCGTAATTTCGTCGTTCCACAATACGTTTCTCGCAACTCCTTTTCTGCAACAACCCTTTTCCACAACACTGCGTATTGCGAGATGCAGCTTTACAACTTTTATTTTTTTAAATTGAAATTCTGCAACTAATTGCGGCCACAATGGTCTATCCCACATGTGGGTTGTGGAACTTGAATTATCAAAAACTGAGTTCTTCGTAGCTCACCAAATTGATCACCGAAAGGATCAATTTCTGTGCAATTCAGAAACTAAATAATTTATACATGTAACTATATGGAGTGAATGCAAGATGAATTCACATCTCTATAGATTTATATAAAACCAGGAATCCATCAAAACACACACAGAATGTAATCCTCTGTTCTTTATTCAACTTGATCGGAATTTGAAACACGAATAATTCAAATTATTCACTGCTTCCGTGCACATTCTTTATTCTCTCATCTTTCACTCCTTTTCCATTTTCCTTCTACCCCCTTCCTCTTTTAGATCTATTACACTCAAATTAATTTATAACACTCATAAAACCTGTTGGATCCGACTAAGTTGGACCTGAGGACCTAATAAAAGAAAACCCTATCGACAAATATCAATCCTTGATAAATCCACGTAGAGATCAAGGAGAACAAAGGAAAAATTGCCACTTATTACAAATTTAAAACTAATTCTATCTACTTGTCATCGAACCCTATCCATCTAGAACTTGATTACAAGGAAAGCTGGCTCATTAGTAAATGAACTTCAAGTTGGATGCTAAGCTCATTCATCAGTCAATGAACTTCGATATGTATGCTTCTGCATCATACTCCCGGGGAAGAAAATAATTTTTCATTAATTCTTTACGTAGTACATTGTACTTGGAAATTTTTTGTTCTTTCATCGAGATTACATCTTCAATAGGATGATTTCTCCATTTGACTAGGTATTGAAAGAAGGTTTTGTTCCTGATCTTCCTTAAGATTCTTTTGTCAAGGATGGCTTCAATCTGAGGTTGTTATTTTTGTGGAATTTTCTCTTGCCAATATATAGTTGGATCATCTCTATTTGAAGTTACACCATCTAGTTGGATACCTGCATCCCTAAAAGGACATAAATCTGAAACATTAAAAATTGGTGAAATCTGAAGGTCAGAAGGAAGCTCAAGTTCATAAGCATTTTCAGAAAACTTCCTTAAAACTTTACAAGATACAATATTTTTAATATTTATTATAAGTTCCTTTACGGAACCTTCCTCTCCTCTTTAGGTCTGGTCTCTGTTTATACTTCTCAACACTTTCCTGTAATGTCTTCTTGATGTTTTCTTATAGCTCATGCATACTAACTGCAAAGTCTGCATCCCATAGACAATTTGAAAAGGACTCATAGTTGTACTTCTATTGGGTGAATCATTGTATACGAACTCATCCCAAGCTAAATCTAAGTCCCACTATTTTGGATGTTCATACACCATACTTCTTAGTATATTTCCCAGGATCCTATTTACCACTTCAGTCTATCCATCAGTCTGAGGGTGATAAGCAGAACTAAAACTGAGATTAGTCCCCGATTTATTCCATAGAGTTCTCCAAAAATGACCAACAAATTTTGTATCTCTGTTAGACACAATACTCAAAGGAAAACCATGCAACTTTACAATTTCTGAAAAGAATAGATTAGCAATGTTTGTTGCATCATTAGTCTTTTCGCATGCAATGAAATGAGCCAGTTTGGAAAATACATATACTACAACATAAATTGAATCATGACATCTTTGAGTTCTACGTAAACCTAAAATAAAATCAATGCTTATTGAATCCCAAGGCCTAGCTAGAATAGGTAATGGTTGATACAATCCTGTATTCTGACTTCTCCATTTTGCATGTTGACAGACTACATCATTCAACAAATTTCTTCACATCATGCTGCATCTTTGGCCAAAAATAAAAACTACTCACCAGAGCAAAAGTCTTGTCTTGCCCAAAATGTCCTGAGAGGCCCCCACTATGCTTTTCTTGAATTAAATTTTCCCTCATTGAACATCTTGGAATACACAACTTTCTGTCTTTGAACAACAATCCTTCCTGCATTACCAAACTTATCCTGCTCAAAGCATCAACAAATTTATTATACTTACCACTTGTATGTTTGATAACGAAGGTAAAGTTCTGCGAAAATTATACCCATTCAGCTTGCCTCTGATTTAATTTAGGATGGTTGCTGATGAACTGCAAAGCATGATTGTTAGAATACAAAACAAATTCCCTAGGCATTAAATAATGTCTCCACTTTTTAAGAGCTTACACAACAACATATAATTATTTATCATACAAAGAGTACTTTTGCTTAGCTTCATTCAAATTTCACTGAAATATGCCACTCGCCTCTGTTCTTGACTTAAAACTGCTCCCACTACTGCTCAACTAGAATCTGTCTCCACCTGAAACACTTTATCAAAACTGGGCAAAGCCAAAATAGGCTTCTCAATTATTTTCTTCTTCAATAATTTAAAATTTTTATCAACTTCTTCGGTCCATTGGAAAGGCTGTTTACTTCCTCTGAAAGTATCTATTAAAGGTGCACAAATCTGAGTGAAATTCTTAACAAACTTCCTATAGAAACTAGAAATTCCATGAAAAATTCTTACTTCATAAGCATTCCTTGGAACTAGCCAATTTAAAATTACTTGCACTTTATCATAATCCATTTTTAGTCCTTCTTCTGAAACCACGAACCCCAAGTAGACCAATTTTTTTTTCTAGAAAGAAACACTTCTTCAAATTTATTAACACCAATTCCTTCTACAAATTCCTCAACACCAACTTAGGGTGCCTTAAATGCTCTTCTCTGTTCTGACTAAAAATCAGGATGTTATCTAGATATACTATCACAAATTTTCCAGTAAATTCTTTCATAACCTCATTCATCAATCTCATGAAAGTACTGGGTGCATTTGTAAGCCCAAATGGCATCACTAACCACTCATATATACCATCATTAGTTTTATATGTTGTTTTCCATTCATCTGCTTCCCTTATTCTAATATGATGATATCCACTTTTCAAATCTATTTTGGAAAAATATTTTGAACCACTTAAACAATCCATCATGTCATTAATTGTGGGTAAAGGAAATCTATACCTGATAGTGATCTTGTTTATTTCCATGGAGTCAGTACACATTATCCACCCACCATTTTTCTTTGGACTTAGCATAGTGGGTACGACACAAGGACTCAAGCTATCTTTCACCAATCCCTTCTCCAACAGCTCCTGTACTTGCCGTTTGATTTCTTCATTTTCTAGAGGGGTTAATCTGTATGTTGCTTTGTTAGGTAAACTTGCACCAGGTATTAATTCAATGTTATGACTAATACTTTTTATAGGAGGTAATTCATTTGGAAATTCATCCACAATAATGTTAGCATATTCATCGAGAAAAATTTTAATTTCATCTGGAAAATCATCTAAATCTATAGAAGTTAAAATTATCTTTGGCTTACCAATAAGAGAAAAATGTAGATCCTTTTCTTTCTGAACTTCCTGTAATAGTTCTTTCCTAGACATCAGCAAAATGCTTGATCCTGAACTTCCTTGAACTGCTTCATCTTCCAAGGGTGACAAGGTATGTATTTTCCCATCTTTCTCCAAAGAATAAGTATTTTTCCTCCCATCATGAACATCTTTCATGTCATACTACCATGGCATCATTAAGAGTATATGGCACACATCCATTGGCATTATGTCACACAATATTTCATCCTTGTAAGTACCAATCTAGAATTCCACATTACACTGCTCATTCACCAAGATCTGATGTCCTTTCTGTAACCAGGACACTTTGTAAGGAGTGGGATGGTTCATCCTCTTCAATACCAGCTTCTCTACCATCTCTGCGGAAACCAAATTATCAGTACTACCACTATCAATAACCATTTTACAACATTTACCTTGTGAGTTACAACTTTTTCTAAACCGACTTTTCCTTTGAACTGGTTCATGTACCTGTTTCTCTGTTTTCATCAAGACTCTCTTCAACATAAGAGCCTTTCCATCCTCTAGAGGATTAATCACCTCTGTTTCTTCTTTTGATTCTTCCTTAACCTTTGCAACATTCACATTTCTATGACATGTATCTTTATTTCTTGGATAATCCCAAGACATATGTCCAATATCTCCATAAGTACAACATCTTACTTCTCTATTTATACCTCCCCCTCTACCTCCTATGAATCCTCCTCTCTGGAATGATTGACTACTACTCCTAGAACTTTCAGCTTCATATTTAGAAGTTCTACCTCCTCTATTTGGAACACCTCTACCTCTTACCATGTTCTTTCCTCTATTCCAATGGTTTTTCTTTCCTAGCAATTTATTTTCTATCTGTAAAGCTACCTAATATGCATCTTCTACAGTTTTCAAATTTAATAGAATAAGTTCATCATGTATATCATATCTCAACCCATTGATATACCTAGCTACTCTTTCTAAACCTCCCTCTGTGTGTCCATATCTAATATTCAGTCTAAAAAACTCTTTTGTATATTCCTTTATTGTTGTAGCTTTGTGTCTAAGGTTTTGTAATTATCTAAGAATATTTAACTAATAGTCCTTAGGCATAAATTGAATTTAAATCTTATACAACATATTATCCCAAGAGTTAATTTTTTTCTTACCTCTTCTTTCTCGATGGATCTGGAGCTCATCCCACCAGATATATACTTGTCCCTTCAATTTGGTAGCTGCATATCTTACTTCTCGTCTTCTATCTCTTCAAAATTTAAGTCACCTGAATACATAGGTACTTCTATTCTTGGTCTGCCACTGGTTTTCATCAACATCTTCAATATTTTAACTTCATCAGGATCTTCTTCTTCTTCCTCAGAGGATTCAGATTTGGATTCTTCATCGCTGTCATCTGAATTGTTTGACTGGTTCTTTATTTCCATATATTCTAACCTTTCTTCCAGTATTCTCATGTTTCTTTCCATTTTTTTTTCTGCAGGTTGTCTTCCTCGACCATGTCCTACATGAACTCCATGTATACGTCCCCTTCTTGGCGGCATCTTTCTTCACAGACTCAATTGATCAACTAAGCTACTACGCAGAATATTTGTCCTACTCTGATACCACAACTGATGGCCTCAAATACCAAATATATCCAATACTTCAACTTACAGACTGAATTCCTAATTGAAATCTTCTTTCTAACCTTTAATTCAAGTTCTCCGCAATTTCGTCGTTCCGCAAGACGTTTCCTGCAACTCCTTTTTCGCAACACTAAGGATTGCGTCTTTACAAATTTTATTTTTTCTAAATTGAAATTCTGCAACTAATTGCGGCCGCAACGGTCTATCCTGCATGCGGGTTGTGGAACTTGACTTATCAAAAACTAAGTTCCTTCAATTTCCATGTTTCCCAATTTCCACAATTTTGGAGTCTTTCGCACCGTCAATTCTTGTGGATTAGTTCTCTCCCATTGATCAGTCTCCAGATGTAGAACAGATTGTAACCATTTTTTTTTGTCACGATCTTTCTTTGTCGTTCGATATTCTCTGAGATTTATCTTCATAACTCGCCAAATTGATCACTGAAAGGATCAATTTATCTGCAATTCAAAAACTAAAGAATTTATACATGGAATTATATGGAGTGAACGCGAGATGAATTCATATCTCTATAGATTTATATAAAACCAGGAATCCATCAAAACACACACATAATGTAATCCTTTGTTCTTTATTCAACTTGATAGGAATTTCAAACACAGAGAATTCAACTTATTCACTCCTTCTGTGCACACTCTTTATTCTCTCATCTTTCACTCATTTTTCTTTTTCCTTCTATCCTGTTCCTCTTTTAGATCTATTAAACTCAAATTAATTTATAACACTCAAAAAACCTGTTAGATCCGACCAAGTTGGACATGAGGACCTAATAAAAGAAAACCCTATCAACAAAGATCAATCATTGAGAAATCCATGCAGGGATTAAGGAGAACAAAGGAAAAATTGCCACTTATTACAAATTTAAAACTAATTCTATCTACTTGTCATAGAACCCTATCCATCTAGAACTTGATTACAAGGAAAGTTGACTCATTAGTAAATGAAATTTGAGCTGGATGCTAAGCTGATTCATCATTCAATGAACTTAAAGCTGGATGTTGCTACATCACATTGAACTCAATGAAAATATCATGAACACCTGTCATATGGATAGAATCTGCACTATCAATGTACCAAGTGTTGGTGGTAGATGAAATCAACAAATGGCCAACAAATAGGGAATACTCTCTCTCAGGCCCTCTCTCAATGTTGGTAATTTATGATCTCAATGAATGACCAACAAATAGGGAAAACTCCCTTTCAAACTTCATTGCATACTCATCAACCTCCACTAAAGTTATTGTCTACTTCTTCTTCTTATTATTATTACTATGACACTATCCATAATATTGTCCAAAATTCTAGCAAGCAAATCATTTCACTTTGCTCCAATATTTCTTCTTCTCACCTTGTTGCTTAGTCCCATGATTGGTACCCTTCTTGGAATTCTTCTTATTTCCTTTGGCTATCAAAGCCACATCCTCCTCATATTTATTATTGTTAGATGGACTACCCTATACATAGCCTCTCCAGGTCTCCTTCTGAATGAAGTCATCCCAAAGACGATCATAGGAAGGAATATTTTTTCTTGCTACAACAACCTCCACAAACACAACCCATGGCATGGTCACACCATTCAAGGTTTTCTATACTATATCAATGCCAGCAACAACCTCCCCCACTGCACCTCATTCATATCTCACATGTGTAGTCCTAGTAAGGTACAATGCAACATTTTTAGATTTGTCCATTCTGATGCTTTTATGTTTCTCTCTCAAAAACATCTTCCTATTTTTATTATAACTCTGGTACATTCTGGTTAAGGCATCCCGCATTTGATAAACATTTTCCTCACTAGTCACATGCAAGATCACATGGTCCTTAACTACATCGATAATAATTATCTTAGCCTTGTTGTTCTTCTTGTCATAAGATGCCTTTGTTATTGAATATGTACCTATAGGTACCACCACAATATTGGAAGTAGTATTGTTCACAATGTCCCACACCTTGTTCTCCTGCAATAGTAGTACAATCCTCTCGTTCCAGGGACTGAAATTTTCATCCACATCCAACTTGTTCTCTACCCTTAACCTTATAGTAACCATCCCATTGAAAATAAAAGTCCAAATCTAACTAGTGAGCAAAAGTAGTGCTCCCTCTCAAGTCTAAATTTTTTATTATATTCACTTCTCTTTACGCAAGCTCTGACACCAGGTAAAAATTTCCTTTAACCCAACACCATTTCAAGTCTAAAAAAAAATTCGTAGTTTAATGCACATCCCATTTTCATTTGTCTACTGAAAATTTTCCTTAGCATTTATGAAATTTAGGACAAGAAACACATGTAATAACTTACAGCTACATAACATAAATTTTGTCACACAGGAAAAATTTCAGACACAGTGATTTTTGAGAAAGTGACCCATGAACACCAATGGGGAAAACCTATGAAAGAGCGTGATTTTTATTTTCTTCAATAAATGTACAACAATATCAAGATCAACATTTAAAGCACTACTTATCTCAACCACTAAAGACCAAAATACTGCCTAAAAAATAATACCAAGACAACCTCAATTGTTGTTTATATGTTGCCTCAAAATTCATGTCCTTATCAGTACAGTATAGATTGCCTTGCACAGTATGAAATACCTCCTTAAATTTTTTATCCAGTTCAGTTTTCTACCTCAGGTTTTGTGCCCAACAAAAGATATTCAATGCTCTTGAATTTTGTGCCTTCTCAACAAGGAAAATTGTGCCCCTTTTCTATAGGAAAATGTTGTACAAACATTGCATTAATTGTTTTACATGACCCCCAAAAATCATGCCAACAACCTTGGGATTCGTGTCATATTCACCTCCTCAAACTGTGTGCCTATCCTCAATTTTCATGATGTTATTACTATTGTTCAACTTTCCTTGGAATTCATGCCAATCACTTTCTCTCTCTCTCTCAACTCAACCTCCTCTCCAAATTCTCATGGAATGGAATGAAGTACCTCTTTTCTTGAATGACACTTTTTATTCATTCAATGAGGGTATGTAAGCCATCACAAGATCCAAGGGCCCAAATTGGATATTGGATGTCTAATCAAGGGTTGAGGAAAAATCACTTTTCCCAACTCAAAAAATAATTTCTCTCACCTTCACCTTCTCATTAAATAATTAAAAAACACTCTAAAACTCATAAAGTGAACTTAACTTCAAAACACATGAAATTAACACTAAGGGGCATGTCACTTTTCCCCATTTAATGAATTAGGCACAAAGTCACTAGAGGAACACCTCCTAGGTGCAAAAATCAATATTTTCCCCATAGCTAACGCCCAGCTATCATTTATTTTCTTGAGATAGAAAGCACCTCTTATATGTTGGCTTGATTATCAAAAAATATATAAATAAATTCCAAGTTTCAAATATTTAAATCCTCAATTCAATCATAATTATAATAATAGAACCCAGTCGTATACTAATCACCTAGCTAGGATTTAAAAATAGAATATGAATATGAGCATGAGCATCTTGTACATGTGGCAAGGTGTTGATGCCCCTCCTTGATAGTGATGATATGGCATACATGAAAGCATGTTGTGGGGAATGAAGCAAATGGAGTATCCTCCCACCCTTAGTCATTGTGAAGTTAATTGTCTTTCAATACAAGGTGATGAAGGTTGGTTGGTCTGGAACCTGGAGGACTGATAGCTCCTACATGTGATTGTTAATGGAATATCATTACAGTGACAGATACATCTCCATGGATGAAATTTTGATGATGTTAGTCTTCAACAAAGTGCACATTTTTAGGTGTATACATATTCACAATCCAAAATGTTTCTTTTCCTGCATTTTGCTAAAGTCTGG
This sequence comes from Pseudotsuga menziesii, assembly GCA_001517045.1. Taxonomy (NCBI): domain Eukaryota; kingdom Viridiplantae; phylum Streptophyta; class Pinopsida; order Pinales; family Pinaceae; genus Pseudotsuga; species Pseudotsuga menziesii. The sequence continues at coordinate 26,187 of LPNX010108068.1, forward strand.
GTGGATTAGTTCAAAATGATTCTAGTGTTTGGTGGTCTATAACACACATCCCTCTTGTGGTATTTTCCCAAATTCTTTGTGTGTCATGGTGTGTATGAAGGTTACTCCATGAAAAACTAAATTTGGCCTAAGGTGGTCTAATATGCCTAGGAAATAGAGGGATATGGAAGGTGTGAAGGGTTTGTTTGAAGAATATGTGGCTCAAAGGATTATAGAGAGGAATTCCTAGATGGAGCAACATCTATGTAGGCGAGGAGGTCACCTAGCTATGGAAAGGTTGGTGGAAGAGTTTGGATGGATGGTGGAAAATGTTGGTTCCACCAGAACCAAAGAGACTCGGTATACTCGTATGTTGGGCATGCTTTGAAGCATGAAGGCTCTGTTTAGTATGAAAAACGAAGATAGTGCAACTAGGGCTTTGCATAAAAAGGGACTCTCTAGTATCTCTATTAGTGGGTTTGGAATAAGGAATGAGGAGGATTTACCATAACCAGGTGTTTATAGATTCAAAACTTAAGGCTTTGGAAAAGGAATTAACCGGGAAGACATTTAGCATGGTGGTTCCAGGTTGCTCACAAATTCTGCAAGAGGTGTTTAGTAGCAAGAAAGGCTCCTGTCAACGGGTTCCAAAGTTGTTTTTCAAGAATTAGATGCCAACTAACAAAATCTACATTCCCGGTGCTAGATTCTCAACACCCTCTCCCATTTCAATCTCAGATGATGAATACTCTGGAATTGGTTGTTTCTGGTTTCAATTTTTGGTCTGTAGTTGATCTAGATAGTAATTATTTTGTTATCTTGGTGATCATAATCCCCAGTTTGTGGGGGGTATTTTATTTTTAGTTTTTAATTATTGAAGTAATAGGTAGAAACTCAATTAGAAGCATTCTTAGAATTGGAGCAACAATGACATCTAGAGTCATGGAGTCACCTGGTTGAAGAACAACTATGTAAATCTTCTTTAAGTTTAATATAAATTTGAATCTTACAAAAAAGAAAGATTAATAAGGTTTCAACCATTAAGAATAAAAAAATATATTGTTCTAAATTAATGATTGAAATAATATAAATAATCAACTATTAAAATCAAGTAATCTTCTATTAAAATAACTTGCTACAATTGTCCATGGTTATTCAATTTTCCATTAGTGTTTAGCTCACCCAATTCCACCCCGAGAAATTGGATTTTTAATTACCTTGATAAACTGACACAACTAGATTGGACATGGCTTACAGTTTGACATCCCTGGAGGGTTGTCATGGAGACTTCTTAGTTGGCCTATGTCAGAATGCCATAAGGGGATGAGTGAAGCCTGAGGGACCGTAGTGTAGATAACGGGGTACCATACCTAGTGTTATGCAATCTAATTGGGATTGAGTGAAAGGTTGGGATTAGATATGGAGGGATTCTATGCCATTAGGTAAAGGGAAGAATCCTTTGGGTGAGGTAGTGATTGGGATTGAGTGTCTCTAAGTTAAAGACAAGGAAGTGGAACTAACCCATTATGGAATAACAACCCCATCTTGGGGGTTTCCTTTGTCAAAGATATATAATTCTTAATGGAGAGCCTAAGTATAGGAGGAACATCCTTCACCTATAGCTAGTTGGAGGATAATTTCAAAAGATAAGCATTTAACTATGTAATTGCATGTTTATTTTATATTATATTTTCTTAATTGAATGTATAATTGTGCATGATAAATCTAAGCATGCTTTCTTGATTATGGCATGAATGCATTGCATAATTTAGTATGATTAATTCGTTATTTTCCTTTTATGTATGTCTATTTATTTCCTTTGTAATATAATGTTCATACAAGGTATATGGTATTTTTAGTTGGGTATCAAAGAAGTATGATAATCCACAAAAATGATATCAATATTTTTTAACTGTAAGAGGTTAAGAAGTACCTTATGGTCTCTAAAGGGTAATTGAGGCTACCGGGTACACCAAAAATTTCTATCAGAGAATCCTATCATCTCCATGTTGTCACAGAGGTGATTGTTTGTGTTGGCCACTTTTCCTAACTCACACAACCCAGGTTCTATGTATCCCATCAACCCAACAAACACCCGAGATACCGGCCTAACAGAGCAAGCCCCGTCGGCACTACCCACAAAGTAGGCGCAGTCTCACCCGAGATATCTCTTCAATGGGTAATTGCTAGAACCATGTTTCCATGATTCGTCAAGGGATTATAGTCCCTTAGCGTGTGGCCAAGGAGATCAACCAAGTCACAAGGATGGAGTCATTTACGCCGAACTGTAGCACACACCGCGCATATATTTTATTAACTACTAATGGCGTGACACAGATTTTGCATTAGTACTTTAAACATAACAGAATATGAACGCGAGCTAACAAACGGGTGCAATACAATAGACGCACAACAACAATTGCGTCGTAAACATAAAATAATACTCAAAAGCAGCGCACAATAACCTATTCATGCATTCAAACTTCTACTGACAGTATGGCATTCATTTAACCACGACAGGACTGGCATCATAAGCATAAACAGAAACAGAAACATAAACAACCATACACATTCAATCATCACACACAGGAAATTTAATGTGGAAACCCATCCGGGAAAAACCACAAGACACTCTTCATATGGCATGAGAAATATATGGTGCCTTCATCCTGCATTTGATAGCAGACTATCCTAGATCTAGCTTTCTGCTCAGACTCTCTCTCTTTCTCTCATGCTATATGTCTTATTTCTCCTAACTACTGCTACCATCTACTGATCTGTACATGGCCTAGATCGACTCCTTTAACATCTGCACCTCTCTAGCAGAGCTTCTCTTTTACTACTCTACCCCCGGCTACATATTGTAGACTCTCGACTAATCTACCACTCATATATCACAACTTCGCTTTTCTCCTTCAGAGATATTCCCACTACTAACCTATCAGAAGCAACTGAAAGTAAAAAAACAACAACCAAAAATAATCAACATAAAAGAAACAATCACTGAAAGCCAACCCTCTAACTATTGAATCCCTCCTATTTATACTAATTTACATGACCACGCAAGGTTGACTGCATACAGGTAGTCCGTTAATTGTCGCCATCAGCCACCACCCAGGCTACAACTGTGGTGATCATTACTTGACACGAGGCACTAATGGCCTTAGTTACAGTGTGCGTTCACTCGTGTGGCATTCGTCGATTTATGCCGAATTCAGCACCCATGATCGTCCTGTCGCTTTCAGTCATTATTCTGCACTTGTGCTACTATTTTACCCTGTGGCATCTTCCTTCTGGAAATTTTCCCTTTTCCACGTAGGTGACATATTTTGTGCATATTCCTTCTTTTGTGTAGATTTCCTCTTTTGTGCAATTTCCTTTGTCCGTGCAGATTTCCTTGTCTGCACAGATTTCTTCTATTCTTGCCGCGTGCTTCCTTTTCCTTGTTTGTGCTTGCGCGGTGGATTGATTCTTGTGTGTTTCTTCATTTGTGCTTATTTCTTATGCACTTTCCCTAGGGCCAACAAGCCCCCAACATTGACATGTGGCTCATCCCGATCCATAAAGAAATGAGCATAGGAGGTGGCGCGACATGCATGACCATTTCTTTGAAAAAAAAACTTTTTTTTCTTGCACCTTTCTCCTACTTCCTCTCTTGCGCGTTTTGTTACTTGTGTTTTTTTTTTGTGGCGGTGTTTCCTGCACCGCAGGTTCATCCCATACTTAGAAGAATTGTTTATATTTTTAGATTACAAAATTTGAGTTATACAATTTCCTCCTCGACATAATCTGAAGAGTCTACTTCCATGGGTTTTTCTTTTCCTACTCCTTCTCTTCTTGAGGTTGTTCTTCTTGGGCCTCTTCATCTTCCTTTCCCTCTTCATCTTCCTTTTCCTCTTCCTCAACCTTTTCCTCTTCTTCTTCTTTTTCCTCCTCTTGCACATCCTTTGGTGCATCTTCCAGCACATATTGTTTTGTGCTTCCAACCTTCTGTTGGAATTGGGAAAAAATGGGAGTAAGCCTTTCTATCTCCTAACAGGCTTCTTTTGCTTGCTGCTCCAGTTCCTGCACCCTGTTGGAGCTAGGGTGTTACAACAATGAATTGGCCACTACCTGCGTGAACTCGTGGATTCTCTGTCGGATGGCTGAATTAGCCATGTCACCCTTTCAGCTTCGGTTTGTTTCTCAGCCATCTATTTATTGCGCATGATTTCCCGCTCATGCAGGGTTCCTGCCTTATCCTTGATGTACTTAAGCTCAGCGCCTTTGGTGATTTTATCCTTTGTTGGTAGCTTCTTAATCTATGACTTTACCACCACTACTTGTAGCTCTGCTTACTGCGCCTAGTTGGCAAGTTGCTTCGCAATCTCATCCTCGATGAGTTTCTCCCATACCACGACAATTGCTTCCACCGCCTCTGTGCAGATATGCTCAGCTTCCCTAAGCTGACCAACAGATTGATATGCCGATTGCTGCCTTTGTTGCACAACTTTGGGAGGCATGCTCGACTATTAGTTGGTCTTTAAATCCTGAACCTGTTTCTTTAGATCTGCGGCCAGATTGGATAACTGCCTCAATGGTGCATAGGTTCTTCCTCGCCTTCTTCTTCATCATCTAACCATTGTGCGACTACCTCCTTGATGGCTTCTTCCAGTGAAATCTCACCTCTATGATTGTGCTTCCAAGTCTTCATGTTGTCGTTTGATGACCTGTTTGTGATTTTGTTCTTTCCGGGCTACCTTGGCTGCCTGATATGCAACCGCATTTTCTCAGATTCTCACCTCTATAGTTGTGACATGTTGAATGGAATAGATTTGTGGCAATGTCAGCTTAGAGAAATCCAAATTTAATGCGTCCAAGCTATGGACACTTGCATATTTTTCTACTGCATCTATAGAAAATGCCTATGCAAGAATTTCTATTCTCAAGGGTGGGAGAAGCACCAGCGTCGCCAAAGCGTCTGCTGGCTCTACACTATAGGTTTCATCCCGCACGATGTCATGCACTTCTGTGATGGCCTCTTCCAACCGGTTAACTTATGTAGTGAGCGAAGCCGTCCAGTTGGTTTTCCTGCGCATGATATTACCCAAGGTAGACTCAACTACTTCGGTGACAACCTCTCTAAGAAGAGTCATATCCTCTTCTACTATGTTCCTGACTTGGGGTCGATTAGCCCTCTGCTTTTTCCTATGCGAGATTCCCAAGGATTCTGCATCTTCCTCCATGAGCTCTTTCCCCTTTCTCTTCTTGGTTCTATCGGTGCGCACCTCCTCATTAGTAGGGGTGTCTTCTTTGCCATTTTTGGCTGGGTCTCACTCTTCTTCTTCTTCTTCTTCTTCTTCTTCTTCTTCTTGAGAATCATCCTGATGCCCTTGTGTGTTGGTATTGGCGCAGTCCTGGGGTGGGTTCTCCTATGGATCCCCTTGCGACGCTTTCTACTTTGTAGGAACCTCCACTCACTAGCCAATCCATTCTTTGGGTCAGTCTTTGATTTCCCTCTCGATATCTGCATCCATGATGATGAAGACGGTTAATAGTTCCTACTTCTTGGGGCCATTGTGCGGATACAAAATGATGTTGTGCAGCCCTACGTGGAAATTAAGGAAAGGATACTTGGCCACCGTTGCAGGGAATAGTCTATATTTCTTATGCACGATCTGTCTAAGTCTTTCTCCTTGGAGAAAGAATGCAAGCTTTGTATCGGCCTTGCGCTTGCTGTCTTTGTGGTCCCATATTGTTTGGAACTGTGTGCCAAGGAACTCCACTGGAATGTCCATGGATCGATAATCTGGTGGAGGAGTCCAGGTTGTAAACAAGATTAGAATCAGAAGCCACGAGTAGTGGAAATTCTCCAAGAGAATTTCCTGCACGTCATCTGCGTCATCCATCAGTTCATTCACAAGGAACTGGGACCAGTTAATGTGCACTCCTTGCGTGCATTGCTCTGCTAGCTGTACGGTTGCAGCAGTGAATTCAGTAGGCCTCATCTTGTGTAGAAACTTACTGAACAATATTTTTTCTACGAACCTTACAACAATGTCATTGATAGAGCTAATGAGGTAGGCCTTTCCTCATGGAAAAGTTGGTACTTGCCCTTCATGTTGTTCCTGTCCAATTTTTCCCCATCCTTGTGCAGATATGGGGCTGGGTTGACTCCTTTCTGTGGGAGAACTATGATGGTCGAGACCAGTTCGACCATTACTTCATATGACTTATCCAGCTAGAGGTAGCTTCCAATCTGCTCCACTTCCAAAGTCTTCAAGGCTCACTCCTCTTTCACCTGTTCAGAGACAATCTTCCAGATATAGAATGATTCATATATATATGTTAGCAGGTTAGATAAATCAAATATGACATACTGAAGCATAAACAATTATCAAACCAAGATATATGAGACACATGTGGAAGAAGTAATCTCTTTATTATCAATAAGGAGAAAGTTCAGAGTACAACCAAACATATGAGACAAGGACTCCTCTGTCACCAAAGGATTCTAAGTTTCATTGCTCCAAAGACTTCTGTAAACAATCCACCAGCATAACTTTGCTCCAAAAGTGTAAGTCTCTACAACCCTCCCCAAGTCCTGTATTTATATGGGTGAAATAAGGTAGTTCTCGAAGGTTAGGGAGGTTATAGCAGTTAGGGAGATTAAGTAAAATGACTTAACTAAACTCCCATTAGCGCGTGATTTTGTGTTTTCATGTTAAGAAGCACATTCGCGGGTATGTAGTAGAGCAACCCGCAAATGATTCGCAACTCTGTATAAGCGCAACCCGCGAATACAAGGATTCACGACTTGCTGTAAGGGAGACTCGCGAATGATGTGCAAGTTGTCTAAAAGGAGAGTCGCGAATACATCCCAACATGGCTAAATGGAAAAGTAACTAGCTGGATGAAGGTAGAATGTATTTCTTGACAAGCCAAGCGATAGTGTTAAGGGCAAACCTCTATCCATAAGTGTCCTTTTGTGTGGCAACATGAGGGATATCAGCACTCGGACGGAGAGGTGTCACTCAGGTGTATAACAGATGCCCCCTAATGTGTGAGGTCAGAGGGGAATGATGGCCGAAATACATTATAATCTTTAGCTCTGGAGAAACTCAGAAATCCAATGGAGCAGAGAGAGTAGCTGAAACAAATACATAATAATGTGATATACAAAGTTACATCTGAGGATACTATGTTCAATTTACTGGAACACTAGCTCCTTTACAATATTTGATTACATCATATGATACGGTTAGAAACCACGTATATTACAAAGGTGGATCGAAGCCACAATACAATAATGATGAGTCTTCAAAGATCTGGGAGCTGGATATCAAAATCGAGCATGTTCTTGCGCAAATTAGTCCAAAATGAGGGACTAAGGTCTTCATAAATGATCCCAAAGAACCAGTACAATCCAAGCCATGTGAATAAGGGTAAGTTGAAGTCGAACATGGAGAGGATTCAACAGTTTGTCAACCAATAAGTGATAATTGACGATTGAATCAAAGGAGTTCACCAATGATGAAAGTGAATCCAGAGGTACTATCGTCAAAACTCTAGGTATTTGTCATCAGGAGGTGCTGAAACGGAACCATACTGTGATAAGGAAGGCAATGGATCCTCCAAGGAATCACAAGAGTGACTAGGAACTGGGCAAAAGAAGGGAGACACAAGTAAATGGATAACAGATATAACAGTGATAGGATTAGGTGATAGATCATACATTAGGTATAATCCTTGAACAGTGAGCACGACACAGAGATGACCCAAGGAAGCATACAAAAGATAGATAGAACAACTAGACTTATCTGTCATGTAGGAGACATGAGCAGATTCCCCAGGTATAATGGACAAGAGGAGGATTCAGAAACTCAAAGTGATAACTGAACACAAGTGTATACTAAAACATGGATATCGGAAAGCAAAGAGTGCTATGTTCAAGGATGACATGCTGCCATTACTGAAAACAAGAGAAAACTTCTT
>LPNX010108068.1:44533-148367 GCA_001517045.1 Pseudotsuga menziesii
CTTTTCACTTTAAAAATTGCTCAAAGAAACTACTATGCATCTACAATGCACTATGCTTGAGTCAACTTGAAACTTACGAACTGTATACAAACTACAAACTGAAACAAACAGGCTGACAGAACCAACAGACCAGCAAGAGAAGCAGGCTAGGATCCCTAGCTTGGGTGCAAACAATGACACAAAACCACTGCAGACTTAAAAAGGAAAGTGCAAACCAGCAACTGTCATAAAGCAGACTGGAAAAACAGAGCCCAAGACCCTGATCACTGATCTGGACTAAGACACTTTAACCAAGAACCCAAACAGGCCAAATGCTTCAGGATGCAAACAGTAACTAAACCAAGTAAAAAAGACTCAATGGATTTCAAAAAGCACTAAGATGTGATCACCTGAGGCAATCAAGCAAACTCTACAGCATTCTTAAAGAAAGTCTTCTCAGAAAACAAGGACTCAGAGCAAGAAAAGACACAAGCAAACTCTTCTTTAAAAATCCAAATCTTCAGGAGTACTCACGACTGTCTAGCAGTGCAACTCGCGAATGCTCGCAACTGTGCAATATAACAACCCACGAATGCAACTTTTTACTCGTGACTGTTCAGTGGAACAACCCGCAAAAGGGTATAAAATTTTTCTCAAAAGCAAAGAAAAAACCCTAAGACTTTCAAACGCTGAAGTAAGCAAGATCCAGGATAACAAACCACAAGCAGACTTACAGGAAAACTGGTTAGGATAACAGAAATGACCTACAGCAGTCTAGGATTCACCAGCAGAGTCGCCAATTCTGTTGTAAGGGATTATGCACCTAATAATCGTAGGTCGGGGGTTACCAACATACTCAAACACTTGCAGACAATTGACTTCTAAAGTGCAGAATAGGAAATAGGAGGGTTAGAAGAACTTACTTGCTAAACGAAGTTCGATCCTCGCTAGTCCTCTTCCAATCTTCTCCACTTCCAAAGTCTTCAAGGCTCACTCCTCTTTCACCTGTTCAGAGACAATCTTCCAGATATAGAATGATTCATATATATATGTTAGCAGGTTAGATAAATCAAATATGACATACTGAAGAATAAACAATTATCAAACCAAGATATATGAGACACATGTGGAAGAAGTAATCTCTTTATTATCAATAATGAGAAAGTTCAGAGTACAACTAAACGTCTGAGACAAGGACTCCTCTGTCACCAAAGGATTCTGAGTTTCACTGCTCTTCTGTAAAAAATCCACCAGCATAACTTTGCTCCAAAAGTGTAAGTCTCTACAACCCTCCCCAAGGCCTGTATTTATATGGGTGAAATAAGGCAGTTCTCGAAGGTTAGGGAGGTTATAGCAGTTAGGGAGATTAAGTAAAATGACTTAACTAAACTCCCATTAGCACGTGATTTTTTGTTTTCATGTTAAGAAGCACATTCGCGGGTATGTAGTAGAGCAACTCATGAATGATTCGCGACTCTGTATAAGCGCAACCCACGAATACAAGGATTCGCGACTTGCTGTAAGGGAGACTCGCAAATGATGCGCGAGTTGTCTAAAAGGAGAGTCGCGAATACATCCCAACATGGCTAAATGGCAAAGTAACTAGCTGGATGAAGGTAGAATGTATTTCTTAACAAGCCAAGCTATAGTGTTAAGGGCAAACCTCTATCCATAAGTGTCCTTTTGTGTGCCGACATGAGGGATATCAGCACTCGAATGGAGAGGTGCCACTCAGGTGTATAACAACTTGACAGAGCTCTGGTCACAAAAACTTATGCTCCGACCGGTTGTCCTAGTGGCTGGGTTGCAAGTGCCTACATTATGTGGCCTTCTGCGGGTGGTGGGTGTGGTGGCCTCTGCGGTGCTTTCGGTTTAGCCTGCATCTTTTTCATCTTCTTGGTTGTCCGACTGGGTTTAGGGACATAAGGCACTTCTAATATCGGGCAAGGTGAGGCTGGTGAAACAATGGAGTCTTCACTGTCACTGGAGAGCTCAACAATCATGGGCTTTAGCTTTGAGGGAGGGTTTTGGTTCACTAAGTTGGCTCGGCTCTCTAGTTTCTTGGCTCTGCAAGGCAATGTAAAGGTTACTATGACAGAGGCGACTGATATTTATAGGCGATCAGACATCCAGGCAGTGACTGGACGCAATGATGGGCCATCTAATGGAGCACATGGGATCGTCCTTCATTGCCTTTACTCGCACACTGAGGTTCAATTCTATACTTGTCAGGGAATTTAAGGTTAATACGGTGGATGGGACCAAAACGTACGTCGTCATTCTCCTCGAACTTTCCAAATTAATTCAACTGAGTTGTCGCGAGCGCCAAATATTTTTTCGAATCCTCGTGCATTTAAGGGTTCACCCGTGTTTTCCAGTTTTCTTCCACTGCCCGCTAGTTGTCTTTTAGCAAGCTTGTTGGTAGGTTTATACCGCACCATTCTTCAGTGCAACTTCCTTTTTCCGCGCCAGGTTGCACTGGAGATACTTCTCTTGTTGCTTTCCTCCCTTTTGATACTTTTTTTTTGCTACGCACCTCGGCCTTATGGGACCGTGCCGCAGTCATCACGGTATGGTTTTAATCGGTTTCCGTTGATCATACCTGCAACCAGTGTTCCATCCAGCTTATGTAGTTTTACAACACCTACTTCAATAATGTGCGCAACCACATATGGGCATAGCTAGTGTTTTTTGAGTTTACCTGGGTGATTGAAGAACTTGTTTTCATACATCAAAACAAGTCTGTCGACCTTGAACTATTTTGTTCTGATGTTGTGGTCATGCCACACTTTCTACCATTTTTTTTCCACATTTTGATGGAAGCACTCTATGAATCATTCTTCCTCCATTTGAATCAGTTGCTCAAGTCTATCTTCTATCGCGTTGGTATCTGTCATTTCTTTTAGCGTAACAATTCGTATGCTCGACACAATGTACTCCATGGGAACAACTACTTCTTGGCCATAGACTAAACGGAAAGGAGTGTATCCAGTTAGTCATTTGTGTGTTGTTCTGTAAGCCCATAATACTACTGAGACTTTCTGGTCCCTGTCGTCTCTACGCACATTACAGACCTTGGTCAAGGCATTCTCCAATATCTTTTTAAAGGCCTCAACAGTTCCATTTGCTTGAGGATGGTATGGTGTTTTCTTCTTGTGCTAGATTTAATATTCTGCAGTCAATTCAACAATTAGTTTGTTTACAAAATGCATACCTTGGTCGTTGATAAGGATCTTTGGGCAACCAAACCTTGTTACCACATTTTCAAAAATAAACCTCGCCACAGGTGATACAGTGCAATCTTTCACAGGTTTCGATTCTGCCCATCTTGTCAAGTAATCTATAGCAGTTATAATATAGCGCGCACCAGTCCATTTCCCTGGAAGACTAATAGGGCCGACGACATCCATTGCCCATTTATCAAATTCCTGCAGTGTAATTTGTGGCACAAGTGGCATTTCATCACATCGTGATGGTTTCCCTATTCTTTGACATTTATCACAGTCACGACAGTATTTCCTTATATCCATATGTACAGTTGGCCACCAGAGTCCAACTTGCAAAATCTTGTGCATAGTTGTCTTCTCGGTGTAGTGTCCTCCTAAGACACCTGCATGCGCTTCAGGCATTACCCATTGCCTTTCATGATCAGAGATGCATATACGCAGTATTTCATCTGGTCCCAACTTATAGAGTTGTCCTGCGATTAGCGTGTAGTCTACGGCCTTGACAACTAGTTGTTTCTTTTTCCATGTCGTATAATCTTTAGGCACATAGCCTGTATTCAATAAGTGTACAATAGCATTGAATTCTTTATCGACAACGTCAACAGCAAACAACTGTGCAGGAAAATTGTCCTCTAAGCTGTGTGGTTCCTCACTACTTTCAATGCGCAACAAGTGGTATGGCCCAAAATTTAGTCAGCATGGATTTACAATGACTTCAAAGTCAAATTCTTGAAATAGGAGGAGCCACCAACATATTCCCCCCCCCAACATTGGATTATTGACCAGGTACTTTAGTGCAGAATGATCAGTGAACATGTTGAAGTGTCCACCCAATAGATAGTGTCTGAACTTTTGTAGTGCATAGACCATTGCAAGCCCTTCTCTTTCAATTGTGGTATAGTTCTTCTCTACTGTTGACAATTTCCTGGTAGCAAATGCAATTGGGTGGTCAATTGCACCCTCGCTTGGTTGGGTTAATACTATACCAAGCGCCATTGATGATGCATCAACATGTACATGGAACTCCTTCTTCTAGTATGGTAATATTAATATTGGTGCAGTGGCCATTTTGTTCTTCAGATTATCCAGACTTCCTTGACAATCTTCGTTCCACTCGAATTTGGCATCCTTCTTTAGCAACTTCTCCATTGGGGCAGTTATCTCTACATATCCTCTTATGAATTTTCTATAATATCCAGTATGTCCCAATGTGGATCTGAGTTGGATGATCGATGTGGGCGGTGGCAGTTCCATAATAATTTCCACGTTCATGGGATCGACCAAGATTTCATCGTGCCATATTACATGGCCCAGCAGTACACCAAAGGGTGCGCAAAATATGCATTTTCTCAAATTCAGCGCAATTTGATATTGGAGACACCTTTCCAACATCATGAACAAATTATCAATATGGTCTCTTACCAGACCAAAGACCGTCCAGTCATCAAAGTATACTTCAAGAAACTTATGAATGAATTCTTTAAAAACAGAAACTACTATTGTAGAGAAAATAGCAGGGGCATTTTTAAGGCCAAATGGAATTACCGTCTATTAGTAGCATCCCAATTTTGTTACAAAGGTTGTCTTGTGGCAGTACTCTTGCGTAATTCTGACTTGATGATAGCCTGAAAATCCATCTGTGAATGAGTACATTTCTTCTCCACCGACACTCTCCAAGACTTCATCTGTAAATGGTGTTGGGAATGGATCATGTAAGCAGGCATTGTTTAGCTTCCTAAGGTCAACACAGATCCTAACCTCACCTATCACCTTCTTATCCTGAGTCACTATAGGGATTATCCACTCTGACTCTTCAACATGTTGAATGATTCCTGCTTCCAGCATGCGATCCAGTTCTTCTTTCACTTTTTCTTTATAGTGCAGATTTAGTTTGTATAGGCGTTGTTTTACCTGTCTGGTGTCAGGTCTAAGTGGAATTTTCATTTCACCCAAATATCCTACTATCCCCTTCATTTCCTTGAAGTTCGTCGGGAATAGGTCCTGGAATTCATGTAATAGATTAGTGATTTTGGCTACTGTCTCTTTGTCCCAATAGTCTCCAATGTAAGCAAATTTCAGATTGTCCTCTGACCCAATGTTAACTTTCTTGATCTTTAGCGGCTTGATGAACTACTGACTGGAAATGCCACTTCCTTCTACTGTACGCGATCCTTTTGACTCTAGAATATTAATGTTAGTTGGATCATCCTATGGGTATCGAGAGACGTTATAGCATGTCATCCATTTCTTAATTGTCTCACAGCACGGGAAGGAATGCGTAGTGCAGGGTTGAGAATATGCAACCTCCAGTGGGATCTCCGCAAATATATTCTCCTTAAGAGTCTTCAGTGGAATATCAGTTGTTGGTTACTTGTCTGCGAACTAGAATGTGTATGTGAAATTATGTGCAACCTTTTCTCATTCCCTTGTTTCTTGGCACAGCTCCATAGATGCATACCAGTCTTTAGGTGCCATTTCGAGAATATGGATGAAGTGGTGAACCCACTCCTAGCGCGGGTAGTTCAAGAATGCTACGGAACACTGCTCCAAGCGTTCAATAGGGTCTGACAATATTTTATACCTCTTTGTCATAGTTGTGACCTCGTCTCTGAACCTTACTTCTAGTAGCCATCTACACTACGGCCATTTAGTTATCGATCTTTTGTGTGTACCCCACCATCTCGTGGGTGTAGATTTTAGTGCAAATTCCAGTACAGATAGTGACTTGGGCTCTGTTACTAATTCCTCAAACTTAGTAAAAAATGTTGCCAATTTAGGTAGTCCTTCATATGTAGGAAGCGGTCGTGACTAAGTTCCCACTCGTCGGACAAACTTAGTTATCCTGGCACATCTTCTCATAGAGAATTCATGTAATCGGTTCTACCAGTTCTCAAGTGCCTTTCCTGAGTCTGATGTACATGAACTTGCACATCTTCAGCTCAGGTTACCATCCGTAGTAGGATTAATATAATCCTCCCTAAGGGTAGTGACATTATAGATGTTATCAAGGTGATCACCTTGCCCTTCGTTGAACACCAGTTCAACCTATCTCTGTCCTTCCAGTGGATTGAGGGGTGCAACTACCCTCATCTCATCATCTTCAAACGATAGGATCCTTCTTTTGAAGTTTATAATGGTTTGATTTTCCATCTCCCAATCGATCCCCAGTAGCGCAGGATATGGGTTAGTATCATCTACTATATTGATGACCTTGAAGTCCACAAAAGTGCGTAATCCTTCAATATCCACTTGGACCTGACTCAATCTACCAATGGGCAAGACCTTTTCCTGATTAGCAAGCCTTAATTGAATTGGGGACCATTCTAGGGGTGGATTTCCCATTATTTCCCATGTCTAGTGCATTAAAATGTTAACATCGAATCCCAGGTCGACGATGATATAGTCCATGTCATAATCACCAATTTGCGCAGAAATCTTAAGTTTGCGTCCTGCTTTGAACTTTGTCTTGACGTTGTTAACTTTCTTTACCAACTGGTCTTCCTCCGAAAGCATTTCTATAAGCGCTTCCAACTCCGCAAGTGCATCCTTGTCCTAGATTAGCACCAAACAACTTGAAAGGAATGGTTTGAGCTTACTAACCTTATATGCACTCTTGCTTGCAGTTTGTCACTGAATATCTTTTGGAATATCTCAGGCATATCTTTCACTTGGCTTGAGGTGGATGGTTGTTTCGTTCCTACGAACTCTAGGCGTACATCCATGAATATACGCTTCTTCTTTTGAACATTAAACGATGCTTTCTTTTGCGCGGCGGGCCGTACCTGTGGTTGTGTTTGCGCCAAAGGCTCTGTCTGCGTAGCTTGATCTGCACCCGTCGCAACACCCCCCCTCATTACCACAGCTACACTTGGTTCTCGTGGTTCTGCGACTATCATCTATATATTGGCATTAGCATTCGACGCAACATTTGGTGTTGGGTTAGCTGCTCCAACCGTCCGGGCTTGCCATTTAGCGATAAGTTGCGGACATTGCTCCACATTGTGCTCTTGTTTGCAATATGAAAAAGTCTTCACAGGTTCAGGGAAGTCTCTAGAAAAGTGTCCCTGCACTCCACAATTGTAGCATACCACTGGTCCTCTTCCTTAACCAAATCCTCCTCCTCATCTGCCCCTGTAATTACTACCCCCCCTCAACTGAGGTTGTGGTGGTTGCGGCAGGTATTGTGGTTGTTGATACTGTTGTTGATACGGGTTATACGGGGCCACATTCTGAAACTGCGGTGCCATCTAAAATTGCTGCGCAGACTGAAACTTAGGCACAACCTGAAACTGAGGCATAGGCTAGAACTAAGGTGCATCCTGGAACTGCTGCACAGGATGAAACTGAGGTGCAGTTTGTTCAATATTTATTTTCTCCTCAGTCTTCATTAGATATGCATCTACTGTTTTCTATCTCAGAAGTTGGTAGGCCCTATAATCTTTTTTATCATGGCCTACAGATATGCAAAATTTACAATACAAACTAGCTAGGGTACATACCATCTTGTGCAGGAACATGTAATCTACGTCGTAGTGTCCCTTTGTCTGGTAGATGTTGCACTAGGGCAGCCTTTGGGTACTCAATGGGTTTGGTGCACCAGACGAGATGTAGTTCATGTAAGCCAGACAATCATCCTTGGTATGTCCATTGGTCCAGCATCACGTACACCAGAGGTCTTCCTACACCTATTTTCCTCTTTTTATGTCCTGGAGTTGAATTGTCAGATTAGCCAATTGTGACTGAATCTGTATCATTCCTACGACGCCATCTCCAATACGTGAAGCCTCTAGCTTCATGGCCAATTCTAGTGCCTCCGTCTGCGTCGCAATCTTTTGCTGCGTGAGTGGTCCTCTAATGTGTGGCAGTATCCCCACAATAAGCCACTCTTTATGCTGCATGTCCGACATTTACGAAAAAATAGTTCATACATTGTTGTGCACTGGTTATTCTTGAGCAACATTTACGAAAAAATAATTCATACAAGGGTGCCAAGAAACTATCACAACTGAGAGAAAACTAATATTTGTATTTTTTTTCCACAAATCCTTGAAATAAATATGAATAAGGGGTTTCTTTAGAGACCGATATCATCCTAGTCTCGTCAATGCATTGGAAGCACATACTACATCAAAGAGATAAGAAGACATAATTCAATAGTTCATAGCATTGAAGAATACACAAAAAGACTAAGTCAACATGTCCACTGAGGTGAAGGATTTAGTTATTCATGTATTCAATAGATGATGCTTTCATAGGGTGGTAGTCAATTACTTTTACCAGATGATGGTACTGTTCAAAGAAGTATATGGACAAGTATTTTTAGAAAGTAGTATTATACCAATAATAAGGATCATGGGAGCACCAAAGATTTATTTTCATATGAAAACCTTGTATTACATGTTTATGGATGTCTTTAGCAAGAAAATGTTTGTATAGCTATAAAAACCCTAATAGCAATCTTAAGTTCATCGATGTTAACTTGGATAAATGATTGCAAGTCTCTATAAAGCATATTCAATGGTCACAGGTTGAAGTGAGAATTTCCAATTTTTTCAAGGCTAGTTGAAGAATACTATGAATACATACATCTTGTATTTAGATTTTAAGGTTATAGATATGGATCATGAGAATATTATTATCGGATATCCATGGATGGACTTAGTTGGTGCAATTAATATTAATGTGCAAAACAATTTTACAAAGATTTGGTACAAGAAACATAAAATCACACTTCGATCATGATGTTTCTCTTACTAAACAAGAAGGGTCCAAGGTGGCATGGGAAGTAGTGATTACCAAGAAAATCATTATAGTACCTATATACATGCCAAATAAAGAGCCTAGGTTTGAATCAGAAGAAGAGTGTATATAAGCAACCATTGTAAAGACCCAGGAAGGGCATACTAAGAAAGAAGTGGCTAATGAGCTACGTGACTCAAAAAAACCACAGGAAGAGTTAACAGAAGAATAACCAATAACTAGGGTTGTTGCATATTCCCACCCAGATCACCATGAAAGACCAAGGTAATTAAGGCAAGGCGAGGAATGTCAACAAACCTATTATGGACCAATATGGAACTAGAAAGACACTGATTATAGAGGCATATGGAGGTCCAACCAAAAGTAAGTCATGGAGATATCAAAGAAACATAATGACAACATGGAACTAAAGGAGCCATTGGAATCAAGATCAAGGTGATGAGGTTGTAGTTGGACACCATATCCACAGTTCAGTAGGATCGAGGGATGCTTGTGCTTAGTACCAATTGACTACGTTGCATAGCAGATCAAGTTATATGGTTTCTATCCATGTTTCAAGGACAAAATATGTGAAGTGAGATGGAATGTAATGTACCTAGGGAGGATAGTAGAGTGTACCTAGGGAGGTACCCAAGGGAATAACAAATGTAATATGACCATTATCATAGGATAGACCCACTATGTAGTAAGAGGAAATAATATAATAGTGAGGGGTAATTGATAAACCCCTAGGAATACTTGTGCAAAAATATAAATCGACATGAGTGTAATTGTATTGAGATGAGTTAGATTTTCTTATAGTATGACAAACATAGCTTGTATCCGAAGAATTCTCTCAACATTTTTGTGATCTTTATTATGTGAATGGATTTTAATATTTATGAAATTAAGTGTTTATTTAAAAAAAAAAAAGGATTTCATATATTCATTCCCCAAATTTCATTATATTCTAACATATGATCCCAAATATGGTCCCAATTTTAATGAAATGATCACTAATTTGTGTTATGTATAATGTCTTATTGACTATATCCTTTCCATAATGTTTTATGGTGAGAATGCCAACACTTACAAAATTATAGAGTTCTCACCAACTTGAAATCAAAATTGGTTTATGTTTTAGAGTATTTAAAAAGGTCCACACTCCATCCACATTACCTTGATTAGCAAAAGGCTAATTGGCTTACGTAAGAAATTGGAACTCTAGTCTTGAGTTCAAACATTTACACGTGTTTTTTAAAATGTTTCCATCAACATATACTAGGTATTATTTTACTTCGGATATTGCAATAAATAGATAGGTTTGACGTATAGAAAATTAAAGTATTTATTTTGTTAAGTTATTCAAAAATCGTACGGGACATATAATTGCATTAAAAAAATCCAAGTTGTGAGGATACGCCAATTTATATAAAAGCAAGGATGTAAAGGGGATAATAATGTCTTTAATTACGAAACATGGGATTTGGGATTTAATATTTAATATTTAAACGTTGATTACGTGGGATTTAATATTTACTTGAATTCTTGGCTTGTCGAATTCTCTCGCTAGGGTGGACAAACGACAAAAGACTCTCGCCGCTGCTGATGTCATCATGTAGAGTATGAAGGCACTTTGCCATTACTTAAGGCCAAGAGGTGGGATGATGACGTTGAAAATAAAATTATAATTAATGTAAGAATGGTTGGATGATGACGTGGAGGATAAAATCATAATCAATGAAACACTGGGGGAAGATATTCAACATGCAAAACCTTGTCGGCCCTTATTTTGTTTTTACCCATGCAGATTAAATGCAATTTAGTAGAAGTAGAAATCAAGATTGCTCTTTGTGATGGCGAAGCTCTGAAAACCCTAGTGAGGGGATATAGGGGTGGTGGATGCACGTTTTTGGGGTTGGAGTCTGCGAGTCCAGGTGGTTTTTTATTTGGTCTAGTATCAACTAGGTTAAAATAAGTGCGAATTTTTTTATTTTGTCGTTTTACCTTGGTTTTAATGGGTGTTTAGTTTTTTGTTGTCGCTTTACTTTGGTTTTAACGGGTGTTTAGTTTTTTGTTGTCGTTTTTTAGGTTTGGTTTTTCTTTGCGTGCATGTGATTTGGGGGTGTCAGAATCGCTGATTTCCTATTGTCTGAACCTGGCATTGTGTCTGAATGTTGGTCAAACGGTTGAGCGTGGGTCTCTTCAAAGGCCCCTTCGTCCTCTCGTATGGAGGATGTTTTGATGGGGCTCACTCGTTTTCGTCAAAACAGTGCGGTGAAGAGTTTGGATTTTTCGGATGTGGAGGCTAAGGGTTTTGGGTCAGAGTATGGATTTAAAGGTACAATAGGTGTTAAGAAATCTAAGGTTGTTGGAGCAGGGTGTTCCTCTGGTTTGAAATCTAGTCAGAGCCATCTACATTTCGAAAAGATTAAGGGGCAGTTGCTCTATGTGTTGGGTCGCGATGTAACATGCGATATGGTAGAACATCTTGTTGAGAGAGCCCTGATGGGTAACTTTGAGTTTTTGTGCTTGTCCCGGGCGGATATTCTCGCATGGATTAGGGTTAAATGGTATCCCTTTATATCTAATATGCCCTGGGTGATGACGCTTGTAAATGGCTGGGTGGTATTCCATTTCTTGTTTGTTGAGGATGGTCAAGCCATTGAATCCAGATATTGGGTGGTCGGGCATGGCTCTTTGGTGCTTACCCGTTGGTAGATTGATTTTGACCCTTGGAAGACATCCTTGATAAGGCGTCACCTGTGGGTGATTTTGCTGGACCTGCCACTTTTATGTTGGAACATCAAGGGCTTCATGGGTATAGCTAATGTTATCGGCGACTTCATTATGATGGAGGTGACCCATCTCATGGGGGTTGAGCGGTCAACACCTCAAGTTTTGGTGGACATGGATATTTTTGGTGGTCTCCTAGTGGAGTTAGAGGTGGTTTGGGAGGGAGGTTCCTTCATTCAGAAGCTTGACTACCAGCACGTTCCTTTCATATTTTTAATTGCAAGCAACCGGGTCATCAGAAGGTGGACTGTTTTTTTGTGCCAGGAAAGTATTCACTCTCGAAATCACCTGAGGTTAGCTTAGGCGGTCTGGAGGATGTAGTGGCAGAAATCAATTTACCTTTATCTCTGGACAGGGCATCAACATGATACTTTGTAGGTAAGTTCGTCGAAACCCTACCTACAATTTTAAAATTTTCATTGGTTGATGAAGTCCACGAGGCAGTCTCGGTTCCTTGTTTGGTTGTGAAGGGCTTGGGTACAGGGGTGGTCATCGAACCTTGTTTCGAAATCTAGTTGGACGGATCAGAGGTCTTTGTTGTCAAGGACTGCCTTGTTTCGAGGCTTGTTTTTGAAGACCCCTTGGTTCTTAGTGGGATGAGGGGTCCCTCTTTGAACCACCTCCTCCAACTTTCCTTCCTGGAAATTCCCCCCCGTTGAGGACCAATATCTCTCCTCCTATGGATATTGTCATTTCCCCTTCCCTTGTTCTGGACAGTTTGGAGACCCCGGTGGGAGGTAAAGTCCCTCTTAAGACCTATTCTTTGGTAACTGAGGGGTCTGAGGTCTTTCCCATTTCTTCCTTGCACAACCCTAATGTTACTCTCTGAAAGGCCAGGAAACTTAAATCTTCCAAGAAGAGGGGGCGTTCTATTTTGGAGGAAAATGTATCCTGTATCTGTGAAAACTCGTCGGTGTCTTCTCTGTTTGATAAAGGATTACCTCGTCGATCAATTGAGGTTCATTCTGTGGTTTCATGGGCTCTTAGAGATTATTTAGCCACTGTGGTGTTCCCCTCATGATTGTGGTTTCCTTCAACATTAGAGGGTTTGGTAGTGGCCCTAAACGCTCTGCTCTAAAGTACCTTTTTGGGGTCCTCAGACCAGGGGTTTTGTTACTTCAACAGACAATGATTTCGGCTGATTGTGCTTGTGATTTCTTTATTAAACTCAAACCAACTTGGTGTACTTGTGCTTTGGATGCCACATCGAGTGGCACTCTGGTTGCTTGGGATCTGTCAGTTGCAGATTTTAAGGTTTTTGTTAATTGTGTAGGGATTATGGTGGAAGGGAAGCTGGAGGATTTTAAACAAGTTGTGCGCATTCTTAATGTGTATGCTCCTTATCAGAATCGTCAGGTTTTCTGGGATTCAATTTCTCAGGCTGGTTATTTGAATGACAAAGCTCTTATTCTGGAAGGTGACCTAAACTGTACGCTTTCTCTAACCGAAGTGTGGGGTAAAGGTAAATCTATGGACTCTCTGGTTGATTATTTTATTTCTTTGTTCGGCTCGACGAATCTTACTGATGTTCTTCCAAATGTTATGGTCCCAACTTGGTCCAATGGTTGGTGTGGCTTGGATGGAGTGGCAAAGCGATTGGATATATTTTTAATGACATAACCTTTGTGTGACAATATTGGAAGATTCAAATCGTGGGCCTATGCAACTGGTTTCTTCGATCACAAATCTTTCTACCTGCAGTTACTCTTTGAATGTAAGTTGATTCACTATCCTTTTAAATTTAATTCAGTATAGCTAGAGGAACCTTCTTTTTGTGATTTTGTTCTGGATGTCTGGTGTAATTTGGATTCGGA
The DNA here is from genome assembly GCA_001517045.1 of Pseudotsuga menziesii. Classification (NCBI taxonomy): domain Eukaryota; kingdom Viridiplantae; phylum Streptophyta; class Pinopsida; order Pinales; family Pinaceae; genus Pseudotsuga; species Pseudotsuga menziesii. The sequence goes on from LPNX010108068.1 coordinate 58,089, forward strand.
GAATGGCGGTAACTGGTTTGTAAACTAAACTTGTGGAGAAGAGAAGTCTGGAAATGGGAGACTGAGAGTAAGAAAAAGAATACAGAGGAAATGGAGAGGATCCAGAAAGAGTTCTAATCCCTCTTAAATGAGGTGGATGACGCATTTTTTTTCTGAATAAAGAAAGGAAAGGTTAGTTCAGTTGGATTCTCAGAGCAGGAAGATTCTGAGACAAAATGAGGAGACTTGGAGGTAGAAAAGCGGGGCGGTGTGGCTGGAAGTTGGGGATAATAATACCAAAATTTTCCATCGGTTTGCTAGCAGGAGGTAATTGTCAAATTCAGTATGAGACCTAAAAAACCCTTAGAGAGAGTTGATGATGGGAGATAAGTCCCTCAAGTCATTGTCAATTGATTTCTTCCAAGGTATTTTTGCAAAACCTCCATCTGCTAGTCTACTAAGTCAGTTAAAATTCATCAAACACGTTTCTCGTCTCTTTGGGGAGGAGGAATGTACTAAGAGTGGAGCTCAAATTTTGTTGGAGAAGGTAAATAACACTTTGTTTCATTTTCATAAAGACAAAAGTCCCGATCTTGATGGGTGGACGGTTGATTTTTTCATTTTTTCCCTTTGATTTGTTGGGGCCTGAGATTACTGCTATGGTGGACGATTCTAGAATGATAGAGGGGGTTCCTGGTATCTTGAATTCCACTTATATTACACTAATTCTGAAGAAGGAGAAACCCAAGAGTTTTTGTGATTATTGTCCTATCTCTTTGTGTAATTTGTTGTAAAAGGTCATTACAAAAATCATTGTTGAAAGACTGAATCCCTCCCTAGAAAAGTATATATTTGAGAACCAATTTGGTTTTGTACCGAATCGTCAACTTCAGGATGCCATTGGTATAACTCAAGAATGCTTGCATTTTCTGAAGCCGAGTAAGAAGAAGGCTTTTATCATCAAATTAGACTTAGTTAATGCTTATGGCTGTCTTGATTAGTCCTTTCTCAAATTAATTCTTATCCATACTAGCTTACCATATGACATTACTTCCTGGATCATGGGTTGTGTTACTTATGCCCTTTATGCGATATTAATCAATGGATCACCTTCTAATACTTTCTCGGGATTTAGGGGTATTAGGAAGGGTTTCCCTCTCTCTCCCTACGTATTCATTCTTGCAATTGAAGGTATCAATCCCCTTCTAAGGAATGTTAAGGAAAACAAGGCTATTAAAGCGGTGACGATTTTGCGAGAACCATAAACCTTTCCCATCATATTTTTGTCGACGATGTCCTCTTATTTGGGAACAGATCAGTAGAGGAGTGGAGATCCTTCAAAGATATACTCTCTCTGTTTTGTGAAGCCTCCGGTATCAAAGTAAGTAAAGAAAAATATTGCTTTATTTTTTCAAATGTTGATGAATATATAAGACTGGTTGTTGTTGATATCCTTAGTTATAAAATGGTGGACTACTCAGTTGGATTCAAATACCTTGGATTTAGATTTATAAAAAACCATCTCCAAAAGCCTTGTTTTAGAGATGATTTATATATGTCAGTTTATATTACGATAGTTGCATCATGTGTTTGGAGTTACAAGGGGTGCTCTATATAACGATGGTTTATATATAAATTTGACAAATATGACATAATAACTATTGTTTTACACACACGTACTCACACAACATGCCACATAGAGGAGGATATTGCTTAGAAATAAAGCATATCATGATGTTGTTAGATTTGATTTAAGAGGAAGGAAGCTTATAAAGTATATTAATTTAATTCCTAAATAAGATGTCTTCATGAAGAAGAAGAAGAAAAAGACGTAGAAGAGCAATTGGGAGAGTCAAATGAAGATGAGAATCAAGTAGACCATTTATTCATTGGCTCACATCCTATGCTTAATCTTAATGATAATAATAATTATATGTTGATGATGATTTAGCGCCATACATCCAAGATGTTGTTATGGACAATCATTTCAGTGATTATGAAAGGCTGGATACAAATTCTGATCTAAATGAATCAAATATTGTGTGGGATGAAGTTTGAAATCACTTAATTGGCATGGAATAATATCTAATAAAAATTATTTAATAAAATACTTGGTTGATTTAAATTGAGTACTCTTATGGTTTTACTTTCTTGATTTTACCTTCTTCTTGATTAAAATATTAGTAGTGAATTGCTTCTCACAATCTCTTTAACTTGGATGGATAGTTGACAATATATCAATTTTCTTATGTTATTTTTCTTTGGTTTTAGGTTAAGCAATATTACTCTATGGGAAAATGATGAAAATTCTCACCATTTTTATAATCAACATCAACATCATTGTTCATGTTGTACTTTTCAAGTACATCATCATCATCCTCTCCATCATCATTCCTAACACCCTTAACACACCTTGACGATTTATTAGTTTGACCTTTACTGATGTCCTTCCCACACTCCTTCAACACACATGGCCTTGAAAAATAACCATTATGACCATAGACATGGGATGATTCTTTAGTACAATTGTTTCCTAATAACACACTAATTTAAACCATAACACACTGGTCCCCTAATAGACTTATATAAACCCTAACCATTTTAATTATGAACACACCATGATGCCTAACACCTTAACCCACTAAAACATCTTAATTAATCCTTAACCACTATGACCCCTAACCCTTATCAGCCCTATATTAAACGAAATCATGACAATAATGACGACAATGATGATGGAAACGATGATGATGACGACAAGTACAATGATGATGGTGATTGTGATGATTATGACGATGATGATGAATATTACCATATTAATGATCTTGATGATTTCCTTAACCATAAGAATTTTCCCATAACATCTAATTACTATAACCTCAAACACAATATAGTACCTACTAAACAATATGAATATTTACATAATCACTCCACAATATTGCAACACAATCAGATATATACATGAGATGCTCCTAACTTGTTGGCATTTTTCCCCTGCGACCTAGGTTCAACCCCTCTCTTTGGTCAGTGCAACAAAGCCCAAGATATTGGCTCGACGGAGCAGAGCCCAGCCGACAACACTAGCAACAAAGATGTTGTCTCATCCGAGATATATCAGTTCTATGGGTAACTGCTAGAACCACGTTTCTGCAGTTTGTGCGAGAGGGTGTTTTACGTCCTTGGCCCTGCACCAAGGTTTGCAACGAAGACCGAGAAGGTGGGTTGGTGGTTTTCACTTTAGATATCAACACTGAAGTATTATTCGCCCTTATTTATACAATCTTACACAAATGCACAGTGAACAGACATCGCATACATATTCATTACTTGATATACAACATTCATACAGTTATCTCTTTAAAGCACAATAACCAATCAATCATTAAACACCATAAATATGCACTTTTCTAATCTACTCAACCTTCACACATATACTCATCATGTAACATGGAAACCCATCCGGGAAAAAACCACAAGATGCTCTTCATCTAGCATTGGAATGAGGAAATAGATGCACATTTTGTCTGTACATAAAGCTACAGACTCTGTTCAATATCTTCTCTTCTATCTCTACAGACTTCTCCTCCCTCTCATGCTCTTTGTTCTTCTCTATCTTTATCACTCTACTCTACTCCTACTCAGTGATCCACACACAGCCTGGATCGACTCAACCTTCTCTATCTGTCTATGCACTCAGCTGCATAACCACTACTCTTATTACACCTAGAATTCCTCTATAGTGAATCCTCGATACCAAGGTTTAGCTCTTGTTAATTCTAATCTCTAGTCTTCTCTAGATATGATCCCAAAAGTGAAGGGGACTATAGTTTCAAAAGGATTTTAATCGTCTAGGGTGTATGATTGGGAATTTAATTAAAATAAATGCATGTGATATCAATGAAGCTTATGCAACTTCATAGAGTTTCTATTATAATAATTTTTCTGTATACTTAACATATATTATACGAAGTGTTTTTCTATAGCTAATAACATTCAATAAGAGATAGATTGTAGGACTTGTATAGATAGATGAAATCAGGGGAAGGTATATTGATTTGATTCTCAGTATTGTCAAGTCTAAAGTAGTGTCATTTTTAGATAGAAATTATACAGTAATGATAGATTGTGGAAATGCAAACAACACGAAAAAGGAATGACTTCTCTGCAATCCGCAGTTACGGGTTGCAGAGATGATAGACTGTGATTATTAAAAAATGTTTTTGCACCCACAGTCCATATTGCGGGTTGTGGGTTGCGAAACAAAAAAGTTTCAAATGCAAAACCAAGCTCCCACAATCTACATTGCGGGTTGCGGGTTGACACACTTTTGGGAAAAATTAGTTCTTTCCACAACTCACAAAAACACACAAAAATGCATAAATTTTTCAAAATGTTAACTAAATCAAATCATGAGAAAGACACAAAAACCATGATAAACAGCATGGGAATCCCAAAATGACTAAGGAACTTAAACATTACCTTTGCATAAAAAAATTTGGGCTCTCATGTTTTTGGATAAAACATGGGATCTATTGTAGTTAAAACAAACCCTTATGTGAAAAAGCTCATTTCTTTTCTTATCATGAATATCATTTTCCAACTTAGAAGATTGAATAGAAGAACTTGAAATAGAAAATGATATAGCTTTACTTCTTTTAGCAACAATCATTGTCTCATCGCTTGAATCTAACCCCAAATCATGTTGCACTGTAGCAGCAGCCTTTTCTTCCTCCTTGTTCTCGAACTTCTTTGGTAGAAATTTAGGATGCACCTTCCAGCACTTAGCTTTGGCATGTCCCTTATTATGAAAATGGGTACATGTAGGATTCTCTTTAACCTTATTTACTGTAGCAGCTTTTTTTCCCTTGTTCTTTCTTCCCTTTTTATGATTAGGACCTGTGGAGGAATCATCCTTAAGATCCTTCCCCCTAGACTCAAGATGCGTAGCCAATGTATTTTACAAGAGTTTCCTTAGAATCTAATGAAATATTAAAATCCAATGCTTTCTTCCTAAACTCTTTAGCAAAACTTTGCACTCTTTCCCCCTTTCCTTGTGTCATATATTTCCATTCTACAATTGCATTTTGTGTATATCCTAAAGGATAGAACTATTTCCTTAATGCAACTTTTAATTTAGACCAAGAATAACGAATCTTACAATTATTTTTTTATAACTTCATCAATTTAACTTTCCCACCAAACTAGTGTTGTGCCTTCAAGTCAAAGAGAGGTTAGTTGAACCTTTACCTCTTCTTCATCAATTTGGTGAACATGACAATAAACTCATTTTGTCGAATCCAATTATCTTTTTTTTTTGCATTAGGATCACCATTATACATGGGTAAGTCAAATTTGACATCCAACTTCAATAATGGATTCTTTGAAGCAATCTTGTTATGAGGATATGTAGGTGGATATCGTGAAGGAGAGTGAGAAAGTGAGGGAGAATGAGGAGGAGGAGAAGAAGGATGTGTATTTTTGTGAATGAGGATCATCCAACCTTCCTGACTTGACTTATGCCTTCTCCTATTGATTGTCCTCTTTTATTGTAGAGCTCTTCCACCATGGATTTCATCAAATTAAATGCCTCAAAGAAACCATCTTCAGAGTGGTAAGGACCTGTCCTTCTTGGTGAAGCCATATCTCCTGTTTAAATGACTCTCCTTGAACCAATTTTAGGATTAGAAGCCTCAAGTTGGCCTTGTCCCTTCTTGAGTATATACCTTGTGAGCATCCACCTATAAAACTTGCTCTGATACCACTTGATCTGAAAATATTAAGTTACCAATTAACCATTAGGCTTTCATTGATAAAAAAATATTTTTAGTTAATGATATATATAAATTGACACTACACTTCACAATGTTATGTGTTTTTCTTCACTTAACTAAACTCGTTTGCTAGTGATTTCAACTTGCATAATCCATTCTTCATACAAGAAATATGAAATAATAAAGAATACTAAATGATAGATCCGTCATAACAATATCAACACCAACACATCAAAACTTGATAACAGAGTTAACTAGAAATCCTAGGTGCTCTTCATTAATCTCAAAGTGCTGAAATAATAAAAAAGAAAGGCTTAGAATCAATTTTTCAAATCACCTTTCAGTTTTGAAACTCAAAAGTAGAAATAGACCCCACCACTGCATTCTAAAGGAAGTTTCGAGACTTTCAAGTATGAACTTGGCTATGCTTTGGCTCAGTTATACAAGTTATGCAAAAAAAAATTTAGACTGCCTGATCAAACTTAGAAACAAAGGCCAAATCTACACTTCTCTAAAAAATATGAGTCTTTTGAGTATAAAATCGATAGGATTCTACTCTATGCCTTGGACTTTTCCATTGGCATGAACAATGAGACTACATTTTAGTTGTTGCACTTTTAGATCCAAACTTGCATTGAAAATCATGACCACCTCAAACCGCGTGCAAACTGGACCTCAGACTGTGTGCATCAAACTCCAAACTATGTAAGTCATTTCTAAAAGGCATGGTTATAAAGGGGGTCGAGCTAAAATTTCCACCCACAAATATGTAGTAGATTTTGTTTAAACTTAAATAAAATTTTATTCACTTAACACCCCAAATGGTGCTCATGGTGAAATGGTTGGGGTGTTGGCATAATATATGGTGGGTCATGGGGTTAAACTACACCGAGCACACCATTAGTTATGTTTTGTTCCATTTCTATGGTTCATTGGTTATATATCATGGCACATATATATGATAAGACTGTTACATTACTTATATGATTTGGGGTTCGGTTCCAAGTGGATCACATTACATGATATGGAATGGGGGCTTATCCCTCGATCCCTCTTTTCCAACCATATAGACCATTACAAAAATTAAATATAATTTATAACATATAAGGTTGAAAAAAAATGCATGGCGAAATGGAAAATTCATTGGGCTAGTATGCAAGAGGTTAGGTGCTCGACTCCAGTTGACCCACAATAATTTTGGTAAATCAAAACATAATTAGGCCAATTGGGACTGCCACATGGAAACTCCCAATTGGTTCACCTATTCAACTATGGTACAATCATATGCCATGTGTGTCATCTAGATTGGTCCACATAAGTGCCACGTCATTTTCCAATCATGCCAATGCATGGTGCTTACTGGTGCTTCCACACTAGCATATATTCCATCTGTACAGGACACATGTCACCCTTATAGTGGTGCCATGTGGCACCCTTTTTTCTAATTTACTTGTTTCACTGAAATTTCATAACATTATATATTCATCATGTGATGTATGTTCGAGGTGATTCAAGCATCATTGGAAATCTGTATCAGCATTTGAGACTTGTAAATCCTAAGCAGTCATAGATTTTCCTAGATCAACCAAGAAGGTACCCTTCACTTCTCAATGGTCCCTTTGGTGTCACCTTCCTCTAGGTGTTATTCTAGTGTGTGTGTAGAAATACCACCCAAACGTTGCTAAGCCACCAGGAGGCCACATGATTCATTAATATCCTCATAAAATTCCATGCTCTACAACACTCTTGGACTCCATTAATCCACTTGGTACTCAACACCACTATGTCCACTTCTCAGGATTACAAACAAAATCAATAAGGGACAACAATAATATCTAGTTTACCTCTAGGATCACAAACACCTCATGTAGACTCTACTAGTTTGGGGTCCACATTACCCACCCCACACAACACCAAGAAGGTACCCCTTCACCATTCAATGGTCCCTCGGGCATCACCTTGCTCTAGGTTCTTTCCAGTGTGTATGTAGAAAGACCATTGAAACCTTGGATCAGGGATGATTTTAAGGAACCATACTTATTTAAAATTGTATAAATGTTGGCGAATATTACCAATTCTTAAAATTCCAACTATAAAATGATTGGCGGTATTTTTCAAAAAATATTTTAATTTCCAAGGATTTTATATCGTTTATATAATAATTTGGTGATTTTTAGGGTGGAAAAATTTTACCCCATCAAAATTGGGCGAAACAGGGCTTCAAAAAATGCAAAATGGCGAATCATTTTTGGGAGAAAAACATGGAAAAATATCCCACTGGGCTAAAATTCGCCCCTAAAATGATCCCTGCCTTGGATCATCTATCTATAGGTTGTTGAACCTCATTTTGCTATCATTTTTGGCATTCAAATTATGCATTTAAATACATGTTTTGTTATGTTTTTGCATAATTTATGTCATGCAGATCGTTATTCAGCACAAGGTAAGAACAAATTTAATGTTTATCCAACTTTTGTTATTAATATCATTTTTATGATTTTATTAACTCAAATCTATATTATTTAAAGCATATTCGATATATTAATTAACATGTGTATTTGTTTGCAAGTTATGTAGTATGTTTGGGAGAATTTATAAACAAAACGAATTCAGCTTACCATTCAGCCCGATCTACGCAATCGGTGCCCAGCTCATCACGCAGCTCGTTGTCCAGCTTCCCGTCGAGCTTGCTAATAAGGATGCATGCTGTTAACATCCAATATCAGGCATTAAACGCTGAACAAGTTTGTGAACCGTTTTGTTGACCATGTGCCCAGATGATAGCATAATCAACAATCTAGAAGGATTGTCGTGCATTGATTTCTCCATCCTGTTTTCACTGCTCACGCATTCAAAGGAGGGAACATTCTAGAGGATTTTCGTTGTCACAATGCTATTGCTTATTACCACGTCACCATCCCACATGTTCAATTGAATAAGTGCCCTCATTCTAGAAACCTATGATGTGTGCTCTTCCCTATTCACCACAATGCCATGTTCATGATGAAGATGCCACGATCACGCCGAAGGAGGCAGATGCTCATGCACTGGCCTGTGAACAATTATTTCCTTTTATGATTGACTAAATTTAGAAGAGCAGTCGACCACTAAAGGGTCGACTTGCTCAATCTCTTGAAAATAGTGTGTATATAAACACCTCCACGCATAGAGATAGGGGATTGATTAATCCATTAGGTAGATAGTTAGTTTATTTTGGGAGAAGAAGATTGTAACTATGTTCCTTGTTTTTAATAGAAGCTCTACGCCTGGTTGTTTATGACTGTGTGTGAAATAATTCACCAGGAATTACCCATGATTGCTGAGAGGGCCCCTCAACAATTTAGGGCCCTACCCTAAACTCTCCACTTTAGGCTACTTTGGAGTTAGTCAATTAAGGCTATGATAGTCATATTCCTTCACTAAAGGCACATTAGATAGTAGTGGATAGGTATTCATTGTAAAAGGTTCCTCTTATAAATAAGGCCCACCAGGTACTTGGCAGTCATTAATTATTGGACTACAAGTAGTTATATATGTGCTATTGAGAATTTATTGAATATCTAGGAGGCTAGGGATTGTTTTGTTGAATATTATTTCATTGTGAGTTATGCTCCACTGAAAGGTCAGCCCACCTAAATAAGCAAGTGAACACTTCTTTCTCTCTTTTAATTATCACAATACAAGGGTATATTTCACATTGTTTCATTTCAATTTTCTCTCACACAATTTTCTACATTTATAATCTTTGTATAATCTTTGTGCCATAGCTTCGAATGATACCAATGATGGGTGGAGGGTCCACCCGAAATGCGTCGGTTACTTATAAATTTCTACACAGTGCAAATCGATAAACTTGCACACAATTATTGAACACTATGGAAATGTTCATGCGCAAAATTGTATACCTAGTTGTGTTCTAATTTTAAGGGTTAAGTAACATTGCAGATGGTATCAAAGCTCTTTCTTCAACCTACACACCTCCATATTTTTGTACTTTTTTAGTTGGAGAAATGTTTTATAGTATTTAAATAACACATAGATTTATATTTTCAATAGGAAAACTATAGAAATGAAATATTACTTGTAGAAAATACAAGTCATGTCACTTGGTTGGACACCCTTGTAACCTTTATTGGTACCCTTTTGAGAAGTAATGCATCATACAACATCCATATGCATAATTTTCTTCCATGTGCCCATAGGTATATCAAAATCCCTTTAGGAGCACCTAAAACTAGTGTCACATAATGAAATAGTCATCATGTTTCTATAGTACTCTAAGAACAACACTTAATGAAATATTTCTCACATACCAGGGTATTGAGTAGTATAGCTAAGGGTATGGTCTCTCCTCCTTAGTTGGTGTCATGAAAGATTCAACTAACTATAATTCTTGGAAACCCTTATGTATATAAAATAGTTATAGTGCCCGACATCTCTTTATCTGTAGGACCCTACAAATATCCTCTACCACCATCTAGCAAAGTTGTTGCATCCAAAAGAAATTTGGTGATTTTGTCAATGTAGTAATATTCAACAGGGAGTAATACTCCCACCAAAGTTATAAAAAAAATCTAGGTCTCGTTGATACCATTGTGGGATATGTATATCAAAATTATCCTTGCATCATGTTGATAATGTCATTTGTATGCATCTACAAAAACCCTTTTTGTGTCAACCCAAAATTACAATATTTGGGGGTATATCTCAAAAGATTCATCTTAAACCATTGGTTATATTAAGATAAGTCAATATTAACATTTTGTAGGAGCTTCAAGGGTTTCATGGTTCATACTCATAGTATGGTTGAAGAGCTTGATAAACTTGTGTAAGAAAAATAGAACCTAAAACACAAGAATTAACAATGGCTCACACACACACACACAATACACAGAGATTTACCCTAGAAACAAAAAATTAGGAAAAACGGCCTTCGTGAGAGTTTCTCCACTATCTATCTGATTGTATAATATTATCTATTTAGAATAAAATATTATAGCATTGAAAACCCTGATCCATTAACCCATATTATATTACAACCTTAATTCCTTAACCAAAGTTAGTTTACAACGGGATGAAAACCATTAGCCAAAAAATCTCAAAACAGATAAAAAAATGAACCCATAATTTTCTTACGGGGGGCTCACTATCCCCTAACGCCCCCGCTAACTGGGGGGTGATCACCTACAAGACCCCCCTTTCTCTAGGAAACTACAAAGGGTATAACACATATCCAACACTTATCTCATCTCTCATCTAAAGTCCTTGTTTAGTTTGTAGGGGTACTAGCATTATATTTAAGTACAATTAGAGGTCACAATCTTTGACTATGGTTTCGAAATGTACAATATTCATTGCATCATTTGTAGTTTTATATACTATCCATATGTCTTTGCATATGAAACAATGTTGGCCCACATCATTGTTTCGAATCTTGTGGAACATAGGAAATTTAAGGATGAGATTTCTTGATGTTCTTGTAATCGAAAAATTTAAACCCCTTTCTATTGTACTTCATCTACTTGATGTTTTCCCATCTATTCTTTGTTGAATTATGGTTCTAACCTTTATCTCTATAAAAAATATTCCTCGTCTTAACAACACATGGATAGGGGGTGTTTTGAAAAAGGGATTATACCAACTTACTTCTCCAACTCTTTATTTGTTGGATCCAAAATGCTCCCCTAGTCTCATGTTCTTAAATAGGTATGCAAATATTGAAGTGTCATTACTCTTATTGAATTCATCCTCAACATTACTCTAAACATTCTCATCAACTGAAACATCATTCCCATCTCTAGCAACCCCTTCATCATTCCTTATCAACCATTGAGATTCAACATCTTCTACATCCACTCTATTGTCATCCCTTTTAGTCTGGGCTAGGGACATCACTTCTTGCATTACTTACGAGAGTTGGATTATATTTTTTGCATGCTCCTTTAGAATGGCCTTTGAAACAATGCGTTATTTCCATGCTTCTCTCTTTTATATTTTTCTTACCCTACTACAAATATCTACTATGTCTTCTTCCCTTTTCATTAAACTATCATACTATATTTCCAATCTACCTAATATAGCACATTCCTCCTTTCACATATCTTTGCTCATGTCTTATATTATAAATCTGGATCTATTTCCCTTTTTATATTCTTATAACATCTCCTTTCGTTCTACCCCTATCCCAACGTGAAATTAGGTCTCATTTATGTTAATCCTTTTTCAATAAGTAACATCTTAATCAACATCGGTGTTTCTTTTAGAAATATACCTCTTGTTTCAGGCTCAAATTATCATTTAAAAGTTCTAAAGGAAGTACAATAATCAATAACAAATTCCACAATATATCCCTCCTTAATCCTACTAAACCAACAAAAAAATTGCTTGGGTCTATTTATTGTATAGGGTTTATTCTATTGATTGGTCACTTAATCCCATACCATTGGTTCTTGGGAAGGTGTAAAGGTATCAATATTTCCTACCTTTTATCCATTCATGCAATAAAACATGAAACTCAATGAAAAATATTTTGTGCTTATTAGAGTAAATGTACTTGTCCTGCAATGCTTCAAGGTCAACGTGTAGTCAGTTCTATGTTCCTTTTCATATGATCAACTCAATTTCTTTTCCAATCATCCAATATTCAATTTCCATCTTTGATGGTCTCCACGTCATATTGTAATATATGTATCTAGGTGTTCTCAAGGATTATTCATATGAATAATCAACCAATAGAAAATAAATCCATATTGAAAATATAAAAATAAATACTGAAGATGAATGATGATGATTTACAATTACATTGATAGGGCTTTATATAAGCATTATCATTCCTTTTGAAAGAAATGGTACATCTCTTTACTTTTTTTCTAATTAATTAATTAATCATTTCTATTTACTAATTATTAATTATTAATATTAATATATATTATTATTATTATTATTTAATATTGATATTTAATGTTTATATATATATATATATATATATATATATATCTTATTATGTTATATATATATATTTTTATATAACATTGTCTTCCGGTTCATGATGCTTTGTCGTCAAGGCATACTTTATAAAACTCGTTTGTAATTTAAATATCGTAAGTAAAACCATGGGCTATTTCATCAAATCATGTGTGGTTTTATGAGTTATATCTTTAACTTTTTCCCTTTTGTTTCTATCTGGATAATCCGTTTTCTTTTTTTCTTTTTTTACTTCTTCATTTTTCCCTCTTGGTTGTTGCTTCATATTTGGAGTGGAATTAATACTTCTTCAATGAAATTCCAATGGCCAAGGCCATTTTTTTGTCAAAACCTATTTTTTACCAGAGAAACTTTGAATTTGGATGGCTAAAAGCCACTGTTAGGTCAAAGACCTAAATTCAAGGAAACCTTGAGATTTTTGGCCATAAGTTGGAATCATATTCGCTCAGATACCAATGTAATATCCATATTCAAATATTCTCAAGGATTACTCAAGTGAATAATCAACCAATGGAAAATAACTCCATATTGAAAATATAAAATAAATAGTGAAGATGAATGATGATGATTTACAATTACATTGGTAGGGATTTATAGAAGTATTATCGTGCCTTTTAAAAGAAAGGGTACATCTCTTTAATTTTTTCTAATTAATTAATTAATCATTTATATTTATTAATTATTAATTTGTAATATTAATAATAATATATATTAATATTAATATTTAATGTTAATATTCCCGGATGCAGGTGACATATCCGACGACCGATGACACGCCACTCCTTGGCCTTTGCACTTGTCGCGCGACAAGCATCATGAATCCAGCCCACCTATCAACCTCGACATCATGAGGCCCCATAACCTTTGACATCCATCGCACATGGGAGGAGCTCTACATGTCACTTCGGCACCTATGATGTGGGTTGGCAATGACCCGTATTCCTCCCAGCTTTCATAGCTTTGTAGAGAAATTCAATGTGTGTAGGTACCATGGCAGGTCGGAAAGAGGATATGAGAACCATGGTGAATTGGTGAATTGTTTTGACATTTTGGCTAGGTTCAGCTTGGCTCTAAGCATTTCTGGGCTCTCTATGCGTATGGAAGCTCTCTATGTGTCTTGAAGTTTGACCTTTATTTGGTTAGCTTTTATCAGCAATCCTTAGCCCATTAATTTAAGGAAGGTGAGGTTCAGCCTGGTTATCATGTTGCGTCAAAGAGGAACGCCGAGACGTGTAAGATCGGGCATAGGCAAAGCCCAGCATGGTTTTAGCTTACAAGTCTCGGCTGACTATGAACCCCACATCTCTTCTTGCGTTCGCATCCTCGTGGAATCCTTGGAGGGGAGAGTCCTAAACCAGAAGTTAGTGATAGGTAAGGAGGGAATCCAGATAAACCATTACTGGCTCATGAAAAACATGTTATGCAATTTAGTCGAGGACATGCTCAGCAACTGGTCCGATGTCTGTGACTCTGTCCTTTCCATACAAACCAGAATAGATGAGATTGACGCTCAGCTCACAGCCATGGATAATGCGTTCACCTGGAAGGGTACTGCAGGAATCTCAAGGCATGGTGGTATGAATGGAGGTGGACGTGATCGAGGAGGAGGCGGCAGTGGTAGTTAAACTAGGGGTATGGATTTTGTTATTCATGGGGGAGGTGGCAGTGGGAGTGTGACAGGTTGCACGACTATGGATCCACAAGCTCTACCTTTCCCCATCCCTTCGATGGTGGAGCCGCTCTTCAAGAGCCTGAAGGAAATGACCAACCAAAATCCTAAACAACAGCAACAACTGTCTCAATAGGCCTTGGAAGCTACTACCAAATCGTCCAACCCTTCGTAGGAAGAATGATGGGCCTGCCCCATCATTGAATAAATTCCACTAGCCTGATGTTTGAGCCTCCCAGTAGCAGAAAAGACCCTTTGTCCCAGGGTTTTTTGTGCAAAAAGTGTCACTCCTATCTATGGTTGTTTTTAAATTTGAACTCTGTATCTATGTCTATGATCTATGATCTATGTCTGTGTCTATGTCTGAAAACTATTTTTATGTCTATGTCTATGTCTTTGTCAGCTTTCAATTTGAATCATGTAACTATGTCTCAGTCTCAGTCTTCGACAAGTTTTTTTAGTCATGAACATTCTTGTCATTGGTTTTCATAGACGACCCTCAGTTTTTGAGAGGCTTGTGGGGTGGCTTCACCTCCCGAGACCTCCTTTGGCTAGGATGACTTTTGTATATTTTTCCTCTATATTTTAATAGATATGTGCAACTTACAAAAAAAAAATGTTTATATATATATCCATGTTTTGTGGAAAAGGTTCATCTTTTTTTGGTAACATAACTAATTGTTGGTGATAATTTCAAACCCTCTATTCTAAAAATTAGGTTAACAATGAAGTTCCTTATTGTAGGCATGTTCAATATCCTAACAATGATAAGGTATCCCATGAGACATCAATAAACATTACAAGAAGAGATTTTAATGGTAAGAAAACAAAATATGTAAATTATGTAATTTAATCATTATGCATTCGCTAGACATTTGTATTAACACAAATAACACATAAAATTGGGGCAGGGGAACCATCACACAACCTTTTATATTTAGTTCATAAGATTAGTCCATATAAACACCTTATAACATTATATAATAGTCTAGGGATTCAAACCTTGATTTCTCTCTCTTACATATAAGGTCTAATAGAAATATCAATTAAAAAGTCATAATAATCAACCATCTAACCCTCATCCTATCATTTATACTTCTTTATGTACACTTTAAATCTTCCTACAATGCAATCTTCTAACACAAGATAAGTATGTACACAACTTCAATTTACATTCATATTTTTCCTGTGCAAAATAAGAATAGGGAACACAACGCAAAATTAGACATGTATACTAAACTCATTGCACCGAGCAAAATTGTGCACACTAAAGCTAGTCATAAGTAGGGTATTCAAAATTGCAAAATAGAGCACCAACAAAAAGTCTATGATCTTATCCATATCCTAATTACACAATGCATACCGAAGAAATGTATAAAATGGTCATTCCTCTTGGAGTAATGAATTTTATGCATACATTGTACTCATGTTCTTTAAAGCCTATATGCTATCATTGTGACCATGTTAATAACATCGTGATCTCTATTTTTATTTTTGAGCTCAAGTACCTGAACCTATTAGGCTTAGGGCCTTTGTGATTGTAGCATGGATATTACTTATGTTTTAATGAGCAAGTTCAAATGAAAGCTAGATTCTCCTAGAATTAATGGTTCCCATCATCATAATTTATCTAGTGTTTGTAAGCCATACATAATGATATAAGTGATTTCTTAAGTATATTAGTAATTTTCAAAGTGTGTAAAGGGTTGTTCCCTTTTGAAGCAAGAAATATCGAAAGACTAAAAAAGAAGCACCAAAGACTTATCTTGTTCCCCATCACAAGCAAGTTTTTCTCATGCAATAGACCCTTGAGAATTTAGCTCTATGTTTCATAATCTACTCGTAACTTTACCCATCATATGATTACAAATATGGTGCCTTACCTTTCCTTTTCATATCGACAACATTTGGCTTTAATAATATTGGGTGTTTCTACTCGCAAGGCTAGATTCAAGGTACTATGGGTGCGTTAATCCTCGACCACTAATACTGAGTGCTAAGGCACTCACTCGTGGTAATTAAAATTCAACTTTTTTGTAATTTGAGTGGTACCTAGTGCCCTACCCCACACCTGATGTTTCAATAAATGAATCACTAATATATATTTTTTCGATTAGATAGAATATGGCAGAAAATTTGAAATAATTTTTACAATTCTAAATAAAAGTGTTTAAATTTTCATAATATAGATGTCTTGTGGTTTTTGATGGCGTTGAATCCATTTATACATTCAGAATTATTATTTGAACAACACAGAATTTTGATTTTTTGAAAAAACAATATCGCCAAATTTCAACAAAAGACTTATCGAAATTTCAAAATCATCACAAATTTAGACTTTTTCTTTTGCTATTATTTCTTAGAGTCAACTGCGACTTTATTCTTTCATTTACTTTCTTTGAATATTTTTTGAATGCTAGTCTTGTCTCACATCTTTTAACAATGAGCTACTCAATTTTTCTCTAAACAATTTCAAAGGAAAATTGCTCTCACTTCTCACATGCTTGAGCATCAATCTCATTAAGCTTCCCCTTTGTGAATGTGAGCATTGAGTGCAAGGGAACTTGGGTTTGTACTTTATCCACCAGCATAGATCCATCTAAAAGGGGAAGGCTACCAAGCACCAAGAGGGGTCAAATCTCTCAAGGTGCAAATCTTTTTTTAGAGTGGAAATGTTGAGGAAATGTGTAATCCAATGTTTATGATTATAGTTTATCTAATTTATGTTGTTTTATATATAAGCAATTCTAAATAATTTAAATTTAATTTAAGCCGACATGTTATTTTTAATAACATTTTATTATTTTTTATAAATGACATGTGTCAACTCTAGGATGAGCATGGAAAGAGTTACATGTCTCTCCTTTACTGGGTTGTAGAATGCACCTCTTCGGTGCAACACTAAGACTTTGCTTAAGTGTCCCCTTGCATTTGGAAACTATGATGAAGGGTTGGCCCTACCTATAACTGGTGTTTGAATACTTAGTGCATTGTTTTCAAGGGAGCATTGAGTAGTGTAAGTATTGACTCTCACAATAATCTAAGAACCACACCTTCATTATTGATGGCTTATACAATCATTGAGATGATATTTGTGGTCCATGTGTTTAGTTCAAATAACTCTAGGTATGCTAATACCATTGTCGGTTGAAGTTGACTAAAGCATGTTTTGTGAAAAATAAACTTCATGCATCAAGCGTCTCAATCGCTTCGTAAGGCTTGGCTAGGGGAAGGTGGGAATGGTCACTTAGATATATATTTTTTCATAATATTTTACAATATAAAGTTGTAGGGTTTATATATATATATATATATATATATATATTAATTTGAAGCAAATGAAAAAAAAAAGTAAAAGTAAAAAAGAAAGACTAAAAAATTGTAAAAAGCAAAAAAACTTGTATTCTTCATTAGAAAAAGTTTATCAAAATTATTTTTTTAAAATTACAATGAGAACATTAAAATAAATATTTTATTTTGAAAAACATTTTACTTTTATGAATTTAGATAATTAAAATAAAATAGAAAGAAAACAAGCAATCCAATACCCAAGAAAATGTATGCCTATAATCTCCTAGGTCACCTATTTATGCTCTTCATATATCACTTGGCATTGAAGTGTTTGGTCAACCAGCTAGCATTGCAAGAATGATATATCATTGGTTTTTATTGTTCCAAGAGTTTGATTTCAAGGTGGTAGTGAAGCCAGGGATACAAAATGTGGAGCTCAATCATCTTTCATGGATACAAAGTGGGGAAATTTGGAGCACATTTGATGAACTACCTGGTGTCAAACACTTTTGCATGGAAGTCATCCCATACTTATAGAGATCGATGAATTCCTCAATTTGGGATCAATGCCAAATAGTTATGGATCTCCTAGCATAGTAGTTTCATCCTTGAATCAATTGAACTCATAAGACATCGGTTTCCTTAATGCAATGGCCTCGTAGACCTCTTAGGCACATTCTTCCACTATTGTCTCTATCACTAATTCATCGTTTAGGATAGTCTTAGTTAAGTCTCCATCTTGGCATCTACTTAGATCTTCATTTAGTTTGTAACTATTATGAATAGAGTCTATTCCTTGTACACCAACTATCTCACAAGGGTCCTCATCTTTTTCTTGTTGTGCTCAAGTGCATCTTGACATAGTCCAAGGTTCCATAGTGTCACATTTCCTCCATCTTGTACACTCTATTATACTTTAGGGGTTCCTTTTAAAACTTTTCAAATTGCTCTTGGATATGGTATATTTGTTGTTGGATGTTTTTCTTGGGGGTCTTTGGTATATCACTGTGTCTCTTTAAATTCACCCACAATGTTTGACATTTTAGGTGCATATATTCTTATATGTCAATGTTCTCATGTGATTATTTTAATGCAAGATCAGTGATCCGTTAATGTCTTTTCCTGCAAGACTCATCTTTTGTAGCTACTTAACTTACCTCTTCTTGTTTCATTTCGTCTTCTCTTCTTGCCCCCTCCTTTTCTATTAATTCCAACAATCTCTTTTAGTTCTTTGTGATCTAGGATAGGGTTTATGTGACATTAGTTAGAATGTTATATTCCTAATGAGTGGATTCAAATCCTTTGGACAAGTTAGGAAGAACTTCTAGAAAACATGCTAGCAATTCCTCCTATGCATTTGAAGCTTCTACATGCACCTGTGACTTCTCTTGTACTCACATCTATAGCTTTCTTTCTTACTCTTTAGATTCATATTGCAATTTTTTCTACATGTTTCCTCCATTTCATTTGTCCCATGGTGGCACCTTCCCTCCATCCTTAGCAATTATTTTTCCCTATCCAACACTTACGCTTGCTCTTTAAGTTGTATATTCTACATATGTAGTTATCATATACATTCTTCCTTGTACTTGAATCAGATTGAGATCTATATCATGGACTTAATAATCAACTTGGAAAGGTAGTGTAGGTCTATATTCCATAGATATATAAAGTGTTACATCTATACCATGTCTCCCTTGCAAAATCCTTGGCTATGATCATCACTTGAGGCACCCCAAACGTTTGTCCCCTGCCTTCTTCCGATGTTGACTCTATAGTGGATTCCTACTTCCTTATCTAGAAGCCTAACTCAAACTCAAATGTGGTGATTTTCAAGGTTTCCAACAGATTGTAGATGAAGTATGTTTGTGGCTAAGGTAATTTTAATGTACACAATCACGTAATTAAGCTATAATCAACATTATGACATAGAAAATATAGGAAATACAATTCAACATTAAAAAATGTTGCCCATAATAAATTATTGCATTGTCCAATTGCACATTCAACCATATCAACACATAAAACATATTTTCTGCATAGACATTGAATAATAATAGAGGTTATATGGGAAATTGCAACAAAATTCACATACAATACTTTTTTGTTACAACAATTACATAATTTCATTCATGATTCTAGCCTCTTATTAGATGTCCAAAGGACCATTTACCACAAATTGAAATGGTTGGAAATTAGTTTACATAAAAAAGGTAGAATTATTCCCTGTACATTACAAAATAGCTATAACAACCTTCAACTCTACATATAAATATTTGCTAGTTATCCTAGAATTCACTCACAAGTCCAATGCCAATTCCATATTTGAATTCTCTTCAATTAAACATGTAATATTTTAACACACCAAGGCCACAAATTTGAATCTTCAATAATTAAACAATAGAAGGTAAATTACTTATTTTATTTAATGAATGAACTTGGGGAAATATCTTCGTGGGATCCTTTTTCCTTCTCTCAATTGCCACTAGCTCGAGTATATGCCACCCTTGTGTTGGAAAATGAACAACAAGGGAAAAATTATTGGCCATGGTCATGGTTTATTTTACTCAACCCAACTTCTAAATATTACAACCAAGGAATTCCCTTCCAACCCATTTTCACAATAATCATCCAACTCACCAACCTTTATTTTCCCTTAAGCTTGCAAAACACAAGGAATGGGATCCATTTCATTGCTAAACAATCCCTCATGATATTTTGCTTCCCTCAAATTCTTCAATTCTGATTGGCCAAGAAACCTCTAATGTTGGGAACCAAAGAAAACTTAGTTGTTACTCAACCATGGTTTCTACATACATTCATGGCAGGAATACTATGGGAACACCATCTCTCTCTTGGTATCATTCCTACTATGGCAGCAAAATTCTATCACACTCCACACCATCTCCCCTGTGAGAGAATTCTCCAAGAATGAAGTAAAGATTTTTTTGAAAGGTAAAGTAACTCCTTCCCTAAGCAAGGAAAATTTTAAGGCTCCATATTTTTTTGAAAGTGTAAAAGCCTTGGCAAATATTACTAATTTTTAAATTTCCAATCATAAAAGGTTGGGCGATATTCGAATTTTCTAAAAATATTCGAATTTCTAAGGATTTTATATAGTTTTTGGCCAATTTTGGCCATTTTTAGAGTTAAAAAAATTATCCCATGGAATTCATGTAAAAAGTTTAGAAAAAATGGAAATTGGCGAATATTAGAGGAAATTTCAACTCAAAATGGGCCTTTTAACTTTTATTCAAATTCCATGTCATCATGTGTTAGCCAATGAAATTGCTTTAAATTTGAAATACCGTATAGGTCTTAAACACTTTTTTAATATAAATTTGGGGATAGGTATCATAAAAAAAACTACTTTTTTTTATTTGTATTTTTGACATATCTCCCTGTGTTTTTACTCAAATTTCAATTGGGAGAGCTCGTTGGATGCAGAATTTAATTCCGCATCCAACGAGTACCCACTCGGCATACTTTTGACGGACCTCGCTACCCCAAAAACAATAAATACCTGAAAAAATGGAATGATGATGTCATCATTCCGTTTTTTCAGATATTTCTTGTTTTTGGGGTAGCGGGGTCCATCAAAAGTATGCCGAGTGGGTA
Organism: Pseudotsuga menziesii; assembly: GCA_001517045.1. Classification (NCBI taxonomy): domain Eukaryota; kingdom Viridiplantae; phylum Streptophyta; class Pinopsida; order Pinales; family Pinaceae; genus Pseudotsuga; species Pseudotsuga menziesii. The sequence continues at coordinate 79,401 of LPNX010108068.1, forward strand.
CTCGTTGGATGCGGAATTAAGTTCCGCATCCAACGAGCTCTCCCAATCAAAATTTGAGTAAAAACACAGGGAGATATGTCAAAAATACAAACAAAAAAGTAGTTTTTTTCTTTTCTTCCTCCAAAATTAATAAATATTATTTTATTATTTTAACTATTATTTTATTAGTTCATTTTAGGAGGCCCATTTTGAGTTGAAATTTCCTCTAATGATTGTTTTCGAAAAAAGGGTCAAAAATGAACTTGTGGGATAAATTTCGCCCCTAAAATTTTCCTGGATAATGTGTAACTACCCATAAAGCTTGGAATAAGAAACATAACACACATATGACAAATAAATATGAAGGCTTTGGGAACTAGGCACTTGCCAATTCAAATAAATAATATTTATTGGACTCGTCTCTATTTCCCCTCTCATTGGTTCATTTCCCCCATGATGCTCTTAGGGAGATATAACCCCAAGCACACCTTTTATTATTATAGTATTATTAATATTGTTATATTATAATTTAATATAACAAAATATTAACTCACTTACCACATACTTACACATTATGGTCATTTGCTCATAGGGGTATTATAATAATGGCACTAATATTGGCATAATAGCAATAACCATCACGACTGGGTGGTTGTGAGTAGTAATTGCATATCCAAGGCATTAGCCCAAGAAAACTTGCTTGTGAGAGACTTCACTAAATCCTTTTCTCATTACTTTTCCATTCCCTATTCCACAACAAACTCCTTTTTTGTTGACCTAAACATTCATGCTTGTAGTCACAATGTTGGTGTTTCCACTTGTACTTCTCTAATTGTCTCCCCCATATATACTTTGTCATGTGAGGCCTCCTCCATTAGTTCACTACTAAAGATGGTTGACTCTTATCAGAAGTGTGAGGAAAAAAATTCATTCATACCATATATAATTAATGAGTTTTTAGAATTTACTAGCTATGTGGATCTGCAACCTGCCAGATGGTAATTACAAGATCATTGGTATCAAATGGTGATGGTACTTCAAATTCCATCTTATTGATGATACAATAGTTGTGCAATATAAATCTTAGTTCGTGATGAAAAATGGTCAATTTCTATTAATGTTTGTCGTATGTTGGTTGAAAGTTGTCTAGATTGAAATAGAGGGAATCCTTGGCTATCAAACTTACAGGTAAAGAGAACAACTAAGATGCAAGAGAGAAATAAAGGAACAAAAACATATATTTCATTCTAGAGGAATGGATTAATAAGGTAGTGGAACAATATTGGAATCCAATGATAACATGTTAGGGAAATTATCTTAAAGGATTTGGAAAATAAATTTATAAATTTTGAGTACTTAAGAAATATGACCATCGACGGTGCAAGAAATAGGCATAAATATTGACCTACACCCCACACATCATGTCATGAAAGCATGCTATATCGAAAATGTCCACACTATTGAGGATCACTGCATTGTATCTCTATGTAACAAGCCTAGAGGAGCATTCTCTCCTAGGGATGATCTTGTATAGGAACAAATGCTCATAATATAATCATTGAATCCATATTGTGTAGTATGGTTGGGTAGTGTATATGCCAATATTTACTGTAATATAAAATCAAAGACATAAAAGGAGATAATAATATCTTTATCCTACCAATCAACCAAGTTCCAAATGTGATGAATTGAACACATTACTTTTTTCCACCAATACTCACTGTCACATACCCATACAACCTGACTAAAATGCATAAAAAAAACATTTCTTTCATACAAGTCATGGGTCATGTATCCTCCTATGCCATTCATTCTTAAGCTTAATTTCTACAGTAACAATCATTCCACAACTAACATGTCCTTTCCGCAACTAGAAAATTCCTTTCCACGATTCCGCTTCCGCAATGCGGACTTCAAATTTCGAAACCCCTTGTTACTTTCTATATTCCTTTATCACTTTCTGCCTTCCGCATTCCATGGGGAGGACTCTAGGTTGCGGAAAACCCATATTACTTTCCACTTTCTATTTCTCCTTTTTCCTTCCACATTCCACATGGTAGACTCTGGGTTGCGGAAACCCTATTTTATTTTACATTTTCCTTTTTTCCTTTCTCCTTCATCCTTCCGCATTCCGCAGGGAAGACTCTGGGTTACAGAAAACTCATGTTACTTTATATTTTCTCTTTCACCTCCTTCCTTCTGCATCCTGCAGGGAAGACTCTGGGTTGTGGAAACACTTAGGATCGTTACATTTTTACTTCTACTTTTCACCCAACTCCTTTCGCACCGTTGATTCTTTTTAGAATCAACCCCGATAATCAATCTAGTGCGATGGAGAGGACGTGACGCTATAACCAGGCATCTAGCTCCATGAACGTATGAAAAATGCATTGGAAGTAAAAGACTTATGCAGATGTATAAAGCAAGAAAATACAATGGAAGTAAATATCTACTTGAACCTCTAACAAGAATCCAATACATTCATAATAATTCTTAAAACAAATACATTGCAATATTAATACAAGAGAGTACTTATCTTGAAAATGAGCTGCCCCGAGAAACTAGCTATGTCGCTACATGTTCCACCCAACCATTGGAAATTTGTGCTCATCAATCTCTCAAAGCAACTGCCACCCCCAAGCTAGGAATTATTTCTACAAGGAATAGGGAACAACAGACTCTCACATAGCCAATTACACACCAAGGTTCAACCAATCCATTCCACAATTGGGTATATCAGGATGCTAAGGCAATGGAAAGGAAGAATTGATAAGCTAGTGAGCTCAACGAGAGAGCTATGGATACCTCTACAATATATACCTAGCTTGGTATCCACAATACCTACACACCCAACACAAGTAAGTATTCCCTTCACTGCTACACAATCCCTCGGGCCATACCTTCCATTCCAGTGTTCTCCAAGGTGTGCATAGAAGATTAGCCAACACCTTTGATATTTTGTGAGGTTCCTCTCTTCACTAGTTTTATCAAGCAAATTATGGTCCTCTTCCACTCCTAATTATTTCCATCCACTATGAAACACCAAACATATTCCAGCATGGAAGAATGAAGGAAAATATAGAAAAACGTGAAGAAAACGCCCCCCGCTTCCCCCACTAGCTCCAGTTGCGTGAGGAAATTGAAATCGTGGGTGAGGAATGAATTGGGCACAAATTTCTGGGTGTTTTCTCCCCATATGAGAAAAATATGATTTCCCAAAATGCATGGATTTCCATACACGAAAATTGGTTACCATACCTCTCCATTCCCAATGCATTAACTACCTCAACCAACTCTTGGAAGAATTAAATGATTGGATGCATGAGACCAAATGGGTAGTCAAGAGTTTATGGGTTCTCTCATTGACCTTTTTCTTAACACTCTTGGCTCAAGGGTTTCAATAATTTCCCTCCCTATTCCTTGTCAAAATTATGCCCCCATCTCTCATTGCATTGCATAGCTAGTTGTGGGTATTTTATTAAATTGCATATTCACATGATGTCTCAATTTATATTGTGCCTTGCTAGAACAAGAACTATAGGAATTGGTTTTAATTGCTGATTCATAAACTCTAAATCGATGGTGGGGCCTTGGCCTTAAGCTCCTCGCAATGATTTAATAACAATATTTAGATCATGTTCAATTTTAATGCAATAGGGTCAAAATCAGGATATTACATTCCCCTCCCCCTTACATTAGCACTGTCCTCAATGCTTTTCAAAATTGAACAAAAACAAATGTGCCACTCTCATGGAATCCTCTAGCTCCCATGGAGCCTCATCGAGACTGTAGTGCTTCCATTGCACCTTTACCTGTCCAACAGCTCAGTTCCAGAGCACTGTTACCTTCTTGTCTAGGATGCACAATGGCTCGGTTTGGAACTCTCGCTTGGGTTCCACCTGCATCAAATCCCAATTAATCACATGGTTAGGATCATGTACATATTTCTTAAGCAAAGAGACATGAAAAACATTATAAGCTCTAGTGATAGCAATAAATGCAAGTCTATATGCAACTAACCCTATTCTTTCAAGCACTTCAAATGGCCCACAATATCTAGGTGATAAATTGGAACAACTCCCAAGCTTCAAGGAACTCTTCCTTGGCCTCACTCTAAGATAAACATGATCACCAACACTAAACTCCCTATGCACTCTATGCTTGTCTTCATAGCTCTTTTGTCTATCTTGGGCTGCTTTCAAGTTTTGCATGATCTTTGCAACCTGTTGGAAGCTAGGATGTCACATCATTCAAGCATACATTACGTTCATACACAACCATCAAAGACAAGTACTTTGGGAAGGGATGTCCAATCCAATGATGTATTATCTTTGGTTACTATTTATACAATATAAGACAGGTTGGAGCAGTTGTACCCGCTCCAACTACTCATTTGTCAATATCTATTTAACTATATACTTATACAAATATGATGAAATTTAGGAGGTCAAGTGGCCCCCTCTACACAACCTCTTGTTCCATTTCCTTAAGCAATTCTGGACCAAGCGCAATTCTATTCACTAGATTATCCCAAGTCACTGGTGTACTACATCTTCTTCCATATAAATCATCATATGGACTCATTCCCAATGATGATTGTTGCTCGTTATTATATGCAAACTCTACCAAGTGTAAATAATCCTCCCACTTGGACAGTTTGTCCATTACATACATGTGAAGCATGTCATCAAGCACCTGATTTACTCTCTCCGTTTTTCCATCGGTTTGAGGATGGGAAGCGGTGCTAAAGTTCAATTTTGTACCAAAATCTGCAAAAAGGCCCTTCCAAAAATTTGAAGTAAACTTGGTATCACTGTCAAAAATTATTGCCTTAGGAAATCCATGCAATCGGAAAATTTCCTTCATGAAAATATTTTCAATGGCATCATATTTATATGTGGACTTGACTAGTATAAAATGTGATGTCTTTGTTAACTTATCCACCACAACCATGATGGAATCATTTTTTCTCATAGTCATGGGAAACCATGTAATATAATCCATGGAAATGACTTCCCACTTCCATTCCGAGATTGGAAAAGGTTGCGCAAAACCTCTTGGGTGTTGATGTTCAACCTTCACCTGCTGACATTTCATGCACTTGGAAATATACTCAACAATGTCCTTTTTCATTCCCGACCAAAAATACTGCTTTCTCACTGTAGCAATTGTTTTTTTATATCATGGGTGACTAGAATATGGAGCTTGATGGATTTCATTCATAACAATCCTCCTCAATTTTTCCACATTTGGAATATAAATTCTATTCTTATAAGTAAGAAGTTCGTCTCCTTCCAATTGATATCCTTCCTTTCAAGGTTTTGTTGCTGCAACTTGTCCTTTATTTGCATGTACACTTTATCTTTGGAAATATGGTTAATAATATGTTGCCTCAAATATGGTTGGCAAGTACTAAGAGATGCCACATGCATTTCATGTACCTTTCTACTGAGTGCATCAACCACCTTGTTTTATTTTCCTTTTATGTGTTTGATTTCAAAATTAAATTCACACAAAAATTTCAACCATCTAGCTTGCCTAGCATTTAATGTTGGCTGATCAAACAAGTATTTCATACCATAATGGTATGTCCTTAACTCAAATTTCCTTCCCATTAAGTAATTCCTCCACATATTTAGATCATGTACTATGGTTGCAAGTTCTAAATCATGAGTAGCATTATTATTCTCATGCTCCTTCAACTTTCTTGACTCGTAGAATACCATGTGGTTGTCTTGCATAAGAACTCCTCCAAGTCCTTGATTGCATGCATCAGTACACACCATAAAGTCTTTTTCTATGTCTGCAATTTTCAAAATTGGTGCATTTGTAAGAATATTCTTCAGTCGTTGGAAGCTTTCCTCAAATCTTGGTGTCCATTCAAACTTTATCCCCTTCTTTTGCAAGGAAGTGATTGAATGTGTGACCTTGGACAATCCTTCAATGAACCTCCTATAGTACCTAGAAAGTCCCATAAAGTATCTCACATCTCTCACATTTCTTGGATTTTGCCAGTTCATAATGGCCTCAATCTTCTCAGGGTCCACAGATATTCATTCGTCTGAGATAATGTCACCCAAATAATGAATTTTATCTTTATAAAAGTCACATTTTCTCAACTTTGCACACAACTTATGCTCCATTAGCAATTGTAATACCATTCTTAAATGTTCTTCATGCTCTTCTTCATTCTTATAATAAATAAGAATGTCATCTAGGAAGACAAGAACAAACTTGTTCAGATATTTGCTAAAAACACTATTCATGATACACATAATATTAATTTGTCACAGTGGTCTAGGGACTGAAAACACAGTCTCACAAACCATTCAGACAATTAAGCATAAACTTGGCAAAATGGTGTTGCAATGGAAGTAGCAGCTCTGTATAATCAATGAATAATGAATAATACAATACAATGATCATGCGAGGTGCATGAATTCCAAGACAATTCGAATTCCCAAGGAGGTCATTCGAATTGAATGAATGGGTGTAGCTTAACTGACTGTAAGCCATAGTAAACACACTAGTTAACCAACTAATCAAGTCCTAACTGAAGTCGAAGTGCAATGGATGACTGAGTCTAACTGAAAGTAGCTCAAACACATGTCACTGCATGCCAACCAACAAGTGGTAGTGCATCATTAACTCCAATGAACCCCGTTGAGGTTAACTGAAGTCAAACTGGCCATTAGAGGTGGTTGTAGGCGCCCCTGTTGACTCCAATTCATTAAATATTAATAAAATAATAAATATAATGAATGGAGGCACCTTCACCACTCAGCTTAACTGATTGTAACCATCAGTTAGGAATTAGGTGCATTTATGACACTCAGATCACCCCTGGAGTGCTCTAGTTAGCCTCCCCGAATGAAGGAGAAGGCTTAGTTTTCCTCCTTGACTAAAGGTAGGCGTGGGTGTGCTCATTCTGATGTCATAGTGTTCTCATCTGATGCTGATTAAGTCAATAAAACTTAGGATAGTGGTTTAACAAGGTCAGATTGACCAAATTAAGTGTGCATGGTGGGTAAATGTCTCCAACACCCCCCCTTCAGCTATACTAAAAGTAGTCTGATCACCCTGATGAACTCATCCCCAACAATGAACATAGGTAAGTGAACTTATTTTCTAAAAATATCTTGGTGAAGATGTCTACAATCTGCTCATCAGTCGGGTAGTATTGCATAATGATGGTCTTGTAATGCACTAATTCCCTGATATAATGCATGTGTATCTATACATGATTGGTCCTTTTCCTGGTAACTGGATGTGTGTATATATTAATAGCACTTTGATTGTGACAAAAAAGGACAGTGGACAAAGTACTACCAAGATCAAACTCTGAAAGAATGCCTTGCAACCAAACAACTTGGATGAAAGCATTCACCGCTCCTCAGTACTCAGCCTCTGCTGAAGACAATGCTATGGTGACCTACTTTTTTCTAGACCAGCAAATGGGGCCACCAAAACACATGAAGACATATCTGTAAGTAGACTTTTGATCAATAGAATCACCCACCCAATCAGAATCTGTGTAACCAACCATCTCTAGCTCGAAGTTTGCAGCATAGTGAATGTCGTAGGTCCTGGTTCCTTGAATATACTAGAGGATCCTCTTGGATTCCTTCCAATGAATATCATGAGGCTTATGCATGTATCTTGACATAGCATTCATGTCATAATATATATTAGGTTGACAATGAGTCAACTAGAGCAAGCTACCTATCAGTTGTCAATAAATAGTGCAGTCCATGGGAGGTGTGCTTTTTCCTTCTTCAAGGCTGATCCCCGAAAGGAAAGGGAATAGAGAAGCATTAAATTCAGCCATGTTAAACTTGACTAACATGTCTGATATGTATTTGTACTGACTGACCATTATCCCATCAAAATTTTTCTCAATTTCGAGCACCAGAAATTGCTTCAAGAGCCCCAAATCGCTCATTTCAAATGCATTGTGGAGAGCAGTTTTGATGACTAAAATAGAAGTAACTGTGCTACCTGTAATCCATAATTCATTAACATATAAAAAAATAATAATCAAATTACCATCATACTGTTGTATATACACATTTGGATCTGATTTACACCTTTGCAAGTTTTGCAAGAGAAGGAAGGCATCCATCTTGGAATACCACTCTCTTAGGCCCTATTTTAACTTGTATAGTGACTTCTTTAGCTTGCAAACCAAATATGGATCAGAAATTTAGCCCTCAGGCTGCTTCATGTATATCTCCTCATGAATATCTCCATGCATAAATGCAGACTTAACATCCATATGATGCACTTCGCAGTGCTTAGATGCAGAAATTGCCAAAACTAGGCAGATGGAGTCCATTTTTGCAACCGGTGCAAAAGTCTCATGGTAGTCCACACCTTGGACTTGGGAGAAAAATTTTGCCACCAGAATTGCCTTATATTTTTAGGTGCTTCCATCATCAGAAACCTTAGTCCAAAACACCCACTTGCATTGAACCAATTTCCTCCCCAGAGGAAGAGAAACTAGCTCCCAAGTAGTGTTTTTCTGAAGAGAATTCATCTCTTCATCCATGGAAATTTTCCATCTCGGATCCTTACGAGCATGGTATTAAGACTTAAGGTCTGAACTTATCATCAAATAACAAGATTCAGACAGCAAATAATTAGGACAAGAGAGCAAAATACCTGCTCTTTGGAAATCAGAATGGGTTCTCCTTAGATCATCCGGATTTCCAATGTTATCTCCTGCAAAGGAGATTGTTTGTTGGGCCCAAGTTTGGAGATGATTTTGTACTTCAGGTTCTGATTCAAAATCTAATTTTTTCTATACATCATAAATCATAGGATCCAAATCAGGGTCATCACCCTCAATTACATCATCCAAATATTCAGTAGAATAGGAAGGAAATTCAGCAGTTTTCTCCTTCACTAGTTCTACCTCCTAAAGAGGCTCATTGAACATGACACTCCTTTCAATGATGATCTGTTTTGATTTGATATCCAACAGATTGAAACCTTTATATTCATTAGTATATCCAATAAACATACATTCTATGCTTTGCGGTTGCAAAGCCCTCCTTTTACCAAGCGGAATTCAGGCCCATGCAGTGGACCTAAACACCCTCAAATTCGACACATCTGGCTTGTGTCTGAAATATGCTTAAAAAGGGGTATTCCCTTTCACGAATGAGTGTGGAACTCTATTCTGAATATATTCTACAACATTCATGGCTTCAGCCCACAAATTTGCAGCCAACTTCTTTGATTCCAACATATAGGTGGTCGTCTCCTTGAGAGACTGATTCTTCCTCTCTGCTACACCGTTCTGTTGGGGAGTGTAGGGGACTGAATGCTAGATATGAATACCACTTTGGGAACATATATGTAGTAAATCATTACTGACATACTCCCTTCCATTATCAGATCTCAAAATCCTTATCTTTTTTCCAGAAGCATTCTCAATCAAGGCCTTCAATTCAGTGAATTTTTCCAAGACTTCCGACTTATTTTTGATAAAAAAGACCCATGTGTATCTTGAAAAGTCATCAATGAAAGTCAGAACATACCTTGATCCATTCATGGATGTGATAGGCATGGTACCACTGATATCAAAATGTATCAGTCCCAAGATGCATGATTCTCAGCTTGCCTTCCCCCAATCGAACTTATGCTCAGGGTGCTTTCCAACAACACAACCCTTGCAAATTCCAGTGGTAGCTTTGATGACCGGGAGTCCTTCAACCATAGAATTCTTCTATAATTGCTTCAAGTATTTGAATTTTAGGTGGTTGAACCTCTCATGCCATAGTCTACTAACTTCATTCCCATGAGTCAGCAATGCGGTGGGCTTTGCATCCGCCACAAAATGGGAGAACTCATAGGATTTTGCATGATGGTTTACAAGGCCTTTTCCTACAAGTTTTCTAGATGCAATTTATGTGATATCTACATCATTTGAGCTAAAGGAGACTCTCTTGGGAACTCCCGTATGTGTCATTTGATAAACACTTAGGAGGTTTGATGCAAGAGATGGTACATACAGAACATTGGAAAAATAACCATGCTCAAGATCTACAGTACCTTGTCCTTTAGATATGATTGTGGAGTCATCCCCCATGTGGATGGGAATGGATTTGCCATTCTCCAAAGATGAGAAGGAGTCTGTTTCATCCATCATGTGATTCGAAGCTCTAGAATCTATCAAGAGCGTTTTGGACTTTGAAGTGCTTTCCATGAGAGCATGACCTCTTTAATGTTGTGGTTCCCAATCTTACCGATCTCTCCTCCAAAAGTTTTCCAGAAGATTGATGTGATTTTTCTCAAGAAGAGAAGTAGCTTCATCAAGTTTCTTTTTCATGCAAGCATGTTCAGGGTGGAAGCCCTTCCCGCAGTATGAACACTTGAATTTTTCTTTTCCATGATGCCCTTTTCTTTTGTTCTTCTTCAAGTCGGAAGGCTCTTCATGCTACTGGTTTTTAAATTTAGGCTTAGGAGATTAGAATTTGGTTTTTGGGTTATTTTGTTGCTTTCCTTTTAAACCCTTTAGATCTTTGGGCCCCGATACATGGAGGGCTTGATCGCAGGAGGATATGATGATCCCCATCTATACAAGCTTATCATGTTCACTTGTTAGGGAATAAATGAAGGCATTGAGTGAAGGCATCTTCCATCTAGGGGTTGTGAGCTTCCCTGCACGGAATGTAGAGAAAAACACCAAATAATCAGCTCCAAGTTTCGAGAGTATGGAGAGGATGAGCTGATAATCCTCCTTCTCCACCTTACATTTCTTCAATAGTAAGACAATGTGCTTGAACTTTGTGAAAACATCATTTAAGGTCTCAAAATTGGAAGGATGGAGAGACATCAACTCATTTTCAATATGGTATACTCTCAAATCATCCTATTTTCCATACAGGGTTTCCAATTTGTCCCAAATTTCCTTTGGAGTCTTCAATCCTGAGAGATGGAAAAGAAGATGCCGAGAAACAAAGAGGCACAAGAATTCGAATGCTTCATCTTTCTTGTTCAAGAATATAGCTTTGTCTGTCACAGAAGTAGGCTCTTGTTCAGTGTCCATAGTGACCCGATAGAGTCCTCTGGCATGTAGCTGGATCTCCATATCTCCTTTCCATGAATGGAAATTGAACGGAGTCAAGAGTTCTACGGAAGAAGCCATTTCAAACTGCTGGAGCGAATGCTTTCACCTGTTAAAACCTGCAAATCACAACAAAAGGGGCACCATAAGGTCAAAAAGCCTGCACATTTTAGCCTTTCATCACACCCATCATAGTTGATCAAGCAAGCTTGACCAACAATTCATTAACTCAGGGTATTAAGTGGTAAGCCTTGGCTTTTAGTGTAGTGATGGATTTTTGAGCTTTTGCCCAATTTTTCATGCAAGATCTGTCAAAAACCTTGTTTTTGAGAGATCTGAGCTTTGTCCCACCGTGAGCTCTGATACCATATTAATTTGTCACAGTGGTCTAGGGACTAAAAACATAGTCTCACAAAGAATTCAGACAATTAAGCATAAAATTGGCAAAATGGTGCTGCAATGGAAGTAGTAGCTCTATATAATCAATGAATAATGAATAATACAATACAATGATCATGCAAGGTGCATGAATACCAAGACAATTCAAATTCCCAAGGAGCTCATTCGAATTGAATGAATGGGTGTAGCTTAACTGACTGTAAGCCCCGGTAAACACACTAGTTAACCAACTGATCAAGTCCTAATTGAAGTCAAAGTGCAATGGATGACTAAGTCTAACTGAAAGTAGCTTAGACACATGTCACTACATGCCAACCAACAAGTGGTAGTGCATCATTAACTCCAATGAACCCCGATGAGGTTAACTGAAGTCAAACTGGCCATCAGAGGTGGTTGGAGGCACCCCTGTTGACTCCAGTTCATTAAATATTAATAAAATAATCAATATAATGAATCGAGGCACCTTCAGCACTCAACTTAACTGATTGTAACCATCAATTAGCAATTAGGTGCATTTATGACATTTAGATCACCCCCGGAGTGCTCCAGTTAGCCTCCCCGAATGAAGGAGAAGGCTTAGTTGGCCTCCTTGACTGAAGGTAGGTGTGGGTGTGCTCATGCTGATGTCATATTGTGCTCATCTGATGCCGATTATGTTATAATTTCATCATTAAGCTAGCATTATATTAGGATCTTTACTAAGAGAATAACAAGCACAGCAATCAAACACAAGAGACAATGAACACAGTGTTTATCCTCGGGGAAAATATAAATGGAGAAAAACCCACAACTTCCTCAAAGATAGAATCAGCACCAAAACAGTAAAAACCCCAAAACAATAAGTGATCTCCCGACAACAGTAACCTTCTTCTTATCTAGCCCCAGTGTCTTCTCCTTCCTCAACTATGCACTACACTTTAGTGTGGATGAGTTGTGTGTGATAAATAGAGACTCCAGTTCTCTATTTATACTAATCCTGACATGACTAAAACCCTACCAGGGCTGACCTCTACTAGGAGAGTCTAATAACCCTAGTGCCCCGAAACTGCGAGGACTTTAACCCTTAGACAATCGGAGGGTTACTCACTATGACTTGACATGACTTGTTTACATTATTGATTCTCCCGATTGGAACATCGGGGCATGACAACATGACTCAATTACATTATAGATACATCTCGGATAAACATCGGGTTACAATACATAAGATACATAGATGAATACATTCCGAAGTTACAAATACATCAACACTCCCTCTTAACTAGGGAGGTATTATTTCGACACAATTTTCAGCACTAGTCTTCTTCTCCATATCAACTGGATCATCTCGTCATCTGCATCTCAGGTCCTCTGAGTCTTCAAGTCATCTTCATCTTCAATTCATCGGATCTGGATCATCTCTCGATCTGGATCATCATGGGACATCATCACTGGATCTGGATCATCACTAGCTATCATCACTGGATCTGGATCATCACTGGATCTGGATCATCATCACTGGATCTAGATCATCATCACTCAATATAGATCATCACTGGGCATCATCACAGGTGCTATCTCTTGATTCTTCTCGTCATAGGAACCTCTACAAAGCCAGTCCTTTTTCATACTGGATGTATCATCTCAGAGCTGGTCCTTTTTCATACCAGATGAGGCAGCTACTCATAGCTAGTCCTTTTTCATACTAGATAAGCCTTCCCAGAGCTAGTCCTTTTTCATACTAGGTAGGGAATCATAAAGCTGGTCCTTTTTCATACCAGATGAGGCATCACAAAGCTGGTCCTTTTTCATACTAGATGTGACAGCTACTCAGAGCTAGTCCTTTTTCATACTAGATGAGCTTTCCCAGAGCTAGTCCTTTTTCATACTAGGTAGGGCATCACAGAGCTGGTCCTTTTTCATACCAGATGAGGCATCATAGAGCTGGTCCTTTTTCATACCAGATGTGGCAGCTACTCAGAGCTATTCCTTTTTCATACTAGATGAGCCTTCCCAGAGCTAGTCCTTTTTCATACTAGGTAGGGCATCACAGAGCTGGTCCTTTTTCATACTAGATGTGTCTTCACAAAGCCAGCTCTTTTTCATGCTGGATGTGGCATACATATACCTGAAAATGGAAGGAACCAATCCTCTCACCATGTCACAGCTCTTACATCCGACCATGGAAGGAACCAATCCTCTCACCATGTTGGAATCGCACAGCACTTACATCTGATCATGGAAGGAACCAATCCTCTCACCATGTCAGAATGGCATAGCACGGACACATCACTTCCTCTTGGGAGGAACCTTGATCTGGAGAACACCAAGCTTCTCCCTAAAGTACTCAAACTTCACCTTATCCAATGGCTTAGTCAACACATCAGCTATATGTTCATCCGTCGCAACATACTGGAGCTTCAATACTCCTCTCTGCACCATATCCATAATATAGTGATACTTGATCTCAATATGCTTCGACTTGTCATGGAATACTGGATTCTCTGACAACTTTACATAGCTCTGGTTGTCACAGTATATACAAGTAGCATCTAATTGGAGATCAAACAAATCAGACAGTAGCTTCCTCAGCCATATTTCCTCACAACTAGCTGAACAAGTTGCAACATACTCTGCTTTAGCTGTACTTAGTGCCACAAAGGATTGCTTCCTGCTAAACCATGAGATCACACCTGATCCCATACTGAAGAAACACCCTGAAGTTCTCTTCCTATTGATGGCACTGCCTGCCCAATCTGAATCAACATAACCCTCCAGGTTAATCCTTTGATCAGCCTTATACTTGAGCCCATAATCAACCGTGCCCTTCAAGTACCTTAGTATATGCTTTGCAGCAGTCAAGTGAACATGTCTCGGATCTGTCAAGTATTGGCTCAAGGTGTTCACAACAAAGCAAATATCTAGTCTTGTGTTCATCAGGTACATCAAGGACCCAATCATCTGACAATACATCGTGACATCAACTGTCTCTGATGAAGCATCACTCAATAGCTTCAGGTTTGATGCCATAGGTGTGGTCAATGCCTTGTAGTCCATCAGCCCAAATCTCTTCAGGATCTCTACTGCACACTTTCCTTGTCTAATAAAGATTCCATCTATAGTCTGCCACACCTCCACACCTAGGAAATAGTGCATCATTCCCAAGTCCTTCATCTCGAACTCAGTAGCAATATTTCTCTTCGTATCAGCAATCAACCCATTCATACCTGTCACAAACAGATCATCTACATATAGTAGAAGTATCACCGGGTTGCCACCTTCCACCTTGTAGTAAAGGATGGAATCTGCTTTACTCTTGGTAAATCCCAAACTGGATAGAAAGCTGTCAATTCTGTCGTACCATGTCCTGGGTGCCTGTTTCAAACCGTACAGGGCTTTCTTCAGTTTACACACATGAGACTCCCTGTCATGTGTCTCAAAACCAAGTGGCTGTTCTACATACACTTCCTCTTCTACTACACCATTCAAAAAGGTAGTCTTGACATCCATTTGGTGTATCTTCCATTTCATCACTGCAGCCAAAGCAAGTACCGATCTGATGGAAGTGTATCTGGATACAAGTGCAAAGGTTTCTTCATATTCTATTCCTTCTTTCTGGGAGAAACCCCGAGCCACAAATCTTGCCTTATACTTTTCAATGCTACCGTCTATAGCATGCTTGATCTTGTAGATCCATTTGGAAGTTACTATTGACTTCTCTTCTAGTCTTGGNGAGAACCCCCGAGCCACAAATCTTGCCTTATACTTTTCAATGCTACCGTCTATAGCATGCTTGATCTTGTAGATCCATTTGGAAGTTACTATTGACTTCTCTTCTAGTCTTGGGACAACATCCCAAACATCATTCTTCATGATCGATTGATACTCTTCGATCATCGCATCCTTCCATTCTTTCCATTCTGCCACTTCTTCATACTTGGAAGGTTCTTTATCAATGAAGTCACATAGTAAAGCTACGTAACTGGAACAGGATCTGGTTCTCTTTCTTTCTCTGAGATTCTCTTCTAGAACCCCATATCTTTTCGCACCTTGGATAATCTCTCATACCCAAGCAGGTTTCCTGTTATGAGGATTCTTCTCCTATGGTGGATCTATAGGTCTTTGTGGTTCTTCAAATTCTCGATCTTCTTCTTGAGTTTCTTCGTTCATGATTGTATCATGAATTCTGGGAGCTTCTGCTTCTTCAGGCTCTTCAGTAGGTTTCTTTCTGGATTTGATGTAGGTTGAATCTTTGTCAAATGTTACATCCCTGCTAATTTCAATCTTTTTGAATCCCGGGAAGTATATTATGTAAGCCTTCGAGCTTTCAGAGTATCCCACAAATATACCCTTCTTTCCTGAAGGATCTAATTTTGTTCTCTTCTCTTTTGGAATGTGTATGTACACAGGACAGTCGAATATTCTAAGATGGCTGAATTCTAGTTTCTTACCGGAGAAGACTTCTTCAAGAGTCTTGTTCTCGAGTACTCTGTGTGGAGTACAGTTCTATACATACACTACTGTTCTGGTTGCTTCTGCCCAAAGGTGCATAGGAAGATCTTGATCATGAAGCATAGCTCTTGCAGCTTCCATTATGGTTCTATTATTCCTCTTTGCAACCCCATTCTGTTGTGGATTATAAGGAGTGGACAACTCCCTCTTAATCCCTGAGTCCTTACATAGTTCCTTGAACTCATTTGAAGTGAATTCTCTGCCATTGTCTAATCGAAAAGTCTTGATCTTCTTTTCAGTCTAGTTCTCGATCAAGGCTTTGAATTCCTTGAACTTGCTAAACACTTCATCTTTATTCTTCATGAAGAAAATCCATGTCTTCCTAGAAAATTCATCAATAAAAGAAACATAGTACACATACCTGCTTAGTGAGCTTGATGACATTGGTCCACATACATCGGAGTGGATGATTTCCAAGATTCCTTTTGCTTTACTTTCGCTGCTTGGAAATGTGTTCTTTGTATTCTTTCCTTTAGCACATCCTTTGTAGACCCCTTCATGTTTTGCTTGTATTTATGGAAGACCTCAACAGCTTTGCTTGCAAGTGGTAGTGCTCTGAGATGCACATGTGCAAGCCTTCTATGCCACAGTTCATTTGGTTCTACTGTGTCATGAACCAAAGCTTGATCTGGTTGGCCCTTCAACTTGTATAGGCCTCCTTCTTGTTCTCCAATCACAACTGCATCGTCAAAAGTCTTTCCCTTTGGCCACATAAGAACTTGGCCATCTACAAAAGCAACACTCATTCCTTTTGCATCCAATGCAGATATGGAGAGGAGGTTCTTCTTTAATCCTGGAACAAATAATACATTCTTCATCTTCAAAGACTTTCCAGAGTCTAGTTTATAGAAGGATTCACCACTACCTTTTATTGGATACTAGTAGTCATCCCCAAGTTTCACCTTGTGAGGTGACTCGTGTTCAGATAGCTTTACAAATGATTCTTTGAATCCCGTCATGTGCTTGGAAGCACCACTGTCTATAAGACAATCATTGCTTCCATGTGAAACAGTTCCCGTGAGAGTGGAGATTAGAACATATTCATCCTCACTTGAAGAGTCATCACTCTCTTGTCTGATTCTCTTTGTGGAATGTTCCTCATCCTCTACAGCATGGGCATGATGTCTTCTCTTATTTCCCTTCCTTCTTAGATTTCTTTTGTTAGGGAAGAATTTGGATATGTGACCTTTCTCATCACATGTGTAACATCTAATGGTATTTAGATCTTTTCTAGAGTGTGAGGTCTTACCTTTGGAGTGATAATTTCTCCTCCTATTTTTCTTGGAGTGAACTGTGAGGGCTTGATCTTCACTACCCATCTTCTCTTCGCGAGCTGCTATCCTAGCTTCTTCTTGAGAGCATTCTTCCCATAGCCTGCTGAACTTGACTAACTTCTTTCTGGCACAGATTCCTTGAATGAAAGAGTCCCATGATCTAGGGAGACCATTCAAGGTGGTCATCACAATCTCCGCATTTTCCACTTCTTCATCTACTGCTTCTAGCTGCTCTTTGATCTGAGAAACCCTTGTAAAGTAAGAATGAATAGTCTCAGCATTCTGGATCTTCACATTCTTCAATTGGTTTCTAAAGGTCATCTTCCTCTTAATGTTCTTCCCTTCAAACAATTTGGTTAGGGAATCAAACATAGCTTTAGGTGTCTTTAAGGGAGGACACCTGTGGTATGAGATGATCCTTGATAGAATCAGCAATGATTCTCTTTGCCATAACCAACTTCTTCTTATGCAAGGCCTTAGCCTCATCTCCCTCTAGAACTGGAACCTCCTCATTGATATAGGAGTCTAATTCATTCTCTTCCAGGACCAGGGAGATCCTATACTTCCAAGCTCAGAAGTTATCAGCTCCCTCAAGCTTTTCATCAAGCTTGGTATGATGAGACATCTTAAATTGAGAACCTCAAATGGAAATACAAAATATTTAGATCTTACCAGGTTCAAGATGTCGGATCTGAAACTTGAGCTGAAATCCTACAGTGCTGGTTATGTAGCAAATTAGGGTTTTGCTTTTCTGGAGATCTGTTCACCCAAATGCCTTGAAATTTATCCCTAACTTCGATTCTGGGGAGGAGATCAATCCAAGCCTAGTCTCACTGAAAAATTCCTCTTCTGTGAAAAGCACTAATTTCCGGCAGTAGTGTTGGGTCCAAAACTGAAAAACCTCAGAATTGGATTCTGCTTCGACAGAAAGATGCACCCTAGGGAGGAGAGTTATTCCCCCTTACTTTTGCTGAAAATCTATGGAGGAAGATCCACAAACTAGGAATCCCTAGTTCCCGTAGCTGCACAGTGTCTTCTTCTCAGGTTAGCTCTGATACCATGTTAGAATTTCATCATTAAGCTAGCATTATATTAGGATCTTTACTAAGAGAATAAAAAGCACAACAATCAAACACAAGAGACAATGAACATAGTGTTTATCCTTGGGGAAACCATAAATGGAGAAAACCCTGCAACTTCCTCAGAGATAGAATCATCACCAAAATAGTAAAAACCCCAAAACAATAAGTGATCTCCGACAACAGTAATCTTCTTCTTATCTAGCCCCAATGTCTTATCCTTCCTCAACTATGCACTACACTTGAGTGTGGATGAGTTGTGTGTGATAAATAGAGACTCCAGTTCTCTATTTATACTAATCCCGACATGACTAAAACCCTACTAGGGCTGACCTCTACTAGGAGAGTCTAATAACCCTAGTGCCTCGAAACTGCAGGGACTTTAACCCATAGACAATCAGAGGGTTACTCACTATGACTTGACATGACTTGTTTACATTATTGATTCTCCCAATTGGAACATCGGGGCATGACAACATGACTCAATTACATTATAGATACATCCCGAATAAACATCGGATTACAATACATAAGATACATAGATGAATACATTCTGAAGTTACAAATTAAGTCAACAAATTAAGTCAATAAAACTTAGGATAGTGGTTTAACAAGGTAAAATTGACCAAATTAAGTGTGCATGGTGGGTAAATGTCTCCAACACATAAATGTAGCTGGTGCATTTATGAGACCAAATGGTACCACCACAAACTCATAGTGCCCATACCTTGTTCTAAAAGTTGTCTTATGAATATCTTCCTCTTTGATTCTTACCTGATGGTAACTAGACCTCAAGTCCATTTTTGAAAATGCCTTTGCTCCTCTCATTTGATAAAAAAGGTCATCAATTCGAGGTAATGGGTATTTATTATTCACAGTAAATTTTTGCAACTACCTGTAGTCAATACATAACCTAAGTGTCCCATATTTATTTTTCACAACTCCCCATGGGAACACACTCGGCCTGATATATTTCTTTTCCAACAACTCCTGTAACTGCATTGTTAGCTCTAGAAATTATGATGTGTTCATCCTGTAGGGTGTCTTGGAAACTGGGGCGGCTCCCGACACAAGGTCAATTGTAAAATCAATGTCTCTCTCTGGAGGAAGTCCTAGAATCTCATCAAGAAAACATCCCTAAATTCTTGTAATACATGATAGTCCTTCAACTTAGGAGTTTCATTTTCTGTTTCCCCCAAAACATGGGCTGCATACAATTGACAACCTTTCCTACATAACTTTTTCAACTGCATTGTTGAAACCTTCCTAACAGAAATCACCTTTGGGATTCATCTTTTAACCCTTTGGTTTCCTTCTTCATCCATACAGTCAAATGTCTTGTTGTAGCAGTCAAGTTTAACCTTGTGTGCTTCTAACCAGCCTATTCCA
This sequence comes from Pseudotsuga menziesii, assembly GCA_001517045.1. Taxonomy (NCBI): domain Eukaryota; kingdom Viridiplantae; phylum Streptophyta; class Pinopsida; order Pinales; family Pinaceae; genus Pseudotsuga; species Pseudotsuga menziesii. The sequence continues at coordinate 99,083 of LPNX010108068.1, forward strand.
ATGAGAATATCATAGGAACCAAGTGGCATAATATTCGGGTTTGCATAAGTGAATAGCCCATCCATATCTAATGGACATTTCTCTACAATTTCACTAACGTTTCTCTTGGTTTTAGTGGCTAGTCGAACTAACCATGATTCACTATGCTTTAATTTCTTAAAAGCACAAATCTCCACAATTTTAGGAGTGATATAACTATGAGTATATCTAAGATTAATCAAAATAGAAACAGATTGCTTAGAAATCTTACATTCAACTTCAACCACAGTTGATTAATAATCAGCCTGGCAGTCCTCTAGTGCTGCATATATTCTAGGGATGGTCCTAGCCACTAGACCCACAGTTTCAGCTACTTGGATGCTGTGAAATTAACTTACATTCCCATTCTGATGTGGGTAGTTCCTAAGCATATGGTCTCCTACACATCCCCAACATTGAAGTGGTTCTTTTGTATCCTTTGGATCTCTTGGATTGTCTCCCATCATTCTATATGGCTTAGTCACAACTTATGATGGCTGCCTTTGTTTATTTCAGAGGTGAGAGGGTTTGAAACCTTCCTTCCTTGGGTCAAACTTCTCATTCTTCTTGTCCTTTCCATGCCTTATGGAAATCGAGTTTTCTTTTGTGTTAATCATATCAATACTTGATCTTCCTTATTTCCTCTTCTAGATTTTGAGGTTCATCAAATTCAATCCTATCTTTATGTTCCTGAGGTATCCCACTTAGAAAACGATGAATTTTCAACTTATCATCTCGGATATACCTGACATACCTCAGCAGTTTCAAGAATTTGTTTACATGTTATTCCATAGTCAATTGTCCCAATTTCATCTCATGGAACTCTTTAATCTTATCATCATAGTACCTATCTGAGAGGTACTTCTACTTCAAATATTTCTTGAACTGCTTCCACACAATCTTTCTTTCATTGATCTTCTTCACTTGCTTGAGGTTCTCCCACCATATAGATGCTCTTCCATTTAAGTTGAATATGGTTGCCCTTTCCTTCATATTTCTAGAGTAGTCTTCGACTTGGAAATACTTTCTTCATCCCAAGAATCCAATCTTTAGCTTCTTGACCAGATTTTTCCTCACCATCAAATGTAGGAGCCTTTGCCTTCTTAAATTCCCCATATGAATTGTTCTTGTAATGCTTCTTCCTCTTTCTCCTATGAGACTAAGAGCTTGAAACCCCAATGGATTCTTCAGAGTCAGATGATCCAGTAGAAGATATTTCTAGAGTATATGTTCTATCTCTAGAAAATCTTCTTGAGATATTGGACCTCTTGCGGGAATTTCTCCTTGAACTAATCCTACTCCCTTCTAGATTTGTTGTCCGATGCCCAGATTTTATCTACCTTTGGATGTCTGCCAAACTCTGTAGCATGGATGCATTCAACTAATTTTGTTCTTTCTAAGCTTTAATCATCCTTTCATTATCTTCTCTACAACTTTGCAACTCCACCCTTAGGCTCCTCACGGTGGCTGCAATATCTGGGGGAATCGCTTGATTTCTTCTCCCATTGGATTTTGTTTCATCATGATCAAGATGTATGTTTTCCCCCATGGCATCTGTCTCGGGCTCATAGGGATCATGTGCATCATCCATGATGTTGATCTTTTTGGCCCAACCAAGAACAAATTTTCCAAACTACACTATGTGGAATATTGGCTTTGATGTGACTATGATTATGTGAAATGTGTTCATAAACACAATTATTAGCTGCGTGATAATATTATAAAATTATAAATTACTTGTTGGCTATTTCGCTGCAGTTTTTTCTCTGCAAACTATTCAACTTATCCCATTTATGCCCGATGTTGTAACCTGTGGTTCTATTTTAAACCTTCCAAACAAAACTTTTATGGTTAGAACAAAGTTTTTCCATAATGCAGTGGAACTAGATGTACCCAAAAGGCGACAAGGTTGATACGACATTGTCACATACCCATACAACCTGACTAAAATGAATTAAAAAAACATTTCTTTCATACAATTCATGGGTCATGTATCCTCTTATACCATTCATTCTTAAGCTTAATTTCTACTGTAATAGTCATTCCACAACTAACACGTCCTTTCCGCAACTAGAAAATTCCTTTCTGCGATTCTGCTTCTGTAATGCAGACTTCCAAACCTCATGTTACTTTCTATTTTCCTTTCTCACTTTACACCTTCCACTTTCCGCCTCACCCATATTACTTTCTACTTTCTCTTTTTCCTTTTGCCTTCCACCTCTAGCCTTCTGCATTCTGTCTTTCACATTTCGTAGGGTGGACTCCGGGTTGCAAAAAACCCATTTTACTTTATATTTTCCTTTCCTCTTTCCTCCTTCTGCATTATGTAGGTAGGACTCCAGGTTGCGAAAAAACCCGTGTTACTTTATATTTTCTCTATCCCCATCCTCCTTCCACCTTCTGCATCCCGTAGGGTGGACTCCATGTTGCGGAAACACTTCGGATCATTACATTTTGAGTTTTGGTTTATGCCTAGCTCCTTCTGCACCGTTGATTCTTTGCGAAATCAACCTCGATGATCGATCTAGTGCAATGGAGAGGACACAGCGCTATAACTGGGCATCTACCCCCATGAACGTAAGAAAAATGCATTGGAAGTAAAATATATATGCAGACGTATAAGGCATGAAAATACATCGGAAGTTAATCTCTACTTGAACCTCTAATAAGCATCAAATACATTCATAATAATTCTTAAAACAAATACATTGCAGAATTAATACAAGAGAGTACTTATCTTGAATGAGCTACCCCGAGCAACTAGATATGCCGTTACAACATTCCACCCAACCATAGGACAGTTGTGCTCATCAATCTCTCAACACAACTGATACCCCCGATTTGGGCATGATTTCTACAAGGAAATAGGGAACAATTAATTATCACATAGTCAATTACACACCAAGGTTCAGCCAAGCCAATCCATAATTAGGTTTATCATGCTGCTAAGTGAAGTGAATATTTATTCACTTCACACAATCAATATTACCAAAACACCTTGAATATTCAATAAGCCAATAATAGAACAAATATATATTGATAATTGGATAGATAAAAAGATGTTTTACAAGAATTAGTGTCAGGTATTTTATACCCTAAGTGGTAAGGGGGGTGACTTTTCAAGTNAGTATTTAAATGTCAATATTTATAACATTTATATTTGTTACATTTCCTTCCCCTTAAGGGAAGCTTTGTCCTCAAAGCTTGTATCGACAACAATGTTTGAATTCCCTTGAATCGTCGTCTATGGATCCTTTCCTTTTTGTAATTGTGACCCTTGATGAAATGAGATTATATGAGTTACAAATTCCCAAATTCCCAAGGAGAATTGTCGCATCGTATCTGCTGTGGTCCATCCCATATCTACTTTTATTGGAGCTCTAAGATCATTTTGTGGAACGGGTCATTTCAATTGTTGCTTAGCATGTTGGTCTTTTCGCCTGTCAACATAATTATTCTATGAGTTCTTGTTTTGATCCTATCATTTGTCAAAATGACAATTATAATTAGGAGGTCTATTAGGTGTATGTGTTTTTTGTTTTTCTTTCTTTTGGATTGCGGCAAGGACTGTCTTCACTTCCTCGATTTGACTTTCGGATGCATTTTCCTGGATTTGTGCTTCTTGGTTCTCTAGTATATTGTTATGATTCTTAATCTTTTCGATTCTTTCATCTTGCGACTTTTTTTCAATTTCTAATTTTTTGATTTGATTCTCTAGTTCCTGATTACAATTATTTAGACACTGGTTTTTCTTCTTGCTTTTTCAATATTCTTCCTTCAAGATCTTCACCAGAGTGTTCCTTCTTGCTACTGTTTTTCTATTTTTTGATCTTTTTAATTAGTGTTTTGTTATGATTTCGTATTGAAAAATCTCTTCGGTATTACTTGATAACACTTTGTTGAATTTTGTTAGTTCCAACTTGTGTGTCTTCTTACTATCTTCATATTGCTGCTATAGTTTTTTTCTTTTTGTTGTTGACAATGACATAACTCTGTTTCCATATTTTCTAATTTTTCATGTAGTTGCGCTGATTTATCTTCCTTGTCCATGATGACTTTGTTTACACGACTAATTTCCTCTTTTAAGTCGATATTGTTTCCATACAAACATTCTTTGACTTTGTTTTTTTTTTTTATCTGGTCTTCAAGTTGTTGAATGATACCTTCGAGATGTGATATTTTCTCGTCCTTATCTGATAAATGTTTTGTGAGTTTTTCTCTACTATCTTCCAATGATCGAATTCGTACTTCTGAGGTAGTAATCCATTCTTTTCGAAAATCATTAATTCGTTTCTGATTATCAACCTAGAGTTGTAGAATAATATTCCGAACACACATTTTTAGCTGGGCCGAAACTATTCGTAACTGTGATTGCAATTGTGAGTGACATGGATCCATAATTTCTTTAACATCTTCCAAGAATTAATTTCTACTCTTTTAATAACTTCTTTGATTCTTTTTCCTTTTTGTATAAAGTAATAATTGTAAATAACACAATTATTAAATAATAATTATTAAGTAATAATAATTATAATTATTATTAATTACTATTATTATTAAAAATTTAATAATAATAACAAATATAATATATTACCAGTTATTATTTAAAAATAATATATATATATATATTGTGAATTGGGTCTAAAGGTTCATTTGAAAAAATATATAACAATAATAAATTTTATTATTACTAATAGTATTATTGATATATATATTTTTATGAATGGCATGGGAATTAGGGTTTAAACCTTAGAATTAAAAAACCACTGATTAAAACGAAACCGTGGGTGGAGAAGCCACTTGTGGTTTTACTCTTTTATTTTTGCTTTTGTTTTTTGTTTTTTGTTTTTGGTTTTTTTACCTTCCTTTTTTATGGCAATCTTCCTTCTTCTTCTCTCTTTTTTTTACTTCTTTTTATTTTTTCTTTTGACTTTCTTTTCTTTTTTTACTTGGTCAAAGACCATAAGTTTAGGGACTCCCTAAGATTATGATTAAAAATCACAATATGGCTAAAGGCCTCGATCAGAAACTAGCTCTGACACCAAATAAAGCAAATATTTATTTACTTCACACAATCAATATTATGAGAACACCTGGAATATTTGATAAGTCATTAATATGACAAATATGTATTGATAATTTGATAGATAAAAAGATGTTTTACAAGAATTAGTGTCAGGTATTTTATACCCTAAGTGGTAAGGGGGTTGACTTTTCAAGTCACCTCTTGAGTAATTAATTAATTACTCTAATTAACCTACTTAGTATTTAAATGTTAATATTTATAACATTTATATTTGTTACACTAAGGCATTGGAAAGGAATAATTGCTAAGCCAGTGAGATCAACCATAGAGCTATGGATACCTCTGCAAGATCTACCTGGCTTGGTCTCCACAATACCTACACACCCGACACAAGGCAGTATTCCCTTCATTGCTACACAGTCCCTCAAGCCATACCTTCCCTTCCAGTGTTCTCCAAGGTGTGCATAGAAGAGTATCCAACCCCTTTTATCTTTTGTGAGGTTCCTGTCTTCACTAGGTTTATCAAGCAAATGTTGGTCCTCTTCCACTCCTAATTCTTTCCATCAACTGTGCAACACCAAACAGATTCCAGCATGGAAGAATGAAGGAAAATGTAGAAAAACGTGATGAAAACACCCCCCGCTAGCTCCAGTTGCATGAGGAAATGAAAATTGTGGGTGACGAATGAACTGGGCACATATTTCTGGGTGATTTCTTTCCCCATACAAGAAAAATACGATTTCCCAGAATTCATGGCTTGCCATACATGAAAATTGGCTACCATACCTCTCCATTCCCAATGCATTAACTGCTTCAACCAACTCTTGGAAGAATTAAATGATTGGGTGCATGAGACAAAATGGGTAGTTTAGATTTTATGGGTTCTCTCATTGACCTTTGGCTTAACACTCTTGGCTTAATGGTTTGAATCATTTCCCTCCCTATTCCTTGTGAAAATCATGCCCCCATCTCTCATTGCATTACATAGCTAGTTGTGGGTATTTTATTAAATTGCATATTCACATGATGTCTTAATTTATATTGTGTCTGGATAGCACGAGAACCATAGGAATCAATTTTAATTTCCGATACATAAACGCTAAATCGATGGTGGGGCCTTGGCCTTGAGCTCCTCACCATGATTTAATAAAGATATTTACATCTCGTACAATTTTAATTCAATAGGGTCAAAATCAGGATATTACACTCACACACATTACTAGTATATAATATACTAACTATTATCTCTCTTTTCGTAGATAGCATACTATTATTTTAATTATAATTTAAATTAGTAGTAGTTTAAACATGTTATGATTTTGATTTATTGACATATTTTTTCAACTGTTTTTAACCGAAATCTAGTCAAAATTGAGAAGAATTGTTGATATTACAAATATAAGTTGTTGAGATTATGCAATCTATGTGCAATAAGGATATTTGAAAGCATTGAATTTATTATGGATTCAAATATGCAATTTAGTTATTGAAAATTTGTAATTTTACCAAAGGTTGTATATGCGAATTAATCATGATAGTTCGAAAAAATTGAAATTGTATAACTTTTAACTACTTTCTTAAATTATAATTTGAATAATATCTTTATAAATCTTTATAATGTCGATAAGATATCAAGATTCACTAAACAATTGATATAACTAGTTAACCTATTTAGGGAATTCTAAGTTACTCTGGGTGTCATAAAAGTGTCAAATCACTAATTTGGCCCTAGGCTCTATTATGAACAAACTGCTTGAGGGAAGATCCTAGTTTGATTTAATCTCTTTCATACACATTTTTAGAGTTCAATATAAAATAAGATTTTCTCAAAGTTTGTTCTTTATTTGTAAGAAGGCCTTTTGGTCTATCAAGAATTTAGGGAAAAAATGAACTCACCAGCATCATTGTGCCAAGAGTAGCAAGATGCTTACAACCCAATATATGGAAGATGTTGTCACGTTTGTCACGATATATAACATAATGTTCCCAAAAATTAAAAAAAGTAAATAACAAATTTCATGTTTGCTCATAACTTATCAAAAATTAAAAGTAATTAAAAAAATTCATGTTGGCTCATAAAATATAAAAAATTAAAATCAACATAGATCCATCTTAAACCTATATATATTAAGCACTGAGAGGGATCCAATTTCTTAAGTGTATATTTTTTCTTTATGTGTAATAAATTTAAGATAAAAGCCTCAATAAATTGAATCTGTGTGATTACTTAATAAATCCAGGTTTAAGATGGATTTATGATAGTCCTTATCTCTCTTTTGAATAATGAGATGTGTCGATGTAAGTAGTTTCAAGGGAATTGAGTTTCTTAAATTAGAAAATGTTTAATAATAATTTGAAGACAATTTATCCAAAAATGTTGTTATACTTGGAAGACTTTAATATATGGTTATAAGATAAGTTTAAAAACATTTCTAAACTTTGGAAAAAAAATTCAAAAATGTATATTTTAATTTTACTTTTAAAATAACAAATAAATATTTTTTTAATTAAAATTTAATTAGCCTTTAAAACATGTGAAGGTAATATAACTAAATGTTTTTTTTAATTAAAATTTGATTAGCCTTTAAAACATGACAAAGTAATATAACTAAAGAGATAAAAGGTAACACCACTTTTGAGATACAACAACAAATTACTATCTTTAAAAAAAATTTCACAAAACTTGTTTTGAAATATTGGCGAGGCAATGGAATTGAGATTCGTTTTAAAAGGTAAAAAAATAGTAAAAATTATTTTATTTGATTTTAATTTTTTTAATTTTTATTTTGTTATTATGAATTATTAAAAAAAAATCATTTTATTGTATTTCGACTATTTGATTTAAATATAAGTGAGTTAATGAATAAACAAACTTAATATTCAAGTGTTTTTATTTATATAAAATTCTATTTTAATCCATTTTTTTTAATAGAAATTTTAATAGTTTAAGTAGCTTTAAAATGGACCAAAACCTTTAAACCAAAGATTTTATGAAAGTTCTTATCGAAATATATCAACAAAATTCCAATTGAATTTGAGAAGTATTTCAATCAATCATAAAAATGTTGAGTTTGTCTATTTATTAACTTTATTTATTTGTTTAAAATGGTTATACTCGTAATTGATATCTAATCTTGCAACAATTTTTTTTTAATTCTTGGAATCAATCATAAAAATGTTGAGTTTGTCTATTTATTAACTTTATTTATTTGTTTAAAATTGTTATACTCGTAATTGATATCTAATCTTGCAACAATTTTTTTTTAATTCTTGGAATTTGGTGATAGAGAAATTCGAAGTTGCTATTAATTCGAAACTATAACTAAATTAATTTGGAATTGTAATAAAATTGTTACATTTTAGATTGATTCAAAATTGAAAATTAAAAAAAAAACTTTTGTTGCCATTAATTTGAAACTATAACTAAATTAATTTGGAATTGTAATAAAATTGTTACATTTTAGATTGATTCAAAATTGAAAAAGGAAAAAAAAAACTTTAAAAAATATCACTCCATTATACACAAAAACTTAGATCATGATTTTGAGAAATTTGGCGTGTACATTATGCTTACCAAGAATAAAGGGATTACATCACCTATTCAAGTGAAAGTGAATAGAGACCGACAAACCAAATGTAACATAGACTTCGAACTACATTTACCACCGTTGATATGCGAGGGAGGTTGGGTAATCAATAATGACCATGTCGGTATGAATTTAGGTCACTATTGCCTAGCTCTCAAAGTCTCAAGTTGCACCATAAAGTCGTGACATGTTGCAAACACTAAGCCAAATTTTCTACCCACATTCAATTATACACTTTTATTGTCTTCTCCTACCCACAACTAGACATTTAGTAAAAGAATTTAAGGGATGACATTGGATCCATCAATTCATTGATGTTTACATACGTCAAGTGTAGTTTATAAAATCATTTTCTTAAGAAAATAATCAAAATTATATCTTCCCTTACTAGACATTTAGTAAAAGAAATTAAGGGATGACATTGGATCCATCAATTCATTGATGTTTACATAAGTGTAGCTTATAGAAAACAATCAAAATTATATCTTCCCTTCAATCTAATATGTTCATGTTAAATGTGTGAAAGGGTATTATGCTTATTAAATGAAATTGAGAATAAGTAGAAATCAAGGAATCACAATTCATGTTAAATGTATGAAAGGATGAAGGAATTATATAAGTAAGTGGTGCTAGTTTGATGTTTAATAAATGCAATAGAATAAGCGGTGCAAATAATAGTTATGTGTTTATTAAATACAAGAGATTAAGTAGAAATGAAGGGATCACGGTGCAAATAATAGTTTGGTGTTTATTAAATACAAGAGAATACGTAGAAATGAAGAGATCACATATGTAAGCAATATAAATAATAGTTTGGTGAGTGAATGTGGCAACATGTGTAAATACAATTTGGGTGTAACTTGTAGGCATAGTACGAGTTTAATTCATTTTAGCGAGTGAATATTATAATATGTGTAGTTACAATTTCGGTGCAATTTGTAGGCATAGTAGTATGAGTTTATTTTAATATATGAGTACTTATATTGTGTAACTAGATACAATTTATTTTGTACATGAGTTATTTTGTTTATAAGTTCATTAATGCTAATGTTTAGGTTATCAAGTGACTGAGGTTGTGTTAGTTGGAAATAGCTAAGTTGCTAGTTTGTTTATAATTATTAGTTATCCATATTAACAACTCATCACTAAGTCTTATAACTTCTTGTATTAAAACGGGTTTCCCCTTCTCTTTTGTATGTGTGGGGATAAATATCATCTGTTTCATAGACAATCACATAGTGTATGATCATCTTACACTCACCACTTGCCATAATATCAACATTTCATGCGAATCATAATCATATGAGTTGCCTAGCATTATTCTACATGGTAATGGATAGAAGATGCCACTTTCCATTGCCATCATATAACTCACACTTCACTTCCTTACACGTCATAGTTCTATTGCATCATATTTATCATCTTTCTTCTTTCATCATCATTCTAATATCATTGAATGAATATTGTTACTCATTTGAGTATTAATTTAGAGACGTCTTTATCCACTTCACTTCCTTACACGTCATAGTTCTATTGCATCATATTTATCATCTTTCTTCTTTTATCATCATTCTAATATCATTGAATGAATATTGTTACTCATTTGAGTATTAATTTAGAATCATCTTTCTCCATGTTTTGGGATTTGCAAATGCATTATAATTAGGACATGTAAGTGCCCCCAAGCCTTTCTTCCTTATCTCATTGTTGTTTATTTCTCTTCCAATTCATTAATTTAAGTGTTTAATGCAGTGGTAGTGTCCATTTTTATTATAAAGACACAAAAATTTAACATGGTAGTTGAAACAATGTAACATAATTTTGAATTAATGAAATTCATTGATTGAGTCAACTTTGATTATTAAAAGAATTCATAAAAATCCTGATCAACTTTGATCCTTAATTCAAATCATATTTTATCATCTTAATGAATTTATAAATTTATACGGTTACTTTATAGAGTAGTTTTTAATTAGCCAACTTAGCTTTTCCTTACTGTAACATTAATCTATATCACAATATTTTAATTAATCAAATTAACTATTCCACATTCACTAGAGTACTTGTGTTTTTTTACATTTATTATGTTTTTTAAATTATACCTAAAATGTTAACTAGTTGGTCTCTAAGTTTCTACTAGAATTGAATTTGTATTTTCGAAGAAGAAAAACACAATGTTAGCATATTTGACATCTTTTATAAAAGTTTATCTTGTAAACATAGCTAAATTGGGAAGGAGTATGGTGTTGTAGGAAAACAAGTTTTTTTTTAATTTGAGAAGTTTCAAGTTGTATTTGTTTAATAAGATTAGATGTGCTATCAACACTATGCATATTAATATTTTTTATTTATTAAAATTTCACATCTTAAAGTAGTTAATTCAACTTAATATCTCACATAACATAAATAATATATTAAGTGAAGAATAGAAGGAATTATCATTGGTCATTCCTCTTCTATAAATTAAGTTGGAAGGAAAGAAAACATGTCCATTTCATAATTTAACATTCATAATGTGTTTATAAATAGAAGTTGTTGAAACTCGAAGATGTAAAAAAAAAACTACACTTAGTATTCCAATAAAGTTAGTGAAATATAAAGCTAGAGTAAAATATGTTTAATACATTATGAATTCATAATGGTAGATAATATTGTTCGTAATATTAGGAGTCCAAATAGTGCAACCAAAATTTGGACTACATTGCAGGAAATTTGTGAAACTCCAGATAGAGCTAGAATCATTTTTTTCAGCAATCAACTATATGGATTAAACATGACTGACAATGAGAGTGCCATAAATTACATGACTTGTATTCAGGATGTTCACAAAGATATTATTGTAGTTAGTGAGTGAGTATAAATGAATGATTCAATGACAATGACTATCAATGGGTTGACATAGACATTTCAATGTTTGTGGCAAGCATGGGTGTCACATAAACTGTTATTAGAGTGACAATAGCAGTATTCATAAGATTGTTTCAAGTGCAAGTGTCAACAGTTCTAGTGTAAAGAGAAGACTCATTCATGACATCATGCCAAGTAGAAGGATCTTAACAAGCATAAATATGTAGTGAAATATGTGATGGAAATATCAATTGTAATGACAAAGAAAATAAAGATGTCTATTATTTTGATTCAGGTGCGACTAAACATATAATGATGCTAGAAAAGATCAGTGTAGGAAATATGAACATAAATTGTTGGGAGTATAAATTTTGGAGATAATAGAGCCTTGGAGAATATAAGGAAATGAAATTGTATTGTTCAACTTAGCACTGGAGATATCAAATATGTTAAGAATGTGTTATTAATTCTTGAATTGAAGGAAATATTACTTTGAATGGATCATGAGATAAAACTATTCCTATTATTTTAGTTGGTTATTATTAATGTTGTTGGGTATTTGGCTAGAGCCAACAATTACTTAGTTACAACCCCTCTATATTAGGTACACTAATCTACATCAATGAGTTTATGAGGGATTCCATCCATGAATTTGAGGGAGCAACTCTTGGTTTGGTCCATGTGATTTTCCTCGAGGAAAAAATAAGGATTGAATGATAAAACTAGACCGAATGGTAGTATTCAATAATGGGGTATGCATCATTAAGGATAAGAAGAAAAACTCAGATTATTAAACAAGGTTATTAGGACTTGTATCGACTTATTGTGAAGCTTGGCGGTAAATATGCAATTGCAAAAATAGCCAATTAGAATAGATTATGACACCTAAGGTATGTAAATATAAATTATTAGAATTCACATTTATGAATAATTAAAAATGATACCTATATTGTGTTGATACATATTTCCTTAGACTTCTATGAATTATGCACTCTAGGAGAGAAAATGCTCAAACAATATTTAGGAAAGAAAGGATGCATGGTGAATGAAGTCATTCTTAGGTTAACTAGTTCCTAGTAACCATTGTAGATCCATAACTTAATCATCAATCAAACGAAATGTATTTGATGACTTTATAAATGATTATAGAATAAAGGTATAGGTTTATTTTCTAAGATAAGAGTAATAAGTGTTTCAGTAGTTTCTAGAGTTTAAAGCACAGTAACAAATTAGAATGGAAAATATTTGTAAAAATTGAATTTAGAAATGGGCTAATAATACACGTCTAAACAATATGTAAAATATTGTAACTAACAAGGTATTCTTAGATATTTTATGGTATTCTTACATATTTCAACATTACTTATACACTTGACCAAAATGGAGTGATAAAGTGTAAGAATAATGTAATACAAAATAAGGTGTCTAACCTTATGAAACAAAAAGGAATTAGTCAATGATTTTGGATAGAAGCTTATAACTATGCATGTACCTCATACATTATAAGTTGACAAAAGTTGTGTTGAACATAACAACAACAAGAAAATGCATGGAGTGGGTGCAAGGCTACAATGTGGCCTCTATGCATGTTTTGAAGCATTGTGCATTCTCATACTACTAATGAGAAGTAGCATTTAAGGATAACAAATAGAGGGAAAACATGTATGTTATTGGATAGTATGAACACTGAGGGATATTGATCTACATAAATTTCAAGATAAAAGAAACTTGTGAAAAAGGGATATGCCTTTTTTTATATATGAGAGTTAATATGAAATAACCTATTGGGTAGTATGAACAATAAGGGATATTGACTATATAACTTTGAAGATAAAAGAAACTTGTGAAAAAGGGACATGTCACCTTTGATATATGAGAGTGAATAAGAAATAACCTAAATTTGTTTAATTATGCATTGTTATATGATGAAATGACACTTCTCCGTCCGAGTACTGACACCCAATATGTTGGTACACAAAAGGACACATGGATTGAAGTTTCCCAAACACTGTAGATGAAGAGAATCCTTAATACACATTTCTTCCTTCTATCTTGCCCACATTTATAAATAAGTTTGTCTTCCATTCGTGACTTTTGCTTCTGACAAGTCACGGGTCATTCGTGGGTAGATACATATGCAACCTATGGGTCAACTATGCAATTTTACATTCATGAGTTTCCTTCATAAGAGTCATGAATCATTCGCGAGCTCCCCTATATATGTACCCGTGATTACCTTAAGACAGAATTTAAAAAAATAAAACATGATTAGTTAAGGAAAATTGGGCTCAAAATCATAACTTCCCCAACTTCTCTAACCATCCTAGACCTCATAACTCCTCCTCATCAATAGGTATAAATATAAGGGAGGGGTAGAGGATAAAAAATCAAGTTGAAGAGCAAGGTTATGTTGGAGGAATCCATTGGAAGGAGGAGCAAGAGAACTCGATATCTTGGTCATCAGAGAGGCTTGTTTCAAACAGGGTTGTAATGTTCCCTACAACCTCTTAATAAAGAGTGAATTTCTTCCACTTTGTCTTTGTACATGTTCATATTGTTATGAATTATGAAATGCATTGTTAGTTCTTATATGCAATTATAATCTTTTCATCTTTTTTTATATAAAAATCAGGATTTCTGTGGAGAAACATCAATCTCTTTTGCAGGTACAGAAGGTCTGGAGATTGAAGAGCATTGGAGAAAGAAGGATAAAGCTTGGATCAACCACCGGTAACAAGGTACAAATTCCCTTCATCATATTTCTCTCTTTTATGTTTATGTAGCCCATTATGTCTGCAAGCCAAAACCTAGTATGTTGGTGACCCTAGGAACCCCAGTCATAAGGTAGGTATCCCCTACAACATGCATGGAATTTGGTTATATAAATTCACAAAATATTCAATTAAAATAAAATGGCTTGATAAAAAAATTAATACAAAAGAAATCTAAATAGTCAGAGAACATTGTGGAAGCTTTAATTACAAAACCAAATAATGTGGGTGTCAAAAAGAAGATGTGATTAAAGTGCAATTTAAGTAATGCACATGAATATAAAAGAAAGCTGAAATGAATTTTTTGTTTATGGAAATAGTTTTGAGAGTATAAAAATGACAAATTATGAAGAGTTAATGGAAAATTAGGAATGCTATAGAGTTATGAAAGATGAATTTTGTGTTAATGAAATTTTTTTTAAGCATATAAAAATGACAACTTATGAAGAATCAATTGAAAATTAAGAATGACATAGAGCTATGAAAGATAAGATGGATTTAATATAGAAAATTTGGATTTAGAATCTGTTGGAAATATATAGTTAAGAAAACCATAAGGTGCAAATGAGGGTACAAGGCTATGTACAAATTAGAAGGAATAACATATCAATATAAGATTAGTTTGGTAGATAAAGGTTATTAAAAATATGTTCAAACAAGTTGGATACATTGTTGAGAATCAAGGATTTTTCACAAATGGGTAAAGTTTAATTCATGCAAGGATTTTTTTGGATCCATGGGGTCAATTGAGGCAGTGGTCGAACATGTGGTTACACCTAAATATATTTAAAATACATCTCATGACCCATTCACACATAAGTTTATTAAAATATATCCCCATGTTCTTGAAATATATCCTTGAGGGTTATCTTAAGAAATCATGAATCAAATGTGAACACTCTCCCCAATATTGGAAAGGTCATAGATTTTAATCTCTTGGTCCCCTTAATCTTAGGTGTTTAGAAGTTAGGTACGAACAATTTTCCCTAGTTAAAACCTGTTCACAATGGTGAAGTTAGTTAACACCTGTTGACAATAGTTAAATCTCTAGGGGATTCATGTGCATGGTTACATGGAAAAAAGGAGGTTATTAATTAAAGAAAAAGAGAGATCGATTATGAATTAACCTTTGTTCTAGTATTCCATATGAATATTATTCAAAATAGGTTAAAAGAAATTAACTATGAAACAACATTTGTACTAGAAGACTAAATGAATACTATTCAAGCTATGTTAGCTCTTAGAGTGCATTTTTAATGGATAATGCACAATGTGGTTGTAAAGAGTGCATGTTTAAATGGGCAGGATTATGAAGAAATCTACATGTAGTGGCCACCTAGTTTTGCACAACATGGAAAGAAGAATTTGGAGTGTAAGTTGTTTCATTGTATGGATTGAAGAAGGTTTCTAGGTGTATGTGTGCATTGAGTCATGAATGAGTGATGATATATTGTTAATTATGTTATATGTTTATTTTTTTTACGACCCAAGGGGGGCATATATGAGGTTAAATCTATCACAAATCTATATGATATTCCCACGCTGGGTCATAACATATTTGATTGTGATGGGTAAAAGTGAAGTTGAAAACACTACTAAAGTAAGATAGATGTTGACCTAATTCCAATGAAAATCCATTATTTTTCACCTAAAATATATTATGGACTTATGGTTGGAATCGTGACAAAAAAATTGTAAGAAAAAATTAGGAATTTTCATGAGAATTTATGGCCATTTTTTCATATGAATATTAAAAATACTACATTTTTTTATAATTCAAATGAGTATAATATATTTAGTCAAAAGGAAACAACTTTACCCAATTTGAACATAGTACACAATTAAGCCATATTTTGTATTTCTTAGTATCTTAAAAGGTTCACTAAAGCCATAAATCCACAAGAGGAACCACGTATTTCTTACTAGAATCTTGCAACTATAATACCTTATGAAATAATCTAATAAGAAAAAAAATCATATCATTAAGCTACGTAAAATGACAAAATTGATCATATATATAGGGAACTAGTCATTGATTCCTTAAGGACAAGAACCCTAAATGTGCAGGAGAAAGTTCATTAACATTTGGGTTCCACCAACATCATTTCCAATGAGAGGTTGATGAAGGAGAATAGGTGGATTACATACTATTTATTGCTACCACCGAGGATTCCTAATCCTCACTCTTTGTTCTCAACCTACATATACATAGATGTGCTTCAATTTTCCATTCCAAGAGGTGTTGGAAGTGCCTCTAAATGTATTTAGTCCCATAGAGTTGTATGTGATATTCCATTTTGAGAGGGGATGTAGTGTTGTACATTTCCCATGTGCCATGAGGATCACATGGTGTAACACCTTGGTTTTTAAAGTTGTAAATGATGTAATTATAAAAGGGAATGATCTGAAGGGATGACACACTCACACAAACACACACATATATGTACATGAACAATTATAAATAAACGGGCATACAACTAGCAACATCTAAGGAAAAAATGTTGAAGAGTATGAAGGACCAGGAAATTCACTAGTGAGAGAGAAAGGGGGCTATAAGAAGTCTTAAGGGATCAAATAACATGACCCTAGGCATGACCTAAGCCTAAAATTTCCCTTTATGAAAATTAGAATATTAAACCCCTTATTTACTTTAAAGATTGATTAAATGTTAAGAGAGAATGAAGTGAGGTTAATTATCTTAAACCTTAGTTAAAAGTTAAGTGGTAATTAAGTGGTATTAATTAAAAAAAAGGAAGTGGGAAATGTGTTTATCATGGAGAAACCACATGGTTTCATGGATCCATGCAACACAACCTATCATGTAAAAGGGGAAATTGGCCCCATTCTACAATAGTTACATTATTTCCAAGGAAATGTTGGGGGTCTGAAGAGGACACACGATGTTTGTGGAGAAGGTACAAGTTACCTGGTGGAATTTTGAAGGCTATGTAACCTATACGTTCTGCCATTATTGGTGATTGTTTGGAATAAATGGTTGTCTTACATGGTAACCAATGACTTGTGAGAAGGTGAATAACACATGGTTTTTCCTTAGCAAAATTTTGGGAATTGATGTCATGGTTCCCGAGGTACAATTGTGAAGGGTTGATCCATGAATGTGTTGAAGGAATTATAGTTGAGGAATCTTGATGCATTATTTCTACTGGAACTGGTTGTATCCAATTTCTATGAAATTGGGTATCAAAAACCATGTTGTTGGTGTGGTTTTAGTGAGTGCCATGTATAAAATTTCCTGTTAAAATCCTTGAGCGAATCTCCTGGTGAATTTCTAGTCTCAACTCAGGTGTGGTGCCTTGTTGAAAGACTAATGAGTAAGATTTCCTAAGGCTGGGAGGAGCATGCCTCACATGCAGCCAGTAGCCCATAAGTACTGAATACTGAAGATAAGTATCAAATTTTGTATCAAATCCTAAATAGAATTAACAGTATCAAATTATGTATTTAGTGATATTCCAATGTTCATTATAGAATAGAATGAATTATTGGTTTTCAATGTTATGGTTATATGTTTAGAATTTTGTAATTTAATCTAAAATATACCATGGGAAATGCATGGTTATGCAATGAGGAATTTTTTTAAGGCATAGAATGAATTCCTATGTGCCATGTTTTAATGTATGTGTTGTGTTACCACCTGGTTGCATTGAACTGACTTTTAAGTGAGCCACCAAAGATGAACAATTACTTGTTCAAATTATGAGTTCAAAAGTCCATGCAGGCCTTCCTAGGCTCTTTTTTAATTTTGTTTAACATGTTCATACCCCATGGGGAATTGTAATAAAATGACTTAGTATGATGACTTTATGTAAAAAAAAAAATTTCCTCGGAATTAGTCATAAATACATTATTCCAGGGTGTTTTCTCCTTTTTAATTATCTATTGTTTTTAAACAATAAATAATTTCCGAGTTTTTCACTCAAGCCTCCAAAGCTAGAATAATTGTCTTGGTTGTTAGGACTTGGCAGGTTATTAAAACCTAAGTGTCAATGTATATTACCATGCTAATAATTATGAACATGTACTAAGTACCCCATAGTTTTTTATTTTTATTTTCGGAAATAATATTATTTGTTTTCCATTTTTACAGGCTTATTTTTAATAAGTCAATTGTAAAAGTTCAAAAAGTCATAAAAATGGAGCTAGGAGCTTGTTTTTTCCATGGGGGTGCTCATTTTATAACTCAAACCACCCACTTAACCCCTAAACCCACTTTACTATTTTTTCGAGTAATTAATCATTTATCTCAAAAATTAATAATTACTCGAAAAAACAAAAAAAAGACCCAAATTTTGGAAAAAATGAGAAATTCAAAAACTCATAAAAAATTGGAAACTTGATGAAATTGATTCAGTGAGTTGGAAAAGGTAAATATAATTATTCCTAAAGACTTACAAGTCACCAAAAGGAAAGAAATGGTTGTTAAATATCAAATTGGATTTTTTTCCAAGAGAGGGGCACTTTTCCCAAGAAAGAAAGATTTGGTTTGAGGTTAAGCTTTTGAAATTTTGGTAATTTCCTTATTTATGCCCCAAAGCATGGGGATCCAACTCACATACAATTCATGCCAATCTATCAATCTCATCCTTTAGCAAGTTCGCCCCCTCATGCTAAGTTTTTCTATTTAAGAAAGCAAGTTCTCTTCATTTCGACATAAGGAAGTGTGGAACCTTTGCTTGTACTCTGTTGTAATTTTTTCATCATTGATTAATAAAATTATTTGGAGGATGATGCAAGTGTGGTCTATGGTTCTCGTATGTATGCTCTTTTATGCAATATTGAGGTAATTTGTAAAAAATTCACAAGCTTGTATAGATTCGGGATTGTTGGCTTTTGAAGGGAACTGTGTTCTAGTAAGATAGGAAGTAATATGTTCATGATTTCTTGTTATTGTTATTTGTTATAGAATTCTTATGAATTTATGATTATTCTTGTTTGAATTCATATTTTTTTAAGTATATGTTATTGGGTAACACCAGCATTTAATCCCCATTGCAAGTTTTGTAGAGTTTTTACAAGTTTCCTAAGTTGGGGGTTTGGATGAGTATGTTATATCTACTTCTTCTTCAGTAGTTCTTGAAGAAAATACTTCATCCCATTGACAACACTTTGTGGACATCTCTTTTCCTTTCTTTGCTTATCGTTCAAACTTGGTGATACCTTTCTGACATAAATTTCAAGCTTCTTTTTGGTTACTATTTCTTAGTGCATAGTTAAATCTCATTAATATATTAAAGAATATCTTATCAATCTGATTTACATATGCACTTGAAAGTTCAGATGTGATTTTAAAAAGTAATATTTTATAGGATCTAGCTTCTAACAAGTACTAATGTGGCATTTAAAATTTTCTATATTTAAAGTACTTGAAAATTTTGTTAAAGTTGTAAGCTTTTAAATGATTATCTAGCATCTTTGGATCATATTTACACGTTTTTCTGCAAGAAAAGGTAATCGAGTAGAGAGGAACTCTGGCGAAATTTTGAAGATCTAAGCCATTTATAGACCCCTCTTCTCAATCTTTCTTCTATGACCTTTTTTCTAAGGCCTTAAAACTTGTAAATTTGTGTTTCCTATCCTACAAAGGAACACAAATATTCTTCATTGTAATCATTGTAAAAAAGAGAGGAAAGTGGGAAGTCAAGTGCCCACATCCCATCCACCAGGGGGGGTTCACGTCTTTTTTATTTTTTAAAATTTTCAATTTTTTCAAGTTTTTACTTTCTTGCATTAAAATTAACGAATCTAACTGTGTTCTCAGAAACAAGAGTATAGGTATTGTGATTTAAAACTCACATTTAAGTTTAAAATCCTAAAAATAAACAAGGATTAAATTCTCGTATTCTCTTGTGAACACTGCAGACCATTGGTTGGATTGGTGGGACAATCAGAAAGGGATTGGAGTGACTAGTAATTTGTCTAACATCCAAATTAATCCTAGAAGTGAAAACCCGACACTTACTCGCAATTACTCGTCAATGCAGTAGCTCTTCAAGTGAAGTGGGAACTACTAGAAAGTGACTGTGGGGCCCTGTTAGGCTACACCCTTGTTGGTGTAGTGTTGAACACAACCCCACAACTCCATGTAGACCAGATGTCACTGTGAGAGCCACTTCCTAGTAAATCTTGACATATTCCTCGTACCCCTCGGGTATATTTGGAATCCCCTGTTCCCTTAATAATTAGATAATTACCACATTTTTTAATAAAATTGACCAACAACCAACCCACTCCTTAACTACTCATCTAATTAATTTAAAATGAACTAACTGAGACAACTGCAATACTTATTGAGACATGACTAACAACCCTCATTCACGCAAGCACTCCATTAGCATTAGTCTATCTGGCATTCTTATTTATTGTTGATATTTAAGTTAATTAATGTGTCATAAGGAATGTTATTTTAAATGCTAGTTATTTAAATTATTTGCAATTCATCTTGGTTTCAATATTTATGTTATCATCTCCTAGATTAGTTGTTTTATTTTCATAGATTAAAACTTACCTTACATTATTTTACTAGGGACAACCCATCTTGGCTTTGCTAGGAGAGAGCCTAGACGGAGGAGTCAAGATCAAGTGACAACACTTTACTCTCGCTTTCCCCCAAGGTTGCACCCAATGGCTTGAATATTTCTTCCACGTGACCTGAGGTGTGCATTAGGCGGAAACATGTCGAAAATACATTCATATGGCCGCATTTATGTTGTTGAATTTTTACTTTATATTTTATAGACAATATGTTTGATAAAATGTTTCAATGGTATTTTAAATTATGTACTAGAATTGAATAGATAAGTCCAAAATTTTTGCTTGAAATTCATTGTTATGTGATGTAAAATTCTTGTAGTTGCCTTTAATTTCTTGGAAATTATATGCTTATAAAAGGGAATACAAATAAGGAGTTTATTACTATGTTTATGAACAAATCCTCGATTATTGGTAAGAATTGTTAACTGATATCTATGGTTGTATCATGCCATTGTTTTTCCTATTTTTAATATTTGCTAAAAATGCAAATTTCCTATTAAATATTTAATTTAACTTTGCACATGATGTGTATGCCAAATTGTGCCAAAAAGATTTTTAGGAAGACTATATTCATGTAGCATGGATTTCAGTTAGGAAATGGGATGCAATATTAGGAAGATGAATTCATGTTTTTAAGCTTGTTGGGAATGCATATTTCCCATTAATTCTTTATTAATAACTTTGCACTCAATGTGTTTGACTAAATGTGTCAAAGAACTATTAATTTGTTTGTCTAAATGTTCCAAGAGATATTGGGAATGTGAATGTGTTCCAACAGTGAGAATTTTCATGCCAAATGCTTGTCCAATGCTTAAATAGATTCATATGTTGGTTGCAAGCATGCATGTGTAGCTAAGTCTGCAATGATTGAGTTCTTTCTCAACATCTGTGATTTGGGCCATGGATATCTTTGGTAGATAGAAACTGGGCATGGGTATGGATACCTACCAAATATCACAAATACTCGGATTATATTTCTGGAAATATTAACTGTTTATCAAAGTAGTTCAAGAAATTGTTAAACTCATAAATGTACAATAATCCTTAAATATTTTCTCTTTTCTCCCAAACTATGATGTGGGTTGATGTGAAATTTGATATAGAATCTCTAGACATATAGTCATAGATGCCCCTTTAATATATCAAAGACCTATTTTGTATTTTAGGAGTTATTCCTTATTTATCAGGGTTGTAGCAGTTTCCAACTCATAAATGTTGTTACTTGAGAAGTAACAACATTCTTGTAACAGTTGTTGTTGAAACTTGAAGAAGTAACAACATTGTTATTGTTGTTACTTCTGCTATAGAAGCTCTATTGTAATAGCATAAAAGCGACAGGACATTCATACGTAATGTATGGTTTGATGAATATCTATCATTCATGTATAAATTGGGTAAATGAGTATGCATTGAACATGTGTCTCGTAAAAAGGATTGCACTTCAAGTGCACCAATAGCTATTATGCATTTATATTTTAAGAAAAAAATTGTGTGTTTTAAGTCTAGTGTAATGTAAGAGTACGTTACACATGGCTAGAAGTGGACCAAAGCAAACATGATGATTCCTATCACATTTTGTCAATCCTCCATGTAACTCTTTAAACTCTTTGTGAATACATCATTGACAACATGGTTGGATTCATTTGTGGGATAGGGTGTGTGTTGTGTTTAGGTAAGAAACCATTAACTCCTAGGATCGAGATAATATTGGAGGTAGAACCAATATTTTTTTTCTTCCTTCTCCATATAGTTAACCTATAACATTTTGTCTAAGCAAAAGAAACATAGGAAAACTAGGTAGAGTCAGACATCAAAGAGAACTATTACAATTCTTTGAAGAACTTCATCGGAACTCAGTCGAAAAGGATTCCTAATTCCACTTCTTATTCCCTCCTTTGATTTATTAATATGCACCAATTTATTCCAGAGAGCATCAACCAAACTACAAGTTCGAATTTCCATAGAATGTTTAATAGAACTGGAGATGGATCCTCTCCAAGTCCTTTATAAATACAGGTGTGGGAGAGATAGGATGAAATTACGTTCTTTTTGACACTGCAACATGCCCATATGCACATATGGTATTTTTTTTCATTTTTTGCAATAATCTCGCCCCCTCTTCCATTTCCATTAGGTCTAACTTCATTCTTTAAATCCTTTCTTTCATACAAGCCACGAGTGATAAGTGCTAAGGAACTCATGTTAATGATAGTGGACCAAATATTGTAGCCAATTCCATAATCTTATCCATATCCTAATCACATCATTCATATCAAAAGAATGCACAAAGAGGTCATTCCTCTTATATTAGAAAATTTTCTCCATACAATGTAGTCACGTGCTTAAGAGCCTCAGAGTTATCTCGTGTTAATAAGACCATGGTCATAGCTTATGAAATTGAACCTATTATCCTGAGTGGAATAGTATTTGTAGCATGGTTATTACCTTTGTTTTGATGTTTAGGTTCACACCAGATCTAGATTCTCCTAGGATTAAGTTCCAGTTCCTATCATCATAATTTGTCCAATATTTGGAACTGAGAAATAGTGATATAATTGATCTCTCAAGTATCTTAGTGATTTTCAAAGTGTTTGCATCGAGAGGCGTTTTCTACATGCTAGCATGACGAAGAAGTGTAATTCCATGCTCAATGTGGAGTTGACACATGGCACTTTAATAAATAATAAATTATAGGTCATAGTAAAAAAAATACATAATAATTATATTGACCTCTTAATAAAAGTTTTGCAATGTTGGCCCCTAGCTTAAAGTTCAAAACCAAATAGACATATATTCCACTTAACTAAAACTACAAGTATTAATAAAACTTGGATACTTCTTGCTACAACGATCTTAGAGTTGATCCACCATTAAACAAGGATTTACATACTAGGGATTTGGGCACATAGATATTTATATATTAAACTAGTATAGATCCATCTTAAATTCAGATCTACCAAGTTCCAAGAGGGATCAAGTCCCTTTAGGTGCAAACGTTTTCTCAGATTTTGCACTTAAAAAATATTTACATGTCATAGGATTTGATCCCCTTGACGCTTGGTAGATACAAAGTTAAAGATAAATCTATATTGGTTTAAGGGTCATTCTCTTTTGAAGTGAGGATTATGCATGTGATCCCTCTCAACAATCACTTCACAAGATTCAAAAAGAAATGCCAAATACTTATCTTCTACCTCCTTACAGAAGCAAATTTAACTACTATTTAACTGTAAAACTTTACATGATTTGTTAAAAAAAAAATATTACAATGAGAACAACAAAGAAAATATTTTATACAAAAATATGTTTATTATGGAGTTTATGTAATACATGGTCACAAAGAAAGAAAGTGAACAAAGTAGTATCAATGAAAAAGATATGACTAGAATCTCAAATTTTATACATAAGATATTATTCTACAAAAGTACATTAAAAAAAACAATGATATGACCACCCAAAAAACAAAAACATGTTTGTTATGGATTTTATTTAATACATAATCACAAAGAAAGAAAATGAGCAAAGCAGTACCAAGGAAAAATATATGACTGGAATTTCAAATTTTATAAATAAGATATTGTGGCAGCAAAGTAGTACCAAGAAAAAATATATGATTGGAATCTCAAATTTTATAAATAAGATATTGTTCTACAAAGTACATTTTAAAAAAATCATATGGCAACTTTCTAAAAAAGACTATATGGGAAATGCTTAAAAACTTGATCTGATCTTTATCATGATCATAGATGAACTAGCTAGAAATATCACAAAAGTAATGCTATAAACATTTCTATGTGAAAAATGCTATAAACATCAAATCTTGACCTTTGGAGAGTAAGTAATCTTGCTAATCAAAACACCTTACTTCTACACATTATTTAACCATTAGTGCCTAGTAGGAAACCCAATAAATAACAATTTGAAAAATGCTACAGAAAATAGTATACACTTTGAACTTAAAAAAGAAAGTTATGCCACATGGACTCATCAACATTTTTAGAGAACATCCATCTTGTCAACAATGTGTTGTGGACTATGATCTTATTTCCGCGGAAAAAAATACAATGTTGTTAGATCCTCAAGAAAGTACTAGATGGAATGAGAAATGCAAGTTATAGCAGCTTAAGACTTTTGAATTTCTTCTCTCTTTTTATAAATTTGGACAAGAAATATAATATTATGAAAAATAAATGCAATAATAATAAAATTGCATGAAAAACATTTAGAATAAAAAAGTTTCTTTGCAAACACGATGTTTCTAAAATAAGACATTAAAAAAGTAAGCCTCGTCACGTAGAAAAATCAATGCACCCTTAAGTTCTACTTCATGAGTGACATGAGATCACACCAACTTTATACCTCCCAAGACACCCCTTATACCTCCATATAACACCTTATATCCCCTCATAATTTGTTTATAAAGTGTAATTTTACATAACATAATGAAAAAAATGGCATATATGCATGAAAAGTCATAAATGAAAAATAATGATAAAGCTACTCATATCATCATCATAAATTAAATCACACATGTCATAAGGTTTTATGTATTAAATCACACATGTCATGAGGTTCTATTTGTGTGTGCGTGCACATGTGTGAGATACATATTATATTGTCTAAAAATATGAATCACCACATGTCCAAGTATCTTCCCACCTTAAAAATATAACTTCAAACAATCACTACTATGATTGAGGAGAGATAGGTCATGACAAGAAGAATATGGTTGAAGGGTAACTAGAGTAAATTTCACAATGATAGACATATCATAATGTGTATCCTCAAAGGAGATCACTATCCTCATGCCAAATATAGATAGGGGAGTGGCGAAGGAGACATAATTGTGGTGAGGCGAGCTAGTAACATGCACGTAACATGATAAATAATGAGGGAAATAACATCATATTTCATATCAATGGGGTTAACACAAACATACTTTTAAGAAACCTAAGGAGGCATATATAACACTAGCATTTCCATCACTGGTTTTCCCTTTTCAACAACATCTAATTCAAGACTAGGGGCCTAGATATTAAGCAAGAGGAGATGAAACAATAGAGTCAAAATTGGAAAATACAATTTCAATGGCCTTAGGGACAACAAGATCCTAGTTTAGGTTCCCCCATCCATGATTACTGGTAAAAGTGGAGTAGGATCATGATTCCAACTAACATTTGTAGGTGTGGAAATTGCGTTAATTTCAAATATTCTTACGTGAGGTTGTAAATCAATTAGAAATGACAACAAAAGTGTTTGGGCATTTGGGTCACCCAAGTATAAATGGCTTGTTTGGGTTAACTGGGTAAAATAATTTAAGTCAACATGAAAATGGATAGAAAGCATGATTATCTTTCTCCTAAAATCCCTCCACGCCTATATACCCTTGTTTCCATGTCCCCTTTTGGGGCCATGGGATCCATGACTCTAGAAACTCATCTAACAAATCAAATACAAGTGCATATGTCATTCATAATAAACCTTGTATATCCAACATACTCAAACAACCATACATTAAATGAATCTTTCTTGAAGCAAAATAGTGCATCTATCCAATCCTTTGATTCAAGATCCATTCATAGTTGGTTTAGACAAACTCTAAAAGAGTGAAGGAATGGCATGTTGGCAAGAAAACTAAACAAAT
Source organism: Pseudotsuga menziesii (assembly GCA_001517045.1). Lineage (NCBI taxonomy): Eukaryota > Viridiplantae > Streptophyta > Pinopsida > Pinales > Pinaceae > Pseudotsuga > Pseudotsuga menziesii. The sequence continues at coordinate 125,528 of LPNX010108068.1, forward strand.
TATTTTTGGAAAAGCGTTAGTAAGGATTCAATTTTATGTTCATAATGGTCAATGAACATACGAGAAACTAAAAATGAGGCTCAACTTGTTTTGCATTGTGTGTTAGAATAATCAACCCATAGTTAGTTATCTTAGACATTAATTAATCCATTTTTTGTCTTATTTGCCTAGTTTCCATATTCCACCTTATGCAAGTTGTCCTCCACATCTCCAAAGTGGTCAAACTTGCTAAATTTGAGTCATGGAGCACTTGGGAAACCACTTGGAATCAAATCTGCTTTATTCCTGGCCTTCCTAGCGCATGTCTACTTTTTCTGCTTTATTGCCTGCTTTTTCTGAGTTTTAAGGCAATTGGGAAAGTTTGACTAGGTGAAGTTAACTTGCTTTTTTGTCCTCATCATCCTCCACTCTTTTCTCCTAAGAAAAGAATGTATGAGTTGTCCTTTCATCATCTATTAGCTTTCCTAATTGATTTTTCCAATTCGTGAGCTCCTAGACAGATTTGGAAACTGCTTTATGCACCTATGGGGGATTTGCTTAGATTTAGTAAGCCTGCTTTTGACCAAATTCGAATGGCATCCTTATGCATTCGAATCTCTCATGTAATTATTTATTGTGGCAGCCTATGACTTCACAGGGTTGGCTATTGTACACTTCTTCAATACAGATTAGTGTTCTACTCCATATTCAGTCTCCTTTGTGTGTAATTTGCATGTGTAATTGGCAATTTTTGTGAGTGTAATTGTTCTAACACCTAGGTTCAATTTCCACATGGTATCAAATCCTTTGTATATTGATTTATCTCCTTCCAATTTGTTATTGCAGGTTCGACATCATTGACTGGGAGCATTCTGCTGACTGAAGGGACAATTTTTGAGCTATGGATCAATCTCAGAAGATCATCTTGACTCCATTTAACTTCTTTGAATGGAAAGCAGAGATAGAGATACTGTTGAGAGTGAAAGGCCTTTGTAGAGTGACTATGGCAACAGAAGCAGAGCCCAATGTAGCTGCAGAGAAAATTAAATGGCACAACAGGAGGGATGAGGCCTATGGTCTCCTATGTCTGAGCATGTCTAGAGACCTCCTTTTCCATCTTGATGGATTGACATCACCAAATGAAGTATGGGAGAAGCTTGTTGATATTTTTGGTAAGACAGATGAGATGAGGGGACATCAAATTGAAAATGAATTGATCTCCCTGAGTCCCAATAGCTTTGAATCCCTGTAACTCTATTTTTCCAAGTTCAAAGCCCTTGTTTTGCAGCTAAAACAGTGTGGGATCAAAAAGAAGGATGAGCAACTGGTTTTGGCCATACTCTCGAAGTTTGGCCCTGACTATTCAGTGTTTGTATTGACCTTCTATGCCACAAAGTTGACAACTCGAGCCTGGAAAATGCCTAGCCTTGCAGATTTCATGGAATCTCTCACACAAGAACAAGATAAACTGGTGATGATGGGCACCATCAAACCTTCCAAAGACCAAGCTCTGGTTGCTGGAGATTTGAGGGTGGATTCAAAAGGCAAGAAGAAAGCTAAGAAGCCACCTGAGAAAAAGAGAGACAAGAACAAGTCTCCAGAGGAGCCCCAAGGTTCCAAGAAGAACCCCCAGAAGAAGAACAAAGGAGAAATGAGCAAGTGTGCATATTGCAGTAAGGGAAATCATCCTGAAAGCTCCTGCATGAAGAAGCAAATTGACATGCTGACCCAACTCCTGGATAAGAATGGCATCTCCCTTCCTGACAGCTCAAAGAAGAGGGAAGGAGGATCAAATTCAGAAGATAGAGAGAGAGTTCATGCATTGGTTGCTGGCACATCAAGCTCACCTAGTTTCATCATTGATTCTGGAGCTTCAAGACATATGGTTTCGACCAAGGAGGCATTCACCTCACTTGACATGTCGAAAGGTCCACCAACAGTACTGGGAGATGACTCTCTCACTGAAAGTTTGGGCAAAGGGAAGATTGATCTTGACCATGGTAAGTTCAACAATGTGTTGTATGTTCCAGGTCTTGCCTCTAACCTCTTATCAGTGTATCAGATGACCCACACAGGGTCTCCAAAGAAGGTCATATTCTCCCCTGATGAAGTTGAGATCACATAGATCTCAAGTGGTAAAGTCATTGCAAAAGGAGATGCAAATCATACTCCGAAGGTATACATGTTCTCACACTTCCTACCCTACTCAAACCCCTCTGCTCTTCTGATTCATGCTAATGAGGCAAGCAAGATTTGGCATGAAATATTTGGCCACCTTAATTACAAGTATCTTTCTGATCTTAGTGAAAAATAAATGGTCATAGGGTTACCCAAGATTAAGTTTCCCAAAGGAGTCTGTCAAGGTTGCATCTTAGGAAAACACCCAGAGCATAAATTTGAGAAAGCTAGTCATGAGAGAACCTCTGCACCTCTTAAGTTGATCCACAGTGATGTTGTTGGCCCATTTCCTCATATGTCAATGAGTCAGGCCAAATATGCATTGACATTCATAGATGACATTTCCAGATACTGCTGGGTTTACTTCCTGAAACACAAGTCTGAATTTTTTGGCCTCTTCAAAGTCTGTAAGGCTTTGGTTGAAAACCAGTCTGGGAGGAAACTCAAGGTCCTCAGATCTGACAATGGTGGTGAGTATGTCAAGTCTGAGTTCATTCAATATTGTGTAGATGCAGGTATTCAGATGCAGCATTCTATCCCTTACACACCACAGCAAAATGGTGTTGCTGAGATGAAGAATAGATCATTGAAAGAGATGGCAACCTGCATGATGGAGGCTAAGACTTTGCCACCAAAGTTTTGGGCTGAAGCTATAAACTGTGCAGCCTATATCCAGAATAGGGTGCCTCATAAACATATTGATGGTATGACTCCTTTCGAAGCATGGAGTGGGCACAAGCTAGATGTGACCCATTTCAGGATTTTTGGCTCAAGGGCTTGGGCTATAATTCCAACAGAAAAAAGGAAGGCTTTGCAGCCCCAAAGCCAAGAGTGTCTATTTGTTGGGTACTCTAAAGATTCAAAAGGGTACAATCTGATAAATTTGAGCACAAACAAAGCCTTCATTGAAAGGTGTGTTTAGTTCCAAGAAGAGCCTCTAGCAGCAGTGGAAGTTGGAGAATCCTCTTCACCACCAAAACCATTGAGTGTAAGTGAAGAGATAGTTGAACTTGTTGATTCTGATATGTCTGATAATGATGATTTAATTGCAAATCCTAACAGTCCTACAAGACCAAAATGGGCAGCAAAGACCATTCATGCAGTTGGAGAACTAGCTAGAAATCCTAATGATCCTAGGAGGACTAGATCTCAGTTTGAGAGTGCTCTGTGCATGAAAGATCCTATGTTTGCAGAGAAATGCTATCTGATGGTTGAATCAGACCCACATACATATGAATATGTATCACATGATCGAAGATGGCAAACAACCATGAAAGAAGAGTTCAGCTCACTCCAGAAGAACAACACTTGGGAGCTGGTTGATCTTCCCCCAGGGAGGAAGCTAGTTCAGTGTAAGTGGGTTTACAAAACCAAATTTGCTGCTGATGGTTCACATTTGAAATATAAGGCTAGATTGGTAGCCGAGGGCTACTCACAGGTACATGGCATAGACTACAATGAGACCTTTGCACCAGTGGCAAAGATGGACTCCATCAGGCTAGCCTTAGCCATTGTAGCTTCGAAGCAGTGGGAGGTACATCACATTGATGTGAAGTGTTCTTTCCTAAATGGATATCTCACTGAATATATTTACATGCAGCAGCCTCAAGGATTTGCTACTAATTCACCTCTTATGTGCAGGCTAAAGAAGTCATTATATGGGCTTAAGCAAGCCCCCAGGGCTTGGTATGCCAAGATTGATAGCTTTCTGCTATCACTGAATTTTGTTCAATGCAAGTCAGATCCAAAAGTCTATTTGAAGCTGATTCATGGTTCATTAATGATTATTGTTTTGTATGTTGATGACCTTCTCATTACAGGAAGCTCAAAGGATGAAATTGCCTCCTTGAAGGATGCAATGAACCATGCATTCTCAATGACTGATTTGGGCTTATTGAGCCAATTCTTGGGGCTCGAGATTGCTCAAACCAAACAAGGAATCAAAGTACAGCAGTCCAAGTATGCCTTGGATTTGCTGAACAAATTCAACATGAAGGATTGCAAGCCAAGCAAGACTCCCTTCCTTTCAGGAGTTAAGCTTGAAGAAGCTGATTCTTCACCTATGGTAAACAATACACTGTATAGGAAATTGATTGGATGTTTGTTGTATATTACACATACTTGACCTGATCTTTCTTATGCATTAAGTGTGGCTTCAAGACACATGGATCAGCCTCATGATATCCATTAGAGAGCAACCAAAAGGATCCTTAACTTTGTTCAGGGAACAAGGACTCATGGGATCTTCTACAAAGCTAAATCTGATCTTGATTTGATTAGGTTTACTGATAGTGATTGGGCAGGTGACAACACAGATTGAAAGTCAACATCAGGATATGTGTTCATGCTTGCTGAAGGACCAATCAGCTGGTCAAGTAAGAAACAGAGTGCCATTGCACTCTCATCTACAGAAGCAGAGTATGATAGGAGTTGTAAATGCAGCAACTCAATGTTTATGGTTGCAGGGGCTACTTGGTGAGTGTGGATTCGAATCAGAATACTCAACTACTATCTATTGTGATAATCATAGTACCATTTGAATTTGCAATGATCCAGTTCAGAGATAGAGAACCAAACACATTGAGATCCATATGCACTACATCAGACAGCTTGTGCATGATGGCACCATTCACCTACTCTTCCGTTCATCTTCAGAACAAGTAGCAGATATCTTCACCAAAGTTTTTTGTGAGAAGACATTCAGCAATCTCAAATCACTGCTGGGGATTGCTGATCATGCTGTGAAGCATGAGTGATGACAATATTTTCAAATTTTGTTTTACTGTCCATGTTTAAGGGAGGATTTTTCCCACTGGGTTTTTGCCTCTTTCCTTGGTTAAATGGACATGCAGTATGTAAAGGGTGACTAAGCCTTATTGCTAGGCCCTATAATTTTCTGATATTTTACTCATAAGGCTGGCTTAAGGGGGGGTGTTAGAATAATAAACCCATAGTTAGCTACCTTAGACATTAATTAATCCATTTTTTGTCTTATTTTCCTAGTTTCCATATTCCACCTTATGCAAGTTGTCCTCCACACCTCCAAAGTGGTCAAACTTGCTAAATTTGAGTCATGGAGCGCTTGGGAAACCACTTGGAATCAAATCTGCTTTATTCCTGGCCTTCCTAGCGCATGTCTGGTTTTTCTGCTTTATTACCTGCTTTTTCTGAGTTTTAAGGCAATTGAGAAAGTTTGACTAGGTGAAGTTAACTTGTTTTTTGTCCTCATCATCCTCCACTCTTTTCTCCTAACAAAAGCATGTATGAGTTGTCCTTTCATCATCTATTAGCTTGCCTAATTGATTTTGCCAATTCGTGAGCTCCTAAACAGATTTGGAAACTGCTTTATGCACCTATGGGGGATTTGTTTAGATTTAGTAGGCCTGCTTTTGACCAAATTCAAATGGCATCCTTATGCATTCAAATCTCTCATGTAATTATTTATTGTGGCAGCCTATGACTTCACAGGGTTGGCTATTGTACACTTATTCAATACAGATTAGTGTTCTGCTCCATATTCAGTCTCCTTTGTGTGTAATTTGCATGTGTAATTGGCAATTTTTGTGAGTGTAATTGTTCTAACACCTGGGTTCAATTTCCACATTGTGTAGTAAAACTATCAAATATATAAATGTAGATTTTACTATCACACCATATGAAAAACCAAATATTCACATATATGGAATACGTTATAATTGAACTCTAAGTCATACCAAAATGGATTGCGTACATATCTAATTAATCACAAAAACAAGGAAAGTGTGTAATATCCATGAATGGGGCGAAGTCCATAACAATGAACAATTATGAATGTATGAATAACATGGGATTAAAACAAAAAAATGAAGCTAATGTAAACACATGTATGGTAAAAATAAGAGTTGGAAGAGGTGAAATAGACCCATGATAAGCTACTTATGCTTGAGTGTATACTTAATTTTTAAAATCAATGAAGGAGATCAATAATGCTAAGATCAAACCTTGCAAATGTTGGGTAATTGGAAGGGTTCAAATATGCGAAGAATAATATACATGCTCATAACTAAAAAAATATTTTATCAAAACCCATTCAAGCTCAAAGCAATGGCATTTAATATGATAGCAAAGAATAGTCATTCAAGCCCAAAAAGAAATGGTAAAACAATAATAGGTAAAGCAATGGATTCAAGGCCAAAGGCCAATTCATGTGCATAAAAAGTTAAGGTATGTGAAAGGAAGGTAATCCCATGTCACACATCACATGCCATAAAAATTAGAGGCATGTGGCCAAAACTACTTGCTCAAAATCAAAGAAAAATTCCCAATACTAAAACACAATAGAACAATAAACCCGTGGACATCAAAATCACACTGAGAAGTACTATAAAAATTGGTTTATTAAAAAGAATGAAGTTGACACAAACATAATAACCTAAGCAACAACATATTTGAAATAAACAACACCAAGTTGCCATGTAATGGTGAAGCCAAAATACTATCAAATTGAGCCTAGATATTGGTCATGCATGGCTCTTTTATTCTTCATATGATAAGTTAAACTCCAAGTGTGATTTTCATAAAAAGGGGTTGAACCAAATTTCAACCATAGGAACTAGGTAAAAAACTAGAATATAAAATCTAAGATGAACATAACTAATGAAAATTAGAATTGACCAATAATGAGCTTGCTCATTTGTTTACAAATAAAAGCTACATAGACCATGGACAAATTATCCAAAACTAACCTTCAAGCTCAAACGATAGCTTGAAGTCGAAGAATGAAGGTAAGCATGGCTCAAGGACAAGCTAGGGAAAATTATTTATGTTCTCCACTCGAGCATAATCAAATTGTGAGTGTATTGACTAGGAAAAGTAAAGTGAAAGAAAACCCATTGTGATCTTCACAACAAACCAAGCATAAAATTCAACACCATATGCATTGTATATTTATTTGCAGCTAGTTGTGTGCAAAAGCAAAGGTAACCCAAAAATCTCCAACAATTCCCCCCTAAAAAGATTCCAACCAAAAACTCAAAGTAAGCTGCTAAAGGTGGTTCAAAACTCAAAGTAAGCTACTAGAGATAGTTCACAAAATACCAACTAAAATTAGTTACAAGAGAGCAATTATGTTGAACTTAACATAAACGTCTAGAGCTAAAACCAATGAAAACAATTTGAGCTAAAAATGCATGAATGACAATTGAGGTGCATTGTGGAGGAGGTCATCAAAAAGTGACAGAAAAATGGCACTAATTTGATGTAAAACATTAACAATAAATTTTATTATTACAAATTTTATTTTATATATTTTTCCTATTTGACATCATTAAAATTATAAAATATTTGTTAAAATTGCAATTTGAGATTGTTCAAATATTTATATTACAATTTGGTTTTGGAATATTAATAATTAAAATTTATAATTCCATAAATTCAAAATAAGTTTACATAATTGATTCCCTTCGCAAAGAGAACTAAATAATAAAAATAATATTCAAACAACATGTGAAAACGTAAACAATAATATTCAAATTAAGAAAAGAAAAGTTAGCTACCACTTTAAAATTCTTGTATAGAAACTTAAACTATAACACTAGAAATTATTTATCAACTTCTTTTTATTAGCATAGGCTGATTGGGCTAACTACCCATGGTGACCTTGTTATATATATAAAAAAATGAAATTAGAGTTCAAATATTTACACGTTTTTCCTTTTTATGTTTCTAATCAATGCTATCGAAGAGGCGTTTGGTGAGGCGTTTGGTGGTAAGTATATATTTTGTTAACTTCATTGAAAATTTAGGTATCTATTTTGTCAATTTATTCAAAAATTTCACGGAAATTCAGTTGCATTAAACGTGTTGTGTGGTTATGTCAACCTATAAAAGCCAAAGGAAATAAGAATATCTTAATCACACCAATCAAGGATATATTAAATCCAAATACCAAATCTATTATTAACCAATCAACTAACATAATAATAATCCTCAAAAATCAACTAAAGAGATCTTTAGGTGAACATTAGATTCTCAATAATTGGAAAAAAAAAAGCAGGTGAACATTAGATTCTCAATAATTGTAAAAAAAAAAAAACATCCTTAAAAATTATTGACTTGGGATGGGATAATGACGTGGTGGGTATAAACAAAATAGATGAAAAATTGGGTGGCATTCCACATGCACTACAAAACCAATTCTAACCAAAATACAACACATTATTGATGACCAATCATGTATGTCACGTCATTTTTAGGTTTTAAGTTTGGAGAATTTTAAGGATATATATATTTCAAAATGTAGAAATTTTGACAAATTTTACTAATTCTTAAATTTGCAACTATAAAATGTTTAGTGATTTAAAAATATATAAGGTTAGTTGAGATTCTGCAGTGAGGATTCATGGCATCTAATGGAGAATTTGCGCTGAGAAGATTTAAATTTCTGAGGATTTTATAAAGTTTTTAGATAATGTTGGATTTTTAGAGAAAAACAAGTTATCCCATGGAATTTGAGCGAAGCATCTTCCATGGGCTAAATTTTGTCCCTAAAATTTTCTGTGTTTAAAAGACGCAACTCGACAATAACAATGTTAATGAAAACAATAATGCACATTGGATTTCCAAAAATGAAACTAATTTAAAAATCAAAAACTTTGTTGTATTTATTTAAGTAGGTTAAACAATATATGATGTAGGTCTTTTTCGTTATTTTTATAATTTGGTTAGATAATCTTTGTTAATATTGTAATTTTGAAGTGATGAAATTGTATTATTAATGCAAAAATGAATTCCACGCCCTCTAATATTCTTTTTACAAATGAATTGTGCAATTTAGCATTGATGAAACTTGTGATTCTATGAAGCCGAAATTATTCTTACTCGATTTCAAACCAAAATTGTCAATTTCCTATTTGTTATTATGAGTCGCTAGAAAATGGCCAATTCATATTGCATTAAATTATTTGATTAAGCACTTATTAGAAGTTATTAAACAGATAAACATAATATTTTTTATGAGTCCACTTTTTTTTATGAGTCAAACTTTTGCGTTAATCTATTCATTTTTTGAAATTCTGATTATTTAAGCTACCTTAAAATGGTTCAAAACACGTAAAGAAAAAGTTCCACGATCAGAATTCCTATAAATCATATGGAACTATAACTTCCAACAAAACTTCTACAAGGTTTAGGGAAGCATTTCAATCATAATTTTTTTTTGAATTTGTCCACCTGTCAACTTACTCCATTTATTTGTTGACTTATTTGTCTATATGTATGGTTTAATGCTCGTGGTAAGAAATTGTAAGTACAAGTGTATTTATTGACCATGATTAAGTTCTTAAAACTTCTAACGCCACATACCATTTTGACCATTGGTATGCTCTAACAAGGCTACTAAGTTTGGCGTAGAATATAAAGGAGAGAAGGAAGAGTTAGTGAACACGTTTTGTCATAGACACGGACAAGAGATGGTCTTTCACGCCAAAACTATTCCAATTCGGTGGCTTTTTATGGTTGGATTTGGCAATCTTGATATGCCATATACCTTTGGTAAGAACGGTCATGTCACTAACTTTAGGTCACAATACTCTCTCATGGTCAATATTTGTTTGGTCGCAATCTCTCGAGTCCCATTCCATCTTGTCATAAAGTCGGCAAACACTTAGCCAAATTCAAATTTTCTACCTTCATCTCCCTCAAATTTCAACTAGAATTTTGCTGTACATATCTATGATATTATTAAAAAGTTATAGGGGAACGACCTCGAATCGAATTTTGCTGTACATATCTATGATATTATTAAAAAGTTAGAGGGGAACGACCTCGAATCGATCTATCAATTCATTGATGTTTATAGATGCAAAATGTAGCTTAAGAAATACTTTTCTAAGTAATTAGGTCAAAATACAAGAAGTCTTTATCTAGTTTGGAATGTAAAATTGACCAGCAATACTTAGCTTGTTGCAGGCCATTTAATGTGGCCGCAGCAGGCTTGATGCTCGTTAAATCTCAAAGCAGCTTGAGATCTAACGGGCATCAAGCCTGTTGCCGCCGCATCAAATGCCCTGCAGCAGGCTAAGTATTGCTCGCCAAATTATATCTTCCTTCATGTTAAATGTGTGCATGGACATTTATGAACATTAAATGCAATTTAGGATAAGTAGAAATGAAAAGAATAATAAATGCTAGCAATGCAAACAACAATTTGAAGTGATAACATGTCATATGTAATCAAAATTTGGGGTGTAACGTGTAGTCGTGGTAATATAATAAATGAATAATTATGTTGTGTAGTTAGATACAATTTAATTTTTATAAGAGTTATTATGTTGATAAACATTAAATGTAATTTAACAATAAGTAGAAATGAAGGAATAACAAATGCTACCAATACAAACAATAATTTGAAGTGATAACATGCCATGTGTAATCAAAATTTGGGGTGTAACTTGTCGTCATGGTAATACAACAAATGAATACTTGTGTTTTGGGGTATAACTTGTAGTAACAAATGAATACTTGTGTTGTGGGGTATAACTTGTAGTAACAAATGAATACCTGTGTTTTGGGGTATAACTTGTAGCCATGGTAATACAACAAATGGATACTTATGTTGTGTAGTTAGATACAATTTAATTTGTATATGAGTTATTATGTTGATAATGTTTATATAATTAAGTGATTAGGTTTTTGATGGTTTGAACTTGATAGGTTGTTAGTTCATTTATAATGGTTAATTACTCATCTTAATGACTCATCATTGACTTTTTTAATTTCTTGTATTAAAAGAGGTTTTTCTTTTTCTTTTGTATGGGTGAGGATAAATATCATATGTGCCACATGGTCGATTGATAGCTTGTTAGTTCATTTATAATGGTTAATTACTCATATTAATGACTCATCATTGACTTTTATAATTTCTTGTATTAAAAGGGGTTTTTATTATTATTTTGTATGGGTGAGGATAAATATCATATGTGTCATGGTCGATTAAAAATGATATAATCTCTTACTCACTAGACATCATAACATAAACATTTCATGAAAATTAAGGTCACATGAGTTGCTTGGCATTATTCTATAATATGTTATTTATCATCTTCCATTATGCACACACCATTTACCCCCTTGCTTTTGGCATTATTCTATAATATGTTATTTATCATCTTCCATTATGCACACACCTTTTACCCCCTTGCTTTTCATAGCTCTATTGCATGATATTAATCATATTCCATTTTTTTATCGTCATTTTATTACCACTAAAGAAAATATTATTACTCATTTGAGTACCATTTTAGAGATGTTTTTCTCCATCTTTTAGATTTCAAAATGCATCCTAATTTTGATATACATGTGCCTCTAACCCTTTCTTAATTATCCCTTAGTTGTTTATTTCTCTTCAAATTTGTTATTCTTAGTGTTTGGTGTAATGGTAGTGTCCATTTTAGTTATAGAGACAGTACAAACTTTACCATGGTAGTTGAGATAATGCAACACAATTCGAGTTGGATAAATTTGATCTTTTATATAGTCAACTTTGATCATTAAAAATATTCATAAAATCCTTGATCAACTTTGATCCTTGATTTAATCAAATTTGTTCATCTTCATAACTCTATAAAAGTGTAACATTACTATTCATTATGGTTTTTTTTAATAACCAAGTGAGATTTTCCACATTCACTGGAGGAGAACTTGTGTTCTTTTGATTTTGTTCTTTATTATGTTTATGAAATTTTACCTAAAATGTTAATGCTCTCTAAGTTTCCATTCGGGTTGAAATTGCATTTTCTAAGAAGAAAAACTCAACGTCAACATATTTAACATCGTCTAGAAATATTTATTTTGAAAACATAAACATTTGGAAAAGAAAGGGTTATTTTGCAAACATAGAAAATTTGGAAAAGAAAGGGTTATTTTGCAAACATAAAAATTTGGAAATGAGTATTGTGTTGTAGAAAAAGGGGTTTTTGAATCCAAATTTTTGAAGTTGTATCTAATCTTATAAGATTAGGTGTGTTTATCAAAGGAATTTTTAAATCCAAAATTTTGAAGTTGTATCTAAGTTGATAAGATTTAGTGCGATTATAAAAAACACTAAGCACACTAATAATCCTTTTGTTAAAATTTGACATGTTCCAAACATATTCCAAGTGCATGTGATTTTCAACATGGTTAAGAGACACATCCAATTTTGAAGGTTTGAATTATATTAAAGCCTAGTTTCCTTTGATCCCAAATATTGAAGTTATTACCTTTTGCAATGTGGCCAAATTTATTTTAGTGGGTCCATACAAGTTTAGATCGTAGGATAAGACCATTAATCAAGTTATTTAGTAGAGTAGTTGATAAAAATTTTGAAACTTCAAATAGAGCTAGAATCCCTTATTTCATTGAATCAACTATATGCAGTAAAGATGAGTGCAATAATAGTCTCATAAAGCCCTTGACTTGTTTCTAGGATGTTCACAAGAATATTGTTGTAGTTAGCGAGTAGAAATGAGTGATCTAACAATAATAATTATTGATAGGTTGTCCCAAATATTCCAACCTTTCATGGCAAGCATGGGTGCTAGATAAATAATCATTGAAATGATATTATATGAGCTTAGTGATGCTTTTATAAGAATCTATCATTACCAACAAAATTTTGACAAAGCGCACACTCTGAAGACATCAAATAAGAAATGAGAAAGGAAACAAAACTCTATGTAATATGAAGAAAGTACACAAAAATCAAAGAGGAGTTCCAAGGAAGTGACATGTTGTTATTGTGTGAAGGAAAAACAATGCGCACAAAATTGTCTCAAGCATAAGTGTTAATGGTCTTGAAGCAAGGACATGACGCATTCAAGACATCATGCCAAGAAGAAGGATCTTAACAAGAAGAAATCTATAGTGAAATATGTGATATTAATCTCACTTACAATGGCAGAGACAATAAAGTATGTCTAGTATATCAATTCATGAGTGACTAACCATATACAGGTACTATAAAAAATTGGCGCGGGAGCTATGGACATACATTATTAGGATTGTAAAGTTGGGAGATAATAGAGCATTGGAGATATAAGGAAAATGAGATTTCCTTATTCGACTTAGTAATGAAGAAACCAAAGATGTGAAGAATGTGTTATATTTTCTTGGATTGAAGGAAATATTACCTTAAGTATATCAAATGACAAACTATGTCCAAGGGAACTTAGCTCAAACGATTGTTTCCAATGTTGTTAATTTTATGGCTTGCTCTATTTTGATAGGTGCTCGATTTGAACACCCTTCGGTTAGGAAAAATATTATACACCAACAACTTTACTCAAGAAGGTAGAAAGAGAGGAGACATAAGAGAATACACCTAACATCCCTCCACCTCCACTATGCCATGCAATAACTATCTATAATGGTGCAACTTGAGTAGCTCACATACACTACAAGGAAAACACTTTCTAGCGGAGGTTATAGTAGAATTTTCTAGTGTTACAAGATTGAAAAAAATGTCCAAAAAACCTTTGCTATAGCATTTGTTTTTGGTAGCAGAGGTTTTTGTGGAGTTTATAATAGAAATTCATTATAACTAAAAAAATTGGGAATCCATAGGTGTTGTAGAGTAAATTTTCAGTATGGCTAGGGTTTAAGAGGCCATCAATCTACTAGGGTTGAAAGGTGGATGCATATAGTTCTGCAAGTAAATACAAACAAGGTCAGAGATTGGAATGGTTCATACCTTATCCAAATGAAGGTTGATCCAAGAAGCCCTTCAATTCTCCTCTTGCTCCTCTTGCTCCAAGAGACCTACAAAATGAATTATACCTTCCTCAAACCAATATGACCATATGTAAAGAAATGATAATCAAAGAAACATGAAATAATAATCTAATAAACAACATCATATAATCATGATCAGAGATCCAATATACAAGACACATTGATTGGAAGAGGAAGAGCATCACATCTTTATTATTCATGAAAAGAAGTACAAATATACCTTCTCTTCAAGTTGGGAACCTCACGAAACCTCGATCCGGTTCTACTGATTCTCTTCTCCAAGGAACTTAGCCTCCAAGCTCTGCAACAAAAGGAGAAAGCTTCTAGGGAAAAGGTGGGGGGAATGAGAGTCCCAATTCCTCCAGCATAACAATGCAAAGATTTAAGTCCCCTCTCATGGACCTCCCTACCTCTATTTATATGTTTCTAAAAAGATAGGGTCGAAGAAAAAGTAGTTACAATCGAAGGAGTCAGTTGCATAACCACCCAAACTACTCAAAATTTGAGAAATGTCTATTTTTGACATCTACAGGAAAAATCTGTGGGTTGCAAAGACAACAGTCGTGTATACAAGTGATATACACGGGTTACAGTGACAATAGTCACATATGATCCATGGGTTACAATGAAAATAATCATGAATACAAGGAATACATGGGTACCATGTAGAACAAGCCGCGTATACAAAGTGGAATACGTGGGTACCATGTATGACAAGTTGCATATAGGTCAAATATTCTGATTTTAAGGGCACTTCTAGGAATTTTTAGAATTTGATGTATTCTGGAAATTTTTATCTGACTCAGATAAATTTCCAAGGGTGTAGAGAAGAGGTCAAATAGAGTTACAAAAATCCGGATATGGTTCCTCCAATATAGGTGTTTTTTCAGTGACTTTCATGAAGTGTCATCATGGAAGTGTCGACATGCGGCAGAATCATGGGAAAGTGGTCATAGGCAGAGATGTGTCATTTTGGGCTATAACAGATGCCCCCTAATGTATGAGGTTAAAGGGGAAGATGATAGCCGAAATACATTATAAAGGAAACAATTGAGTATGGAGAGAGCAAACAATTCATGATTGAAAGACTCGAACAGGGGTACCTAAAAGAGAGATAAATGCCAGACAAAACTGAGTCTCTGGGACATACAAGTCCATATGCAAACGATCGCCACAAATATAAAGGCAGATCCAACATGTGTATAACTGATGTAACTATCATGGTCGCTCAATATGAAAAAATGCACCATATCAAATATAAAGGAGTCATGGCCACAAATGAACAAGGTGGATCCATTCTCAAAAATTGATGGCATGGCCAAAAAAATATAAGGTGGATCTATGTCTTAGAAAAATGTCATATGAAGTGTGACAAGGTCTTGTGCAAATCGGGAAATAAAAAAAGATAACAATGCTATTGTCGGTCCAAGGTCTTCAATCCAAACCACCCAAAAAGGTACAAATCCTAACCATGCAAATGAAGGGGCTCAAGTCAAACATGGAGGAAACCATTTGATTA
This sequence comes from Pseudotsuga menziesii, assembly GCA_001517045.1. NCBI lineage: Eukaryota > Viridiplantae > Streptophyta > Pinopsida > Pinales > Pinaceae > Pseudotsuga > Pseudotsuga menziesii. The sequence continues at coordinate 140,952 of LPNX010108068.1, forward strand.
GCGGTCAATAATGAGAATCGTTAATAAACACGAGGGAAACCACCATTAATGAAAATGGTCCCCAAGGCACCTAGTACATTCTAACAAGTGTGAATACAAGGACTTGAAGTTGAACACTTGAAGAATCCATCAATTAGGAGATAGTAAGGTATTCCCACTACCCAATAGTGAGGGAAATTGCCACTAATGACTGTGTTAGTGCCAGAAATTGTTCTCAAACTACAAAAGAACAAGCCAGCACAATATCATAAAACAAAATTAAGTAAAATAGGTTTTTTAGAGTTTTGGTTGTGCAGTTTGTAAACAAGAGGGTAAAAACTTCACAAGGCTAAGGAAAACACTAAATCATGCACAATTGAAGGACTGATATGCATAACATATAAAACATAAACCATATACAATAATCATAGCTCTGAATTTGATCCACAATTAACAAGAATTTCATGAATAATAACCTCAAATAAGAAATGAATATATCATCTGAGTGATTAAACAAATCAGAAATGAAACCAGCAAATAGGCTAAAAAGGGATTATAGTTGCATATATTTCATAATCAGTCATTCAAAAATACATAAGAGTTTTTGAACACTTAGCTTCATAAACCACAGCTCGATAGCCTCCCCTTGTACAAAAATTCGAACCCTCAGTCTTTTCCTAGCGTTACTTTTATCTTGGTTTCCCAAAGACAGTTACATAACTGAAAAAACTACTTTTAGGTCATACTACCAAATTGTTCAATAAGACTATAGTCATACAAAAATTAACTTTTTCAAAAATCAACTTTTTCAAAAATCAACAAATAACCACTATTCTTAAATCACTTTACAAGTCCTTAGCAGCCTCTGTTAAAAGAGCTATCCCTTCTAAATCTTGAGTCTTCTTTCTTGCTTTTTGGTGATTTGCTTCCAAGTCTTCAACTCTTTTTGAAAGCTCTAGATTCTACTATGTTATCTCTTGAACGGCTTGTTTCAGCTCTGTATACAGACTTTGTGTCTATCTTTTTCTTTTCAAAGCCTCCTTAGAAACTGTAATTAATTCATGATAGTGGCTATTTACCTCTTCTAGATCTTGTCTCAATCTTCTATTAGCAGTCACTAATCCCTCATTTGTCTCCTGCAAGTACTTGATCTGATATTTGTACTGTTTAATACTCTTCTGCAAATTCTCATTTTCAGAATCAATGCATTTCCCTTCTGATACTGGATGCATTTCTTCTGGCATCCAAGGGATTTTCAACTTCTTAAAAATATCTTCATATTCTTCCAACTACTCTGTCATGGCCATAGGGACTTCTGAATATTCTTTGACTTCAACACTGCATTGGGTTGATTGCTCTGCAATCTTTCCTTTTTCTACACAAAAGTTTGATATAACTGAATGTTGTTTCTTTAAATCATCTTGATGCTGGTCTAAGATTACTTTATTTCGAACTTCCTCAAATATCTCTGAAATTTTGGTTTCAGTGAAAGCTAACTTATTTTCGGAAGTAATTTGCTTCTTACCCTTCATCTCTTTTTCATTTAGATCTTCATTGTCTTCTAACTCTTCTTGAGAATATGAGTCTTCAATTACTATAATTTTATTTTGAGCTAGTTTAGGGTTTAACAATTTTTTCATATTCAACCTGAGTTTATTATTAGGTCTAGTCTTGGGTCTCCAACCTACCCCTATTTCCCCTAACATACTCAAAAATTTTCCTTGATGTCTGATAGAAGCTAGCTGAACTACCTTTCTTTTAATCCCTCATGACATTACCCTTTCTTCAGATTGTTTCTGAACATCCTGTTCAATGTCAACCCTAGCTTCATCACATAATGACTTTTCCTCATCTTCATACTGCACTGTAATAGGAACTTGTTCCCGTTCTTTTACATTTTCTTTTACTTCTTGGTTTAGTTCTTCATGAAGAGTATCTTCTGCAGACTACACATCTTTCACTCCTGCCTTTGAAATTTCATTTTCCTCAATATTGGTCTACTATTCAACTTCAACTTTTTCATCTCCTTGAGTCATAGATTTTTTTGGTACATTATCCTCTTCAATCTTGACTGTGACTCTCTTTTTCAGTTTCTTGACTAAATTGTGACCTTTATTTGACTATCTTTTCTGAGCTTGATCTTCCTTCTCTGTTTGAAATCCAGACCAAAATAGAAAATAATCCCATGTTTTCTCCTTCTTTCAAAGCACAGTACTTATGATCAGCTTTATAGCCCATGATGAAATATAGATTGTTTAGTATGGTCTCGATGTTCCTTTACCCTGCTAGACATCTTTTGTAAACTTTTAAGGAAAAAGAATGGAAGATTCATGTTTGCTTCATGGTTAAGATGCTGCAAAAACCTAGAATGATACTTAAAAACAAATGCAAATCTTCTTTCGCAAGTGATATAACTTTGCAGAATTTTCGTGGGTTCTCTCCATTCTAGTTTGAATTTATGGATATGTACTCCTTTACTCGAGTCTGCAACCACATCTAGAAGTAAGTAATTCTGTGCATTAAAGGTAAAAGGTACTTTTTAAAACCAATATTCGCCTTCATCTGGGATCCCTGTAGCTTCTACTATCAATTCTTTGGTCAACTCAATCTTCAAGGTGTCAAAAGTAACATTATCTTTATCCAAACATTGAGCAAACTTATATGAGACCTCTGTGTGATACCCATCAATTTTCTCAAAAAAGATTAACCATCTTGCCTCTAAAAACAATCTTGCACAGTCTGGGAAAGTTTGAACCCAAGACATGTCTGAGGGTTCACCTCTGTTTGTTTTCCCACTTCTCTTCATTTTAAATGACTCTCAAATTGCTTCTTTCAGTAAAGAACTCTAACTCTATTCATATCTTGGCAATTTGACAAACAATGATATGTTGGGAAACTAAACCCCCAAACTGGATTTTATCACTTAAACTGATAAGTATTTTAATTCTATTGACAGAGAAAATTCGACATTTAGCATCAATTTGGTTTATATACTACCATTCTTCATTAAATTCCATAATTAATCTTCTGTCAATGAAAACCCAAACACAAGGAATATGATAGCAATTTGCCTCCTACCTGTCAGGATAGTGAATTCAACTGCTAGAAATGTGTTTTCTTGTTTGCTAGGTGTCCAATTTCATTCTTTAATCCTCCTATGACTGCCACGATAGTGTCAAACAGTCGTCCTTCGAAGCCCTAAATTATCGAATTTCTTCCAACCTAGATTACAAACTGCCAAACTTTTCCACGAAATCATATGCTCTTCATGTGCCTCAAGAGATGCGTAATTCAAGGAGAATTTTCCTCATCATGGATAATTATCAATGTTCCACTACTCTGTATCATAACTTCCAAACCACCACACTTACCCTAATGATTACTTGCTTGAACTGTTAACACCTGTCACAATGATCGCTCTAGAAAAGAACACGTATCAAACCCATTAAAAAGTATGAATGACCTCTCCTATGCGTGAATTTCCAAAACTTTGATCCAAAAATCATGATTTTCAGATAGCGCAAATTTTCTTGTAGCGCGCGTGTGTAACTTTTTCAAGCTTGCGCTACAAGAATGCCTGTTTCAATAATTTTAAAAAATAAAACTCATAACAAAGGGTTAACTTTGGTTAAATGACTTAGAATAAAACTTTATGATATTTTTTAGGACCTTTAATTCATATAAACATCCTACTAGCCCCTGAAGTATGAATTTTGCTAAATAAAGCCAAAATTGGGAAAAAAACCTATGAAGTCACCTAAATACAAACATAAAAATAAAAGAAAAGATTTAAAGTAACCTAAAATACAAACTTAAAAATGAACAAAACCATGTTTCAAAAAAACAAGCAAATGCTTTAAAATGAGAAGCAAAAACAGGCTATAACATCTGGCTCCTTCTGCGGGATGAAGTCCTCCCTGTGAGGCTTCAAGAACCTGTAGATCAGTGCCTTCTGTGTTGTAACTACAACTGCTTGCTACTCTGCAAAAATTCCATTGGGTCATGGAGTCTTTATTCTGTTCTTCGCACTGGTATATACAATGAAAGTCCAATATCTACCTCAAAAGCTGTAAAAATGTTTGAGGAAACGTCCATTAACTAGATTAGACAATTCCTCACCATCTAAAGTCTGTAACACAAAAGTATTATTCTCCCTAATCTTTGATACTATGAAAGGACCAAACCATATATTATCAAACTTGCCATGCTTTCCTTTCTGCTCCTTTCTAGCATCCCATCTCAAAACCATATCTCCATTTGAAAAAGTGTTCTCCTTGATCTTTCCAATCAAACCTTTCTTTGATCTTTGTCCTGTACATCTAAGTGTTTTTCTATACTGTTTCATGTTTCTGCTGTAACTCTATCAGTGCATAAATTCTTCTTTGAATATCACTGGGTTCTTCTTGACTATCTTGAAAAAATTTCATCACTGGAATACCAAGTTGGACAGGAAACACTACATCAGTACCATATACCAATTAGAAAGGAGAAGTTCCAATTACCTTTTTAATTATTATCATGTCTGCCCACAATGCATATTTTAACATTGAGTCCCATGATCATTTATTCTGCTGCAATAACTTCTTGATACTCTAAATAATAATCTTATTAGTTGACTCAGCTAACCCATTTCCCTGAGGATAATAAGTTGTTGAGTGTTTCAAAATAATCCCATAATTTTCATAGAATGCCACCATAGCTTTAGAATTAAAATCTTGAGCATTATCAGTCAATAACTTCTTGGGACATCCAAATCTCCTAAGAATATTTTCCTGAATAAAATCTATGATTACCTTGCTTGTTGCATTTCTTGTGGGGATAGCTTCTACCCATTTAGTGAAGAAATATGTAGCAATCAAAATCCATTTATGCTGCCTTGAAGAGGAAGGATTTATCTCGCCAATGAAGTCCAAACCCCACTACTGAAAAGGGGCATTTACTGTAATAGACTTTAATGGTAAAGACACCAAGTTTTGCTTGCTAGCAAACTTCTGACAAGGGATACATGCTTTTACCTACTGATATACATCAGAGAATAAAGAAGGCCAATAGTATCCGGCTCTTAGAATTTTGTAAGCTATTTCCTTCCAATACTTATGTCCCCCACAAGCACCTTCATGTGATTCAGAGATTACTTCTTCAATTTCTAGCTTATCCAAACATCTAAGCAAAATACCCCCCGGATCTTTCCAAAATAGCTGTTGTTCTATCAAACAATATTTAGTAATTTTCAACTTCAATGACCTAGCATCTTTCTTTTCTAAATGTTCTAGACATTGTAAGTACAAGAGAAAGTGTACAATATCTGCATACCATGTGGATTCTGCATAGTGGTCCATAATTCTTTCTTTCTCCTGCTCTGCTTGCAATTCTTCTTATGCTGACTGTTCTTCCATGAGATGTAGACCTAAAGCTTGACAATTTGAATTAGCTAACAACTTAGCCAAACCTTGTCCCTTTACTAGCTTTGTAGGCTTAATGTCCACATCATATTCCATTATTTTTACAATCCATTTCCTTCTTTTTCCCTCACTATTAGGTTGAGTCAAAATATCCTTAATGGTAGCATTAGGAACATAAGCAATGACTTTAGAATGTAAAACATAAATTCTGAAAAACTTTAATGCCTTTACCAATGAGTAAGCTTGCTTCTCTAGAGTGTTGTACTTCAACTCTGAGTCTCTGAGGGTCTTGCTGAAAAATGCAATTGGTTGTTCAAGTCCATCATTATTCTTCTGTAATAAAATAGCAACTAAAGTATCCTCTGATGCAAAAGAAAAAGTCAAAAATTTCTTTGTAAAATCAAGACTTACTAGTACTGGTGCTTCTGTAAGAGCCATCTTAATCTTTTCAAATGAACTTTTAGCTTCTGTAGTTGTAGCTAGGGTTTTCACCCTAGCTTGTGCTGATGAGCACCTACTAAGGAATCTGGAATCCTTAGTAGCAGTTCAATGATGTAAACAAAGATAAACTGAAACAAAGACTAAGCTAAAGCAGTAAAAAGTAAATAACATGAAGCAAAAACAGTAAAGAAATGTATAATGGTGATTTTATTGATATTACCTCCAATGAGGAGGTTGGTGGAGTCCATTGCGCTTGTCCGATGTCGGTGGCTTCGAGCTCCAAGCTGCTTCCTTTCCTTTTCCAGTGGTGGAAATGGGCCAAAAAAGATTTCTCAATGGTGAAAGTAGCTTGATGGTAAGCTAGGGTTTCGAGAATAATTTCGGCAGAGGCAGGATGCTTATGATTGTGGATTCTGAAATGAGGGGTCTCCACCACTTATTTATAGTTTTTTAGTGGTGGAGTGCTGGCCCATGGTTTTGGAAACCATATGGTTTAGGGCAGCTTGTTTAGGGTTTTTTCCTCCTTTTCCTCATTATTTTATATTTTTTCTTCCCTTTTTGGGATTTTGCTATTTTTAGAGGAATTTTGGACATTTTTGGAGGAAAAAGGGGTTTTTTGGCCTTTTGGAGGCTTTTTTGATGGTTTTATGGCCTTTTAGAGGCATTTTAGGCCTTTTGGAGGCTTTTTAGTGGGATTTTCAGGGAAATATGGTAGGCAAATGGACAAATGAGCCATGTAGTGGGGTAGATGAGGTAGTTAACCATTTTTGGGTGTTAACAGATTGCCCCCTGATGTGCGAGGGCAGGAGCTCATCGTATGGCCGATGGACATCATGAGTCATATTTGGTTTGTGTTGGGGTGTGGAGAAGAGAAGGAAGCAACTGAAGTCCGGGACACCGATCTCGAACCACCTGCAAGGACTGAAAAGTACATAACCTCAATAATGGATGAGGGATCATCTGGTAATATGGACGAGGTGGGCATTCCCATGCTCGTATCAGAATATAACATAACAACATAAATGGTCCTCAAATACTGGATGAGGAAAAAATCTCAATATATGGTCGAGGCGGGCATTCCCATGCTCGTATCAAGATACATAAAAATAACTGTGAGGCCCAAAAGGAAGGACTTGTAGCAGATAATCACTGTGCATATCATGAGGGTCCGGAAGGGACACAAAGCTGGAACATACTGCTGAGCTGGCCATGTGTGAGATGAAAAACTGATACACTGGAATGGCAGCAGTGCTACTGAATGCGGTTCTGAAGGAACTGATGCGCTGCTGGATCAGAGTGAGAAGGGTCACACTTGTAATGGTACACTGATCTGGAACTGAACTGGGTACTCGAGGAAGCATGGAACTGGATGGCTTCCGAATACAATCGCCAACGCAGCCCGAATATCCACGGGAACATATAACTGGGCGTTCCGAAGTGACTCACCAATGTGCTAGAGTCGGGGGGAAATCCGGGGTCTTCGACACAGAATGAAAAGGATATATATCCTGCGCGATTCTCAACGATGCGAATAAGGTACTGAAGTCGAGCATGTGAGAAACAACCATTCGGAGAGGCAATGATGACTCCTTTC